>CM032231.1:142890000-143010000 GCA_019009955.1 Riptortus pedestris | reverse complement strand
AAAAACGTATCACAATCGCTACGGACTCACACAGCTCATTCCAAAGTCTTGCCAACCCAAAGTCACGATGTGCACAGAACTAGTAAAAGGTCAAATACCAATCTCAGAAAAAAACATATCACACGTTTGGGTTCCCGCACATTTTGGTTTGGATGGTAATGAAATGGAAGATTGAGAAGCTGGTAGTGCTCTAGAAGATGGAACTGCAGTAACCTTCATCTCCCCAGATGATTGGAAACGAGAGTTTCGAAAGCTCATATTTCAAAGGTGGAAGTCAGACTGGTCGAGGAATCAAACAGTGACAAATTAAAGAAATTACTGAGCGATGGAATACAGCAAGTAGAAAAGTCCATCACGCAGGGGCAGCGTAAACGAAGCAGATTTCCCTCGTGAAGTTTTACAGTTGAGAAATCTGCCCAATAACATCTGTACTAGTAAGAGATCTCTAAATCTATTCACGAGGGACGAACAGTTACAGAACAGCCACCAGAGCTCTCGGTGGAATATCCCGAACATAGCCGACTCCTGCAGACCACACACAGAATACAAGTGAAAATATTTCGGTTAATATCCAAGATAGAGAATAAATGTATAGAACAATATTTATAGTAAATTTAATTTGCAATAAGGTTGATTTTATACCATTTTTCGATCCGACGCATAGTAACGAAAATATTTTGAATTTTAAAAAATCTCCCCTCCCACTGGTCCGATTTCAGCCATTAACGAACTTGATCTTCTTTTTTACATAAAACGATTAAATTCCAAGTTTGGTAACGATCACAAAAAAATTGCGACCGCTAGAGCGTTAGCAGACAAATATATATAATATATATATATATATATATATATATATATATATATATATATATATATATAATTTTGAACGGACCTCATTTTCGTCATCTTACCCAGGAGATGACGGATCAATGGACATTTCGAAACTCGCGTCATGAGTACGACGTCAATAGCTGATTTCCCTCAAGGGAAACCTGCTAAAAATCCAAACAAGAGCTCGTTCCGATCTTGCTCGTGCCTTAATTGGAGACACAAAATTAACACATAGTTATTTATTGAAAGGCTTATTCCCACCAAGCTGCGATTGTTGTAATGTTCATCTTATTGTACCACATGTTCTCCTAATTATAAAAAATATTGTACAATCTTCCAAGAAGAGCTTTGAACCTCAAACCGAACTTTAGAGAACTCCTTAGAGACGATGAAAAGGACATCAAAAGGCTTTTTTCATTTTTAACTGAAACTAGTTTGTTCCAAGAAATATAGATCCATCTACAGCTAATGACAATAGTAGATACCGTATATTGTAATAAATAAAATGAATATGAAACTTTTTAACAAAGTATTTTTATAGATTTAACACATATGGGCGTTAAGAAGTTCTACTCCTCAAAATGATAAACATGTCTCAAAATATTTATATTTGTGGTTGGAGATTTGATGCACATTCTTCTAGTATGTTTCCAATTAAGGTAATAGATACCTGGGAAGGCAACGCACTTGAGTCGGCGAACGCATAAACATTCTGGTTGAATGGCAACAATATTTTTGAGGGAAATACAAAAATAGAGCTTGGACCACGAGGAATAAATAAAAAAAAAATACGAGAAGGAAAACGTCAGAAGTATTATTCTAATTTGAAAAGAAAACAGATAGGTTGAATAAATAAATGTGGAAGTATACAGAAAGGGGGGAGGGGGGGAGCAGCCACTCAGAATATATTACAGGAAATGCCTCCAAATTCAAATTACAAGCGACGCCATTAAAGAAGGATATCCTTCTCATCCTTGAATATCCTTCTTGTTTTATTCAATTACAAGTCCTGAATCCAGGATGCCAGCTATAGGTCACACATCCTATCTGCCTAAGGATAAATAAATATATTTCCATGAAGTGAAATCAGCTGTTGAGATTGTACTCATGACGAGATCCAGCAATTTCTTCAAATGTCTACAGATTTACAACAAATTCATTTAAGACCATATATATATATATTATATATATATATATATATGTATATATGTATATATATATATATATATACTCGCGGACAAAAAAAACGGCCCACCAACATTTACGTCTACAATGACTCACCTAAGTATACCAAAAAACAGCTCGATTTTTTTATTATTAATTCTATAATCTCACAATATATATAGGTACTGGGTAAAATAGATAAAAACCAAACAACAAATGAAGTAAGCGCACAATAAAATTTAATACACAAAAAGAAATTTTTGGTAAAACAACGAAATAAAATAATTTCTGGACGAGTTCAAAACAACAATTATGGGAATTTATTTTATCTCGGTTTCGTACCGTGTGTTACCCCCTCTTGCAGGATTCACCGCCGAACGGTCGGAGCCAGACGTGTCCTAAGGAAACGTGGATTACAGAATTCAGCAGTCTTATCTCCAACATAAATCTTTGGGATCCTAATTCCACTTCGAATGATTGACAAGAAAGTGTCAAGGTACATATAGCGTCATGATAAAACCAGTAGCACGACTGATCACTGATAGATGTAGTATTATGTTTAAAAATGTAGGTACGCCGTTTTTTTTGTCCGCGAGTTTATATATATATATACATATATATATATATTTTTCCCTGGTTGGCAATTTGGCCGTTGAGATCATTACCACCTCCGAGGGAGACTCTAGGAATTCGCGATCTGTTTTTTGATCAACTTGGCGTTCGACCCTCGTCGTTCGCCGAAGAACACCATGGAATGAGTTGTTTCAAGTCCACTGGTCCTATCCAGGAGACGACGAATACGTACGTCACGCAGGAGCTGCGAAATCGAAGCAGATTTCCCTCTTGGAGTTTAACAATAGATAAATCTACATACTGGTAAGAAAAAAACCACCGTGAATATTAAGTGAACAAGTACGTACGTCTAATGCTGTCATGTAATAGTTAATTAGATATGTAGTCCATAAGTTTAATGTAATTGGTAATAACATAACTCTTCTTCTTAGTGTTTGTCAATGAGTCGAAATGGTTTCTGTGATACCGGCGATTTTGTGTAAATGCATTTGGCCGAAACCCCCCCCCTATAGTACCCAAAGAAAAAAAAAAAAAAAAAAAAAAAAAAAAAAAAAAAAGGGAAGAAAAGAAAAAAAATATATATAAGGTTAAAAAAGATGTAAAAAATAGATATGTATGTGGGTGGATGTATGGGTATGTATGGCTGTATGTGTGTATATATATATATATATATATATATATATATATATATACTTTTTTAAATATTGTAAGATATTGATATGTATGTGTGTGTGTTGATGTGTGTTTGTGTATATATATATATTTCTATATATAATGTTAAAAATAATGTAAAATATAGATATGTATGTGTGTGTATGTATGTATGTATGTGTATATATATATATATATATATATATATATATATATAAACAAACATATATATATATAATGTTTAAAAATAATGTAAAATATAGGATATGATATGTGTGTGTAAGTATGTGTATGTATGTGAATGTATGTATATAATATATATATAAATATATATATAAGTATGGTATAAATAATGTATATAATATAAATATATAAATGTACTATATATATATATATATGTATATATATGTATGCATATTAATATATAATAAAAGTCGGTCTAGCATGCGTGTGCCTGGGACTTCCCATGACTGGGGAACTCAAATACGGTATGAAGAGTGTTGGGCATTGATAACCATGAAGTTTTTTGCCCAAAACAAACAAACAAACAAACAAACAAACGATAATGAGAAACCTCCCGACGGGAAGCGTCTGAAATGTAAACAAACAAGTCTTTCATCCTCACAGGAAAGAAAAACAATTACTAAATTATATCAGAATATATCATAATAATTTTATTGAAAACTATATACTATATCATACTATATCTAGAACTTAAACTTAGTCCAAGAACTTAAACCGGAGAGGGGGGGTCATCAGAAGATATTTGCATATACCTGGTATAATAAAGGACTCTTGAAAACAATATTTTGTATTTAAGCTTTGAATAATGTGGTTTATTATATAAAAGGGTAATGTTTTTGTCACATGAGTACAAGTGGGGGTATATTGAAGGTTGAAAACTGAAACTGCCCTAAATCCCCCCCCCCATGTCCGATTTCAGCCATTAACGGACTCGTACTTCCTTTTTAGATATAGCTACCAAATGTCGGTTTCGAAAATTCAACATAGTTCCGTAGCTATGCTTTGGATCAAAAGATTATTTAAAATTAATCGTATTGCAAATGAAATACTCTATAAATGTCGTTGTAGTCATGTATTCTCTATATTAAATATTAACCGAGTCCATGTATTATTCTTCGGCCATCAGTAAACGCGCACTCCTACTCAAGTCACTTTATTCTAAGGCTAAACACGAATTATGGTTTTCATTGAACTTTTATTTTTTGAGACACATACAAATACGTCATGTATGACGGTTTCAATTATAAATTTTCGTTCTTAACTCGAAAATTTTTATTTGATCTATAACATGCTCGATATTGATCCGTTTCAATCTGACTTGGAAGGTTGAGAGAGAGAGAGAGAGAGAGGAGAGAGAGGGAGAGGGAAGGAGGGAGGGAGGGGGAGAGAGTAAGAGAGAGAGAGAGTGCGAGAGAGAGCGAGAGAGAGAGTGAGAGAGAGAGAGAGAGCGAGAGAGAGAGAGAGAGAGAGAGGATAGAGAGCGAAGCAAGACGAGAGAGAGAGAGAAGAGAGAGAGAGAGAGAGAGAAGGGAGGGGAAAGAGGGAGGGAGGGAAAGAGGGGGAGAGGGAGAGAGAGAGAGAAGAGAGAGAGAGAGAGAGAGAAGAGTAGAGTGAGAGAGAGAGTGAGAGAGTGAGTGTGTGTTGAGAGAAAGCGGAGAGAAAAGGGAGAGAAGGGAGAGTGGGTGTGAGAGAGAGAGAGAGAGAGAGAGAGAGAGAGGAAGAGAGGGGGAAGGAGGGAGGGAGAGGCGGGAGGAGTTCGAGAGAGAGAGAGAGAGAGAGAGAGAGAGAGGAGAGAGAGAGAGGGGGGGAAATATGTGTGAGACCATAAAATGTTATGTAACCAATCTTGTTGAACTTTTGATTTACTACAATTGTTTTTGTATGCATTTTTCGGTAACTGGGTATTAAGCGAGTTATTGGTTCTTTCTTGTTTTCTGCCTTCAGCAAGCCTTCCTCCCCCCCACCTTATTACCCATCGGTTTCTAGATGTAAATAAGTGGTGAGGTGACAAGTGTGAGATGCTTAGTTAGAGAAGAGTTAGAATCTGCTTAGTTTAGGCAGCCCTTGATTGATTGATTTCCCTTAAGGTATATCAGCTATTGAGGTCATAGTTCGTTCATGACGCGATTTTCAAAAATTTTCATACCCATGAGATTACAAAAATGAGACCCGTTCATGTATATATATATATATATAATATATATATATATATATATATATATATATTATATATATATATATATATATATGTCTTTCAACACTCTAGCTGTCGCAATTTTTTGGTTGATCGTTACTAAACTCAATATTCAAACATTTTATGTAAAAATAAAGATGAAGTTCGGTAATGGCTGAAATTGGAAGAGTGATAGGGGTGGATTAGAGGGGAGGATTTTCGAAATATCTCCGTTACTATACGTCGGATCGAAAGATTGTATAGAATCAATCTTATTGTAAATTAAATTTACTATAAATATTGTTATATACATTTATTCTCTATCTTGAATATTAACCGAGATATTTGCATTTTTATTAAGTGTGTGCGGATAACGAACGAGATGAGATCGGCTAACTTCGGTTCTAGTAGTGAGTTTCCACCAAAAGCTAGCTCGGCCATTTCCGTAACTGTTCGGCTCTCGTGAAATTACCCTATTGTAAAATTTTACGTGGGAAATCCGGTTCTTTTACGCAGCCCCTGTGTGACGGACTATTTCTTTTTTTTTTGTTCGGAATAATACTTACAATATACCTCTCAAATTTCAAATCTCGAAACATAACTTCTCTGACTTGAAAAAAAATTGACAATTTATGTTTTACAGCGAAACTGGAACTTTTAAGTTCTAATAAATTGTATCCGTAAAGCATAAAGCGAAAGCAAAAACTTGGATGGAAGGGAAGAGTCAATTCTGAAATAATTTATTTAGAAGCCGAGTGATTCATTGAGGGAGAGAATTAGAAAGAAATTGTATAAGCCCTTCGGGAAAGGCTTGGGGTCAAGGGAAGAAAGGGGTTGTAAAAAAGGGAAGGGGGTGGGGGATTGTTTTGAAGGGGTGAGGTTTTGGCGGGAAGCCAAGCGCGGGAACCCTCCCAATCAGCTCTTCTTATATCTCCTACCTCTTTGGCGACAACCGTATATATCTCTTAGCACCTCCATTACACGCTCGTTTGTCCACGATGATTATTGCCAATGGCCAGAAGAGGTCACTGGAAAATGATTCCGAACGACCCTTGAGTTGTAGTTTTAGCAGCATTGAGATTCCATTCTATTTAGAAGTTAAGGAATACGAGGTCCTTAAAGGCAAACCTGCTATTGAGGTCATACGAATGGCAATACAATAACTAAATTACTTGCATTTGTGAAATTTAACTAGTACTCCGACTCACCTAGAAAATAAATAAATAAGACATTTAATTTAAGTCTTACCATGATAAATGAATGTACCCTAAAGCTATTTAGAATGTACATAATGATGTTGACAGTTTAAACTTACGGGGTACGTTACCTTGTCTAAATCAGATTTTATTTTGGAATTACAATTGTGTAGAAATAATTTGTAAAAAATAAATGTTTGCAAAAGTATTGTATTTATCATTTTAGCAGATCCTACCCAGCAGATGGCGAAAATGAGGCCAGTTCAAAATTATATATATTTGTCTGTTAATGCTCTAGCGGTAGTAATATTTGTTTGATCGTTGATCGGACCAAACTCTATGTAAAAAAAAAGATCAAGTTCGTTACCAGTTAAAATTCGAAATACAGTAGAGCGTCGTTTATCCGAACGTCAATTATCCGAAACGTCAATTATCCGAACGCACTTTGGAAAGGTTTTTTTTTTTTTTAACTACATATTTCAATTTGCATGCTGTATTATATACAGAATGAAGAAGTTGAAAATTTCAAGAATATGTATTCTTTGAAGCAATGCCCTGTTTAGAGCGTAAATAACTTTTTAGCAGAACGGAAAAGCCTGGGTTCCCTCCTTTTGTGTTCGCGGACTGATTGAGCCCTACCGTTCGGGGAATCAGAGTTTCTTTCTGTTTCCCTGAAATGGAAGTCTACTCCGCGGCTGGAAACGCGGGAAGTCAGCCCTTCCGCCTCTCCCACTCTTTTTGCAGGTCAGTTCTAGACAACAGTTCATGCGCGTCGGAAGTATGTATTTTAATATGTAATATGTAATTGTAATGATGAATACAAAGTGTTTTATACAATTATCCTATTTTCTTAAAAAAAACTAGTTATCCGAACAAATCGATTATCCGAACGTGCGCGATCACAATTAGTTCGGATAAACGACGCTCTACTGTATCTCCGTTATTATAAGTCGGTTCGAAAAAGTGTATATAGATAATCTTATTGCATATTTTTTGAGGGGCTCAGGTTAGCCATGTGATTTAAAGAGTTGACCTTAATCTCACATGGTAAACCTAGAGTGGCGAGTTCGATTCCCGCCTGGGCAATAGGAATTTATTTAGCGACGGAATTCATTAAATAAAATCCTCAGTACCACTCTGACAAGAAAAGGGTGGTAACCTGTAGATAACCCGTCCCAATTAGCCTTAGTTGCAAAAATTGGACGTTCATAAATAATTAAATTTTTATTGCATATTTAATGTTGGTCTATACATATATAGATGTAGGTAACAGACAAATATATATATATATATATATATATATATATATATATATTTAGAGTTTTGAACGGAACTCATTGTCGTCATATACTAGGTAGGATTGATGGAAATTTGAAGAAAAATTTTGGAAATTGCGTCATGAGTACGACTTCAATAGCCGCTAAAAATGAGCTCCGTTCGAAATAATTCATATAAGCTTATCGGTTACCGGTCGCAATATTTGGTTGATGTTATGTTTGATAAAAATCGATCAGTAAAGCCCGACTTCAGCCAATCGGATTTTAGAAATAGTGAGAGAGCTGAGTAGTGTATCAGACCAGCATGTGGGGAGACTGCTTAGTTTCGCAGCCCCTGCGTGACGGAATTTTTAGCAGATTTCCCTTAAGGGAAAATAATTTCTTCAAATGTCCATCGATTCTACCCAGGAGATGACGAAAATGAGGTCCGTTCAAATATATGTTTAATGAACGTTTCTTTCGTTCTTGAAAAATAAAATAAATTTAAAAAAAAAGTTCCGATGGGGAAAAAAGGATGACTTTAAATTAAATGTAATTTTATTCTACTGGAGGAACATATCTAAACATTGTTAGAATAAAAAGTTATCTATATCTAAGTTATTATAACATTATAATAGAATAATAATTTAAGAAAATATAATTATCAGATTCGTAATGCAATTATCGGTGCTTTTGCACAATAATTTTTTTTCCGAGTGTTTATCCAGGATGCAGCATGGACTAACTGTTCCCCTAGTTGGGAACAACCTAGAAAATCTTCTCTTTTCTAAAAAAGTACCTATCAGGAGCAATAATTATAACCATCTCAGTAATATATTTTTATATGAAAAAAAATTATATGGGGAGAATATATATATATATATATATATATATTTTTTTTTTGAGAAAAAAAAACTTGAGAAGGTTTGTGTATGTTAAAATTACATCAAAGTAATTATTATTTGAGCAATATAATTAATAACACTTGAATTACTAGTTAAAAGTAGTATTAAATATCAGTGGGCTCGAGGAGCTCCCTCCCTTGGTACATACGTGTATAACTACCCCTTGCTTTACCATGGGGGGGGGGCTCCTCGAGCCCATACGTCAAAAAAAAATTTTTTTCTCAACATAGAAATTTTTTTATTTAATTTTATTGTTATGCCCTCATTCTAGGATGTTTTTCTGAGGAATACATAAAATATCAAAAATATCCCATTAAAATTGGGTGATAGGGAACAAAAACAAAAAGTTGTGGGCACAATGAGCCCCCCACCTTGGTACTTCTAGGGTTAATTTACACTCAACCGCAAAAAACCGGACACTTCATTTTTGTCGTATTAAAAGCTAACTATCAGCAATGTGTTTCTTTATGTGGGTGTTCTAGTTATTACGGAGAATTTAGAGTCTAAGTCCATTGAACTAATCCCTTCAGGATTAGTAAACAATTAGATAAAACTCAGATTAGATTTATTTGTCGTGAAGTTGATCTATTCTAAACTGTAAGTAGTTTTTCGCACATTTAAACATCTTTAATTATTAACCAAGCATTTTCTTTAATTAATGTTTTATTTTTATTTCGGCCCAGAATAATGGGTCTTTAAAACTTACATGGAAGGCCGGAGCTTACGTTCCATTGCCGAAACGCTTGGGGTAACGAAGTCTACCATTCACTGTAATAAAAATGAAGAATAATTTTTTTTTTTAAATGTGTTAATTTATCTTTTTCTTTTTGTAAATAATCAATAAAAATGATTCACTTTTGGCAGATATTGTTTAAATAACCTATAGATTAACCAATTATTTTAATTAAAAAGATTAATATACATATATATTAAGTATTTAACAAAATTATAAGACTAAATCTAAGTGTCCGGTTTTATTTGCGGTTGAGTGTATATAACCAAAACATATTAATTTATGTATCTTTCTTTTTACATAAAACGACTAAATATCGAGTTTGGTGAACGATTAAACAAAAATTGCGACTGCTAGAGCGGTAATATACATACAGTTTTGAACGGACCTCATTTTCGTCATCTCCTGGTTAGGATCAATGGACATTTGAAGACAAATTTCGAAAATCGCGTCATGAGTACAACCTTAATAGCTGATTTCCCTTAAGAGAAATCTGCTAATAGAGAAATCTCCACACGAGAGCCCAACAGTTACGGCCGAACTAGCTTTTGGCAGGAAACACACTCGTCCGGTTACACTTAATAAAAATGCAAATATCTCGGTTAATATTCAATTTTGAGAATGTATAGAACAATATTTATAGTAAATTTAATGTACAATAAGATTGATTCTATAAATTTTTTTGATACTACGTATGGTAACGGATATTTAGAATTTTCGAAAAGCCCCCCTCCCACTGGTCCGATTTCAGCCATTAACGAACTTGATCTGTTCTTTTGCATAAAACGTTTAAATATCGAGTTTGGTAAAAATTGCGATCGCTAGAGCATTAACAGACAGATACACACATGCACACACACACACACACATATATATATATATATATATATATATTATATATATATATATATATATATATATATATATATATATATATATATATATATATGCTTGTGTGTGTGTGTGTGTGTGTGTGTGTGTGTATTTGTCTGTTAATTGCTCTAGAGGTTGAAATTTTTACCAAACTCGATATTTAAACGTTTTATGACAAAAGACAGGTCAAGTTCGTTAATGGCTGAAATCGGACCAGTGGGAGGAGCATTTTCGAAAATTCGAAATATGTCGAATCAAAACAATGTATACTACCATTTTTATTGCACATTAAATTTACTATAAATATTGTTCTATACATTTATTCTCTATCTTGAATATCAACCGAGATATTTGCATTTTTATGAAGTGTAACGGACGAATGAGTTTCCTGCCAAAAGCTAGTTCGCCCGTAACTGTTGGGCTCTCGTGTGGAGATTTCTCTATTAGCAGATTTCCCTTAAGGGAAATCAGCTATTGAGGTTGTACTCATGACACGATTTTCGAATTTTTCTTCAAATGTCCATCGATCCTACCCAGGAGATGACGAAAATGAGGTTCGTTCAAAACTGTATATATAATTTTGTTAAATACTTGCAAAAAAAAACCGGACACTTAGTTTTAGTCTTATAATTTTGTTAAATACTTAATATATATGTATATTAATCTTTTTAATTAAAATAATTGGTAAATCTATAGGTTATTTAAACAATATCTGCCAAAAGTGAATAATTTTTATTGATTATTTACACAAAAATACAAAGTAAAAAAAAAGAAAAAGATAAATTAACACATTTAAAAAAAAAAATTATTCTTCATTTTTATAATACAGTGAATGGTAGACTTCGCCTACCCCAAGCGTTTCGGAAATGTAACGTAAGCTCCGGCCTTCAATCTAATTTTTAAAGACCCATTATTCTGGGCCGAAATAAAAATAAAACATTAATTAAAGAAAATGCTTGGTTAATAATTAAAGATGTTTAAATGTGCGAAAAACTACTTACAGTTTAGAATAGATCAACTTCACGACAAATAAATCTAATCTGAGTTTTATCTAATTGTTTACTAATCCTGAAGGGATTATTGTAGTTCAATGGACTTAGACTCTAAATCCTCTGTAATAACTAGAATACCCACATAAAGAAACACATTGCTGATAGTTAGCTTTTAATACGACAAAAATGAAGTGTCCGGTTTTTTGCGGTTGAGTGTAAATTAACCCTAGAAGTACCACGGGGGGGGGGCTACTTGAGCCCACAACTTTTTGTTTTTGCTCCCTATCACCCAATTTTAATGGGATATTTTTGATATTTTATGTATTCCTAAGAAAAACATCCTAGAATGAGGGCATAAAAATAAAATTAAATAAAAAAATTTTTTTTTTGATAAAAAAATTTTTTTTTGACGTATGGGCTCGAGGAGCCCCCCCCCATTGGTAATGCAAGGGGTAGTTATACACGTATGTACCAAGGGAGGGAGCTCCTCGAGCCCACTGATATTTAATACTACTTTTAACTAGTAATTCAAGTGTTATTAATTATATTGCTCAAATAATAATTACTTTGATGTAATTTTAACATACACAAACCTTCTCAAGTTTTCTTTTTTCAAAAAAAAAATATATATATATATATATTCTCCCCATATAATTTTTTTTCATATAAAAATATATTACTGAGATGGTTATAATTATTGCTCCTGATAGGTACTTTTTTAGAAAAGAGAAGATTTTCTAGGTTGTTCCCAACTAGGGGAACAGTTAGTCCATGCTGCATCCTGGATAAACACTCGGAAAAAAAATTATTGTGCAAAAGCACCGATAATTGCATTACGAATCTGATAATTATATTTTCTTAAATTATTATTCTATTATAATGTTATAATAACTTAGATATAGATAACTTTTTATTCTAACAATGTTTAGATATGTTCCTCCAGTAGAATAAAATTACATTTAATTTAAAGTCATCCTTTTTTCCCCATCCGAACTTTTTTTTTAAATTTATTTTTATTTTTCAAGAACGAAAGAAACGTTCATTAAACATAATCCAATAGAAATAAAAATTTTAAAAAAATATTAAAACCAAAATAAAAGGTTTTTAAGGTTGTGGGCTCGAGGAGCCCCCCCCCCTTGGTAATCCATGTGACCTGGGAGAGGTCGGTAATACTAGGGTTAAACCTAGGTCCAGGTCTTAGCTGTAGTGTAGTGCCTATCGAATCCCGAGTTATCCAGCTAATGGGCTGGCGGCCAAGGAGCTGCTCCTGTTTTTATGCTGTAATTTATGTAGGAAAAGCCTCTCCCCTCTCCCCTTTTACTCATTATACTTTTTTTTTTTATTAAGTATCAAAGCGGTTTTTGAATTACAAAATTCTGAAATTACTGCTTTATTTTCGCTCATTAATACGCATTAAATACCTTCCTCACATAAGAGCACCAGGGACGTTTATAATAATAATTTAATGGGTAATTAATTCATTTATTAATGTTGACTTCTAGGAAAAATTTAATTTCTGGCGTTAATTAAATATTTCGATGATAATATCTTTTGTCTTTGTCAACTTAAAGTTATTTTTATCCCCTTTATTAATCTTATTACTTAGATCTTCTTTTTTTATTATTACTTTGTCAAAGAGTCTGAATAATTAAAATATTAAATGTCGTTCATTATCACGGTATTGCAGGGTGGAAATAATACAGTGGATTCATAAATAAAAACTGAATTTTTTGATATAACTCCATTTAATCTGATATCTGAGTCCTAATAAAGGTGTATTGCGTGGAATGCATTTTAGCAGATTTATCTTAAGGGAACCCAGCTACTGAGGTTGTACTCATGACGGAATTTTCGAAATTTTTCTTCAAATGTCCAACGATACTACCTAGTAGATGACGAAAATGAGGTCCGTTCAAAACTGTGTATATATATATATATATATATATATATATATATATATATATATAAATTATATATATATATATATATATAAAATTGTAACCACTGTCTGTACATTGATTTTTTTCGCGAAATTTCACGATAACTTTTCGTTTCACATGTCATAGACACCATATCTGCATTTTGTTTCTTTCGTGTATGTTTGTTTGTTTGTTTGTTTGTTTGTTTGTTTGTTACCTTTTCACGCATAAACGGCTGAACCGAATTTTATGAAACTTGGTATGTATATTACTAATAACCCAACTTAGACTTTAGGCTATATTAAATTTCTCTGAGACGAACGGGAGTGGGGGTTATGAGAGAAGCCTGAAATTGAAAATAGCGATATTTCGTTTTCTATTGTTTTTTCGGTAAATATGCACATAACAAAAGTTGTTTATTTTGTTATTTAGAGTAACTTTGGTTATATACACTTTTGTCGTATACCGAAGTTTAAATGCGTCATACGCTAAAAATTATAGTGGGAGTCAACAATATTGTTTGCCAAAAAAGTCAACCGAACTAAAATAAAACTTGGGTATGTGTATTAGCAGTGAGGCCTTCAATATAATAAGCCATACCAACATTTCTAGGGATGGGTAGGAGTGGGGGTTATATGGGAAGCCTGAAATTAAAAATAGCGATATTTCGTTTCCTTTTGTTTTTTTCCGCAAATATAAACATAACAAAAGTTGTTTTTTTTGTTATTTGGAGTAACTTTTGTTTTATAAACTTTTGTCGTATACCTAAGTATAAATGAGTTAAACGTTAAAACTTTAGCAGGCACTAACGGCTGAACCGAACTTAACAAAACTCGGTATGTCAATTAGCATTAATTCCTCCATGATTATAAGTTATATTAAAAATTTTTAGTTTCGAACGGGAGGGTGGTTATAAGGGAGGCCTAAAATAAAAATTCACCATATCACATGTATAGGAGACGGGAAATATAAAAATATCGAAGACTGTGAAGCCTTATCGAACAAATAATTCTATTATTAGCAAATCCACGGGAAAGACGGGTATCAATCCTAAACACTGGGACGGCTAAATGTCAAAATATTGTGCAATGTAAAGCCTGCTAAAAAATACCATCACCATTCAGCCTCAAATAAATTCCCGGGCGTAGCCGGGTATCTGAGCTAGTATATATATATATATATATATATATATATATATATATATATATTTGTATATATATATATATATATATATATATATATATATATTTGTCTGTCCGCTCTAGACGTCGCAATTTTTTTGTGATCGTTACCAAACTCGATATTTAGTCGTTTTATGTAAAAAGAAAGATTAAGTTCGTTACCGGCTGAAATCGGACCACGGGGAGGGGGGGGGGTTTACAGGGGAGGATTTTCGCAAATTCGAGATATGTCCGTTACTATTCGTCGGATCGAAAAATTGTACAGAATCAATCTTATTACAAACTAAATTTACTATAAATATTGTTATAAAATATCTTGAATATTAACCGAAATATTTGCATTTTTCAGTTTTCAGCCATCAGCAAACTGCCACTTCTACTCATGTTACATAAACAATACTCTGCTACATAATAAATCACATTATTCGAAGTTTAAATACCAAAAATTGTATTCAAGAGACCTTTATTATACGAAATACATGCAAATATGTCCCGGTGACCCCCCCCCCCGTCTTAAGGTTTTGGACTACTAAAATTTGATTGATTGAGATAACAATTATTCTGACTCATTATTACAATACTAGGTAAAGTAAATAGTTCTCAATAAAATTAATATGTTATGTTCTGATCTATTTCAGAAATTGTGATTCTTTCCGGTGTGATACGGGCAGACCTGTTAGTTTACTTTTCTAACCTAACGCTTCCTGTCGGCAGGTTATTGAAATCGGATGAAACATTTCTTATTTCCGTTAGTATTTATTCACGGTCTGTTGTGTTACCAGTATGTAGATTTATCTATTACTAAACTTCACGCGGGAAATCTGCTTAGTTTACACAGCCCCTGCGTGACGGACGTTTTCTTATATGTGTGCTGTGAAGCAGATTTCCCACGAGGGAAATTAGCTACTGAGGTTAGTTAAAGGCTGAACAAGGAGCAGTGAAGGGGTTGGGTTAGGGAGGACGATTGGGAAATTTCGAAATATCTCCGATCGAAAATTGTATAGAAAGGGAAATCAGCTATTGAGGTCGTACTCATGACGCGAGTTTTGAAAAATTTCCTCAAATGTCCATCGATCCTACCCAGGAGATGACGAAAATGAGGTCCGTTCAAAATTATATATATATTGTCTGTTAACGCTCTAGCGGTCGCAATTTTTGTTTGATCGTTACCAAACTTCATATTTAAGCGTTTTACGTAAAAAGAAAGATCAAGTTCGTTAATGGCTGAAATCGGACTTGTGGGAGGGGGGGTTTAGAGGAGGGGATTTTTGACAATTCGAAATATCTCCGTTATTATGCGTCGGATCGAAAAATTGTATAGAATAAATCTTATTAAATATTAAAATTAATATAAATATAGATCTATACAATTATTCTGTATCTTGAATATTAACCGAGATATTTGCATTTATATTGTGTGTGTGGTCGAAGTAACCCCGCCATGTTCTGGACTCTCCGCCAAGAGCTCTGGTGGATTCATTGTATAACTTCACGTGGGAAATCTGCTTAGTTTACGCAGCCCCTGCGTGACGGACTTTTAGCAGATTTCCCTTAAGGGAAATCAGCTATTGAGGTCGTACTCATGACGCGATTTTCGAAAATTTTCTTCAAATGTCCATCGATCCTACCCAGGAGATGACGAAAATGAGGTCCGTTAAAAATTATATATATATATATATATCTATATATATATATATATATATATATATATATATATATATATATATATATATATATATATATATATATATATATATATATATATATATATATATTTGTCTGTTAACGCTCTAGCGGTCGCAATTTTTGTTTGATCGTTACAAAACTCGATATTTAACCGTTTTATGTAAAAAGACAGATCAAGTTCGTTAATGGCTGAAATCGGACCAGAGGGAGGGGGGTTTAGAGGGGGGATTTTCGAAAATTCAAAATATCTCCGTTATTATGCATCGGATCGAAAAATTGTATAGAACCAATCTTATTGAAAATTAAATTTACTATAAATATTATTATATACATTTATTCTCTATCTTGAATATTAACCGAGATATTTGCATTTTTATGAAGTTTGTGGTTCGGATTAAGTCGGCCATTTTCGTCATTTCTCGGCTCAGGCGGAACTTCTTCTAACCTGTCGTTTTTAACCTTACCGTCCGTACCTTCTTTACTTTTTGAGGTTTATGCAGATACGTTCTGACCATCCGCCCCCCCCCCTTCTTTAGTTCTTGGACTACAAAAATTTGAGTTATTAAAATATAAATTATTCTTACAATTCAGAAGCCGTTTCAGTTGGGAATTTATTAGCAGATTTCTCTATTGTATAACTTCACGTGGGAAATCTGCTTAGTTTACGCAGCCCCTGCGTGACGGACTTTTTATTTTCTCTCCTGCTAGTAACAATATGAGGAGTTATTTATTTGAATACATGTTCCATTGTCAGATATTAGATGTATGATTACATACATGTATAAATGCATTTTTATTTTACAATATATTTACGTTCATCAACGATATAATCAAATATAATATATAAAAAAATAATAAAATAAAATATTAAAATAAGAAAGATATTTACAAATAAAATTAATAAATGAAATGAAGGAAAATAAATAAAATAAAAACAAAATACAAATAAATTAAAGTTAAACAGCAGATGTTTAATTTGGGAGTCTATGTAAGATAAATATATTGAATTATAATTCCCATTCCTCACAATCAACTTTACATTCTAATGTATTTTTGATAAATCCATATATATCTATACTTTTAATAAACTTTATAAGTTCTTTATTATATTTATTAAATATAATATGAGGTGGTTCTGGCCAATTACCTCCTTTTAAAATTATGTTCATTATTAAATTTGATCTATTTTGATTAAATGTCCAACAGTCATAAAATATATGTAAAAAGTCCGTCACGCAGTGGCTGCGTAGACTAAGCAGATTTCCCACGTGAAGTTATACAATAGAGAAATCTGCCTAATAACAACTGTAGTAGTAAGAAACCTCTAAACCTAAAAAACATTATTTAGGGCGTAATAACCCAGTAGTTTCTAGCCCCAAAAAACAGTCAACCTAACCTCTAAACCTATTCACGAGGGACGATAGTTATGGAAACGGCCGCCAGAGCTCTCGGCGGAAACTCCGAACATAGCCTACTGGTGGCCACACGCAGAATACAAATGCAAATATCTCGGTTAATATTCAAGATACAGAATAAATGTATATAACAATATTTATAGTAAATTTAATTTGCAATAAGATTGGTTATGTACAATTTTTCGATCCGACGTATAGTAACGGAGATATTTCCAATTTTCAAAAATTCTCTCCTCTAAACCCCCCCTCCACTTGGTCCGATTTCAGCCCCTTAAGGGAAATCTGCTAAAACGTTTGTGATGTCGGTGAGTCGCAAGCACATTTGCCATTGCCTTGAATTTTAAATCTTGTTAAATAATGTCCTGTCTGCCCATGTTCCGTTAGAAATTGTGTGCGTTTGTGTTGACCACTCTTAATAGTGTTGTAGTTGTAAGCTATATTTGGTATGTATTGATGTAAGCTGTAAGATTTGTTACATGTCGTCCATTCTCTGTTCCACTTATGTATTGAGTCGGTCTTTTTTATGTATGAGAGTGGCACGAGAGAAAATTTATGGCAAGAGAAGCCAATGTATCATGAAACGAAAAAACTGAATAGCAATTTTAAAGCACCAGTAGCTAGACAAGATTGGTTCTATAACTTATATTCCAAATATTGTTATCAACGGTCCATTGATTTGTGTGTGAGATTAAGAAATTCATTATGATTTTACATTCAAAAATGTTTATTTTCGGAATTTCTTCTTTATTATAAGTTGTATAGAAACTGATTTATATTGAGTCAAAATATTTAATTGTTTATAAATGTTGTTATACACAACTTTTCTCTAAGATCAATATTAAACGAAATATTTAGAAAATTGTAATATACCAACCTTGATAGGATAGATGTACATTTGAGGAAATGTTTCGGAAATTAGTTATGAGTAGAAACTCAATCGATATTTAAAACCTATATTTTTATTTTTATAGTTATTAGCCTTCTCATCCCATGTTAACAATAACCCAATACTACATGATACTTTTTACTCCAAGCGAATATCTTCTTATATATAAAATGGATTGTTTGTCTGTATGCCCATTATAAAACTGGTAATAGCATGAACCGAAATATTGAAACTTGGTTATGTATGTTTACTACTAACTCAGGCTTAAATTTCTGGCTATATTAGTAGAAAATTCTATGAGATGAACTGGTGGGGGGGTGGGTTGGTTTGGGGGGGTGGAGGTGGGTGAGTGTGTGGCGGTTGTTCTGGGGGGGGGGTGTTTGGTTTTGTTTTGATATGGGGTTGTTATATTATATTGTTTGTTATTGGTTTATATACGTTATATTTAGTTATTATTTTGTAGTTTATTTTTAGAGTTAGGTGTGGGGTTATTTTGGTTAATAAGACGGGAAAGGGCCTAGCTTGATCTGAATTGGGCCTAGAAATGAAAAATTTATAAAATAATAGCGATTTTGATATTTTCGTCTCTTATTTAGTTTTTCGGCAAATATGCACAATAATAAAACAAGTTGGTTATGTATTTTGTTTTTTAGAACTAACTTGTGTTCTAGCACTTACCGTTTATACCGAAGTATATGTAATAAAAGTAGTTATATGTCTATAAAAAAAAAAAAATACTATTGTGGGTGTCAAGAATTTTATATTGGACAAAGTTACTCAACCGAACTAAACGAAACTCCATTTACGATTATGGTTATTAACACTCTCCCTGATTTTAAGGTATATTAAGATTTTGAGAGTGCGAAACAGGAGACCAGTGGGGGGGGGGGGGGCTGGGTTGGGGGTTTAAGCGGATTAATAAGGGAATGAGGTTCTGAAATATTAAAATCGCCCATATTTTCGTACCATATTCATTTTTCTGCAAACGTGCTTTATAAAAACAACGTTGGTTCCTATGTTTATTTAGGGTACACAGTTGTCATATTCACTTTTTTCGTATACTGAAGTATAAATGAGTTATACCTAAAAACTATAGTGGGAGTCAACAATTTTATATGACACAAAGGTCTCAACTGAACTAAAACGAATGTGATTTAGTACAACTCCTATGTGATTATAAGAGTCAACAATTTTTTATGACACAAAGGTCTCTAACTGAACCTAAACGAATGTGATTTAGTACAACTCCTATGTGATTATAAGAGTCAACAATTTTATATGACACAAAGGTCTCAACTGAACTAAAACGAATGTGATTTAGTACAACTCCTATGTGATTATAAGAGTCAACAATTTTATATGACACAAAGGTCTCAACTGAAAATAAACGAATGTGATTTAGTACAACTCCTATGTGATTATAAGAGTCAACAATTTTATATGACACAAAGGTCTCAAACTGAACATAAACGAATGTGATTTAGTACAACTCCTATGTGATTATAAGAGTCAACCAATTTGATATGGACACAAAGGTCTCAACTGAACTAATCGAATGTGATTTAGTACAACTCCCTATGTGATTATAAGAGTCAACAATTTTTATATGACACAAAGGTCTCAACTGAAATAAACGAAATGTGATTTAGTACAAACTCCTATGTGATTATCAAGAGTCAACAATTTTATATGACACAAAGGTCTCAACTGAACTAAACGAATGTATGATTTTAGTATCAACTCTTATGTGATTATATAAGCTAAATTTAAAATTTCGAGGTACGAACAGGAAGTGGGGGTTATACAGGGAGGCACTGAAATATAAAAATCGCCATATTTCGTACCCTATTCCATTTTTTCGGGAAAACGAACATAGATAACTATAAAGCAAGAAATAGAATTTGTTACTTTTTGTTATTTAAAGCATTGAGACGGGAAAATGTAAAAATATTGTACCAATGTAAAGACCAAAATAAAACACCAACCATTCAGCCTCAATTGATTTCCCTTTCGGGCGAAGCCGGGTTACCTGTAGATCTATAGAATAATATTTTCTTGATTGGTCTAAAGGATTCCTGTAGCTGCTAAGGGAATACTGAACTCAGATTCTGAAGAGTTGAGCAACCCCGACGACTATATTGGCATGATGGAGAACGCAATTAAACCTATATCGATTTATATTTCTTTCAGCTGGTTTTCCTCTCGGAGCTGTAGTATTGAGCTTTGAGCAGTCCTAATCAGAAGATATGCAGGGGGGGGGGAGGGGGGAGCATTAATGGAAATTTAATTAGTCTCGAGGTGGAGGGGGTGAGGGTTGGAAGTGGGGATCGGTGTATTTAGAACCCGGGGCGTTAATGAGTTTGGATATGACAGAAAATTCCAACTATCTCAGCTGTTGGTTAGATCTGCACCTTCTGAAGTTCTGGTAGATAGGTTTTACAGGTGATGTATTTACAAGCCCTTTCGTGTCATGCACACGCAGCTAACGGCTTGCAAATATTCTAAGAGAGGCACTGGGAGTTCACGGAAGTTGGAATAATGAGTTTAATACCGGAGGACCATTGTTGATGTATAAGACGGTTTAACTACTATTGATATTTATATTGGATAATTAACATGAAATTGGGGGATGGACTATTGCAGGGCAGATATGGTTTAGTATGTTAGTAGATTAATGATTACATCAAGTGTTGCTAATGAACATTGTGATGATGTCCACGATGCTGCTCTTGTGCTCTGCCTCCATCCTGGGGGGTCTCCCCCAGGATGCTCATTCCTTTACTCATTCATGTTGGTTGTTAGGAATGGTGTGAGGAACTAAAACTTCTGCCACTAAGAGAGAGGCTCTACTCTCTCCACTGCTGTCCTATTCACTCGACTGTCTCAGCCTGTCTTCTTTATCTCTTGCACTTTGAACCCAAGGATGTCCTCTCAGGTAGTGTTTACACAAGTGCACTGTAGAGCTCAGCACTCGTCAGGGGGCATCCTTGGTTGGCCTAGTTGATAACAGATGGGGCTGGTGTAGTTTCATTACCGCTTCAATTTTTAAATTGAACAGGTGAAGAAGTTTCGTATCGCTCATTTCTCATTGACTGCATAGAAAATGTTAATTTAAGCCACGAAACCTGTAATTTATAGTCCAAGAATAATGAGTGCAGGAAAGAAAGGCTTTAAAGAAAGGCCGCCACTCAGGGGCTGCGTAAAGTAAGCAGATTTTCCACGCGAAGGATTACAATAGATAATTATACATACTTGTAACATCGCTGAAATATTAAGCGAATAATGTAGGTAGGATTATGCTGTGCCGTTTTAATAAATTATTATAGTGAAAGCGTAGCCAATTCTTTTATCCTACCTACATTAGAAGTCACTTCCACCTGCCAGAATACCAATTCAGAATTTAGGGAATAGATACAAACAGTAATTAGAAATCTTTCAGTTACAAGTTAATAACTCTGCAACGGAAAAAGCGTCATGAGCTCAACAAACCAGGCCAGACAAACTGAATTCTAGACAGAAATACAAACATTAAGAAATAATAATAATAAAGTATGTTTAATTTTCGAAATTTGAAACAATTTCCAATGTTAAATATAAAATTAAGTTATCATAATAATTCTCCCTCTTCCCTTATACCATATAAACAATACCTAAACATGGACTTCAATAAGTCCGATCTGTTGAGTTCGGCCATTATTTACTAAATTATTAATCAGCATGGATTGATTATTGCTAAATAGACATATAAACATAATATTAACATAATATTACAATAATCTAAAATAAAACAAATAATCTTTAATAAGAATTCTATCTTTAAAAAACAACAAAAAATAAATAAAATAATCTAAATTATAAATAATTAATTACAAAGAAAGAAGAAGAAAGGAAATAATAAATAGAAAACTTATCCATTATACTCAGTCTACTAGTAACTTCCTATATCTCTGTGCAACAACATATATATTTATAAAGGTCCATCCAATTTTTGCCATTCAAGAACAAAATATAAATTTCATTTTGGCAATTAAAAGTTGATGAGCTCAAGGAATCTGTTTTCCCCTAAATTTCACTAAGCACTTCTGGGGCAAACTGCGAATAAAATGATATGTATTTTCTAATTCATCTTTCATATTACATAAGGAGCAATATCCATAGGCCCTTCATACTACATACTGACTAATTCAGATTTAACATTTCCCCCATTTCTTTCATTATAAGGCCTTGTGAAATGTACACTATTATTGCTGTTAAATAACAATGTGTTATCCTAAAATTATATTCTTGTAATCAGAGTGAAATGACCTAGAATGAATTTGCTGCTTTCCCAACATTTCTTCAATTCAATAAATTGCAGCCTAAATCTTTCCAATATTTATATTTTGTTCAATTTTTCTTATTCATACTACCTTGCTGTTTAATTATCCAGCTACTATTTTACAACCCAGATACTCCTGGCTGATATTTTTCAATACTCCTAAACCAATTAGCCTGTTTTTCAAATTATATGCTTCCAAGCAATTATTCTGGGGCCAACGATGACGTGGGAAGGTTTTAATGATCCCTACTTAAATAATTTAAGGGTGAAAAAGGTTAAAAGAGGGTAAACGCCTTAGTTTTTCCAAAAAACAATTAATGAAATATAACAGGTTACTGTTAATATAACGTGAGAAGGAGCGGAAAACTCTAAAATCCAAAAAACATGGCTAATATTCATGATACAGAAAATATGTATAGAAAAATATTTATAGATCATTTAATTTGCAATAAGACTGGGTCTATACCATTTTTCGATCCGACTTATAGTAACGGAGATGCTTCGAATTTTCGAAAATCCTCCATTCTAAACCCTACCCCTACTGGTTCGATTTCAGCTGATTCATCTGGTTCGACCTTGTCAAATCGACTTATCGAATCTCTAATTAATTAATAAATAATTTAATTAACGTAAATCAAATTAAAATTCAGTTTTCGTAACTCAAATATACAGTATTTGTACTGTATTTTTTTCAGCTTTCAGTAACCCCTTCTCCTGCCCACCGCTCCCGTCTAGTTATCTTTTTAGCAGATTTCCCTTAGAGGAAATCAGCTATTGTGGTCGTACTCATGACGCGATTTTCGAAATTTTTCTTCGAATTTCCATCGATCCTACCCAGGAGATAACGTAATATATATATATATCTATATATATTGTCTATTACCGCATGCGGTCGCAGTTATTGTTTAATCGTTACCAAACTCGATATTTAGTCGTTATATGGAAAGAAAAAGTTCGTTAACGGCTGAAATCGGAGGGGGGGGGTGTTTAGAGGGACAGAATTTTGAAAATTCAAAATATCTCCGATACTATACGTCGTATCGAAAAAATGTAAAGAGTCAATCATACAGCAAAGTAAATGTACTATAAATATTGTTGTGTACATTAATTCAATATCTTGAATATTAACCGAGATATTTGCATTTTTCAGTTGTCAGCCTTCAGCAAACCCTACTTGTACTCATGCTACATAAACAATACTCGGTTATGTAATAAACCGCATCATTCGAAGCTTAAATACCAAATATTGTTTCTGGTGACTCCCCCCTCTTTTTTTGGACTACTTAAATTTGATTGACTGAGATAAAAATTACTCTGATTCATTATAAATTACAGCACTAGATATAGTAAATAGTTTTCAATCAAATTAATAACTGTTCAGATATATTACAGTAATTGTTTTTCTTTCTGGTAAGAAGTTGGCAGGGCTGTTTGCTTACATTTCAAATGCTTTCCGTCGGGAGGTTTCTAATTACTGTTTGTATTTATTTACTTAATGTTCATGGTGGTGTTTTGTGGTTGGCCATGGTGTGAATGATTTATTTATTGTTAAAACTTCAACGAGGGAAATCTGCTTAGTTTTTTTCCCTTAGGGGCTCTTTAGCCCCTGAGTCCACCGGCCTATTTTTTTTTTATCACTTAAGGGCCTGACCCTCTTGAGGGTGAATACTCGTGAGGGAATTTTCGACATTTTTCTTCAAATGTCCATCGATCCTACCTAGTAGATGACGAAAATGAAGTCCGTTCAAAACTGTATATATATATATATATATATATATATATTTGTCTGTTACCGCTCTAGCGGTCGCAATTTTTGTTTGATCGTTACCAAACTCGGAATTTAAACGTTTTATGTTTAGGGTGAGATCAGGGTGGTTAATGGCTGTTAATCCTACCAGGCCTTAGGGGAGGGGCCTATACAATTATTCCCAATCAAACACCAGCTGCGACATTTCCAGCTGTATTGTGTGTGTCAACTATGTTCAACCACTCCGCCGAGAGCTTTAGGGGACGGCCTAACAAACCCAACTATTCACCAGCTCGCGACATCAGCTGTATCAAATCACTTACCCACTCCAGCTGCTATTAGGGTACGGGCCTATTGTACAACCCAACGTGGGAAATCCACTTAGTTTACGCAGCCCCTGCCGACATCAGCTGTATTTCACTCAACCCTGACCAGGCTCTTGAGGGTGAATACTCGGCCTAACAACCCAACAACACCATCTGCGACATCCAGCTGTAGTCAACTCAACCATACCAGGCTTAGTTGAACGGGCCTAAACAACCCAACAACACCAGCTGCGACATCAGCTGTAGTCAACTCAACCACTCCAGGCTCGACTTACTGCCAACCATATCAAAAAGTCCGTCAAGCAGGGGCTGCGTAAACTAAGCAGATTTCCCACGTGATGTTTAGTAATAGATAAATATACATACTGCTAACAAAACAACATCGTGAATAAATACATATGGAAATAAGAAATGTTTCATCCAATTTCAATAACCTGCCGACAGGAAGCGTTCGGCCCCCGTTTTTTTACATTTCTAACCTAACCTCTGCCTCACACCGGAAAGAAAAACAATTACTGAAATATATCAAAATATAACACATTATTTTATTGAGAACTATTTACTATATCTAGTACTGTAATTAATAATGAGTCTGAATAATTGTTATCTCAATCAATAAAATTTTAGTAGTCCAAAACTTTAAGATGGGGGGGGGGGAGTCAGCAGGGCATATTTGCATGTATCTCGTATAATAAAGGTCTCTTGAATACAATTTTTGGTATTTAAACTTCCAATAATGTGATTTATTATGTAGCAGAGTATTGTTTGCGTAACATGAGTAGAAGTGGCGGTTTGGTGAAAACTGAAAAATGCAAATATCTCGGTTAATATTCAAAATAAAGAATAAACGTATATAACAATATTTATAGTAAATTTAATTTGCAATAAGATTGGTTATATACAATTTTTCGATCCGACCTATGGTAACGGAGATATTTCGAAATTTCAAAAATCCTCCCCTCTAAACCCCCCCCCTCCCCCTGGCCCGATTTCAGCGGTTAACGAACTTGATCTTTCTTTTTACATAAAACGACTAAATATCGAGTTTGGTAACGATTAAACAAAAATTGCGACCGCTAGAGCGGTAACAGACAAATATATAGAGATATATATATATATATATATATATATATATATATATATATATATATATATACAGTTTCGAACGGACCTCATTTTCGTCATCTCCTGGGTAGGATCGATGGACATTTGAAGAAAAATTTCGAAAATCGCGTCATGAGTACAACCTCAATAGCTGATTTCAACTCAACCTCAAAATCTGCTAAAACTAAGTGTACAACACAAGATAAGCTAACGATAAGTGTTTTTACATTAATTTTCCGCAATATTCAAGATATATTTAGACTATTTGTGGCATTGATAAATAAAAGTCCGTCACGCAGGGGCTGCGTAAACTAAGCAGATTTCCCACGTGAAGTTTAGCAATAGAGAAATCTGCATACAGGTAACACAACACCACCGCGATTTAAATACAAACGGTAATGAGAAATCTTTCAGTCAATTAAAATAAATTCCCAACTGAAACCGTTTCTGAATTGTAAGAATAATTTATATTTTAATAACTCAAATTTTAGTAGTCCAAGAACTAAAGAAGGGGAGGGGCGGATGAACAGAACGTATTTGCATAAATCTCACAAAGTAACGAAGGTAAGGTAAGGTTAGAAGAAGCTTCCACTTACGGAATGGCCGACCTAATCCGAACTATACCCGACCACAGACCATAAAAATGCAAATATCTCGGTTAATATTCATGATAGAGAATGAATTTATATAACAATAATTATAGTAAATTTAATTTGATTTGCAATAAGATTGATTCTGTAAAATTTTTCGATCCGATGTATAGTAACGGAGATATTTCGAAAGTTCGAAAATTCTGGCTTCTAAACCCCCCCCTCCCACTGGTCCGATTTCAGCTGTTAACGAACTTGATCTTTCTGTAAAGGTGGGACATATCGGGAACAGGGAGACTGAGCTAATCACTTTCAGATTTAAAACTATATTTACAGATTCTAATTATTAGTCATTAATTGCTAGATAGTCCCATTTATAATTATAATAAAAATAATATAACAGACATATACACTGATAGAATATACGGGATCGACAGTTACCCGCACCCACACAAGTTAAAGGCTATATGGCAACTAGTTAGGGCAGCCCTTACCTGTTATATACATCGTGCGAGGGCTTAACACAGCGTACCACACCAGTCCTAGGCTCACTCTCCAACACACGCTTCCCCCTCTCCCCCCCCCCCGAGCCCCGCTTCTAAGCCCACTCTTGGCCGAGAGAGGTCAGGCCTGCCTATTTGCACATAGGGCTGCCACTATTTGCCATATCACTTTAATCTAACCCCCCTTTACATTTCTTTTTACGTGAAACGACTAAATATCGTGTTTGGTAACGATCAAACAAAATTTGTGACCACTAGAGCCGTAACAGACAAATATATAGATAGAAGAACTATATGTATGTATACAGTTTTGAATGCACTTCATTTTCGTCATCTACTAGGAAGGTTCGATGGACATTTGAATTAAAATTTAGAAAATCGCGTCATGAGTACAACCTCAATAGCTGATTTCCCTTAAGGGAAATATGCTAAAATAAATCTGCGCAAACTATGCGGATTTCCCGCATGCTGGTGATCTCATCACATATTTTCATGTATAAAAGTCCGATACGCAGGAGTTGCGTAAACTAAGCAGTTTTTCCAAGTGATGCTTTACATAGAAAAATCTACATACTGGCAACACCACCGTGAATGTTAAGCTAATAAATACAAACGGTAACATGAAATCATTCAGTCAATTAACATGTTTAATAATATCTATAACGGAAAGCGTCTGAATTGTAATTAAACAGGGCAACCAACATCGAAGCACTGAATAGATAGGATTATTCTAGACCGGAAAGATGAACAATTAATTAAATATATCTGAGTAAAACATATTAATTTTATTGAAAAATATTTACTATAGCTAGTGGAGTAATTTTGAAATGAATCAGAATCATTTCCATCTCATTCAATCAGGTTTTAGTAATCTAAGAACTAAAGAGGGGGGGGGGTGTCAACAGAACGTATTTGCTTATATCTCACGAAATAAAAGTTCAATGAAAACAATATATGGCATTTAATTTTGTAATGAAGTGGTTCATGATATAACAGCTTATTATTAATATTACACTAGTAGGAGTGGGGGTTTGCTGAAAGCGAAAAACTATAAAACCCAAATATCTCAATACTTAATACTCATTATACGAAAAATATTTATGTAACAATATTTATAGTAAATTTAATTTGCAGTAAGAATGGTTCTATAATAGTTTTTGATCCGACATACATTAACAGAGATATTTCAATAATCCCCCTCTTAACCCTCATATAAAGGAATTTGGGCCAAATGGACTGCGAAGGAGCTTAGGAGTATTGGCGTGGGAAGCCGAGTCCTGCACTGGATGACCCTGCGGATACTTCGGGGTGGCAATATGAATTTTGCAACTTTTAAGAAAATGGCCACCCTAGGATGCAATCGTCGGCGTGGAGTGCTCCCAAGGACGTAGCCCGGGGTAAAACTGGACCACCGCTGTGTGAGGACCTGGTTTGTTGCCTAATAATCCGTAATCAAGTTAGGAGTTTTATTATGACATTAGGTTTTGTTTTTTTTCTTTGTACGGACTGGCAGAGCTATTTTTTGTTACGGAAGTTTTGTTTTATATTTTGGTCATTTCTATATTTTTTATGTCTTTGTATTACAATTATTTTTATTATTATTAATTTTCTTCTGTTAAGTTTAGTTTAGGGCCTGTCCTAGATGTGTTAGGCGATCTTAGGCGAGTGACCCTAGCTGGGGGTAGGCTCACGAATTTTGACCCGTGTGGTCGACCTTAAGGGTGTAGCGAGCCCAAATGTATAGACACTTATTTAATTTCTTATCTATGTTTTGTAATATAATTTGTTAATGGGGTATTTAATGTAATGTAATAAATTATTGCAAATTAAATTTTTTTGTAGGATAGATGGACATCTGAGGAATTTCCATCGTGAGTCATGTATTTTCATTTAACTCCAGACGTAAATGTTCATTGAGAACAATATTTGATAATCAGGCTTCAAATAAAGTGATTCATAATATAACAGCTTATTGTTAATATGACATGAGTAGGAGTGGGGATTTACATAAAACTAAAAAAAAAAATGCAAATATCTCGGTTAATAGTCAAGTTAATGAGAAAACGTACATAACAACATTTATCTATATATATATATATATATATATATATATATATATATATATATCTATATAAAATTGTAACCTCTGTCTGTACATTGATTTTTTTCACGAAATTTCACGATAACTTTTCGTTTCACATGTCATAGACACCATAACTGCATTTTGTTTCTTTTGTATATGTTTGTTTGGTTGTTACCTTTTTACCGAATTTTATGAAACTTGGTATGTATATTACTACTAACCCAACTTAGACTGTAGGTTCTATTAATATCCTCTGAGACGAACAGGAGTGGGGGTGATAAGGGAAGCCTGAAATTAAAAATAGCGATATTTCGATTCCTATTGGTTTTTGGCAAATATAATCAAAACAAAAGTGGTTTATTTTGTTATTTAGAGTAACTTTTGTTTTATACTCTTTTTTCGTATATTGAATTATAATCGAGATATACGCAATAACCTATAACGAATGTGACCAATTTTATTTGGGACAAAAGACCCAACTGAAATAAATAAAACTCGGTATGTGTATTAGAACTAACGCTTTCATTATAATAAGCCATACTAACATTTCTAGGGACGGGCAGGAGTGGGGGTTGTAAGGGAGGCCTGAATTTAAAATAGCGGTATTTCGTTTTCTATTCGTTTTTCGGCAAATATGAACCTAACAAAAGTTGTTTATTTTGTTATTTAGAGTAAGTTTTGTGATATTCATTTTTGAATTTTAACGATGTATAAACGAGATATATACTATAAACTAAAGCGGGAGTCACTTATTTTATTGGGCGCTAACGATTGACCCGAACTTAACAAAACTCGGTATGTCAATTATCATTAATTCTCCCATGATTATAAGCTATATTAAAATTTTTAGGTTCGAACGGGAGTGAGTGTTATAAGGGAGGCCTAAAGTAAAAATTCACGATATTTCATTTTCTATTTGTTTTTCGGCAAAGGTGAACATAACAAAAGTTGTTTACTTTGTTATTTACAGCAACTTTTGTTTCATTCACTTATGTCGTAAAATGAAGTAAATACGAGATATAAGCTAAATCTATAGCGGGAGTCGACGATTTTATTAGTACTTATTTAAGTGTATTTAATATAGGCATATTATGACAAATGATGTTATGTTTTAGCCTTATCTATTTCGATTATTTAGTACTAAGTATGATTCGGATTAGTGAGACTATGAATCCCCTTCCCCTTCTCCTCATTTATTTATTTTCCCTAGAAAATAACTGTGTTATTTATTTCCAATAGAAATTTAAACTATAAGAGCATTTCCATTATTTAATTTGTATAATGTATTATTTTAAAAAACAATCGTGCTGAATTTCCTCAAGGAGTGATAGGGGAAGTACTAGGGAATCAAACTCTGATTTTGGTTATATACTATCTTATTTCCTATATCTTCATGTTATTGAAACAAATATGTACTATCATAACAATTAAATGTTAATGTCATTATGACAAAAGACAAAATGCTCTTAAACTCGAAATGATTTTTTAAAGTATCACTTAGGTTGCAGGGACGGCAACGATCTCTTCCTCTCGACTAGCTTTTTCAATATAATTGAAATTATTTTTAGGGTAACACTATTATTTAATTCAATCCGGTAGATAAATTATTACAATAACATTTTGAATTAATAATTTAAGGAGAAGAGTGTTGATAGCTCTAATGCGAGAGCGGAAATAGATGGAGGCTATTAGAGTTAATTGAGTTTACTAATTTCCTGTGAAATTAGACGTGTTAAACTATGCTTAAACTATATGTGCTCGGATTGGTTTTTGACAGGAAATAATTTTCATTATAGATTATATTTAATTGTAATAAATGCTATCCATGATTATGGTTTGAAGTATTCAAAAAGGTGTGTTAAAAAGTAGAGAGGGATTGATTAGGGAACACATTTTTATTTATTCTTCATAAGTAAAATTTCTCATCTATAAGTTGCCTGCCTGACCCTCAGAGGAAAACAATGCGCCCAGACGGGAAGCGTAGTTGTAAATATTGAAACCTTGCCCCCAAAAAATACTATTATCATTCAGCCTCAAATGATTTCCCGAGCGAAGCCGGGTACCTTAGATAGTAGAACATAATATTGATTATAAGGTTGGTTCTATACAAAGTTTCGTTCCGACTTATAATAAATAATGGAGTTATTTGGAATTCTCGAAATTTCCATTCTCTCCAACTATTCCGATTTCAGCCATTAACGAACTTAATCTTTAGTTTAACATAGATTGCTAGAGTATCGAATTTCGTCAAGATTAAACAAACATTCTGACCTCTAACTCGTTAACAGACAAACATATATACTCAGTTTTGGATTGTAAAAAATGCCTTTCTCTTATTACCTCCACCAGGATTTATAATGCATTTATATTTTGGTTATAATAAAGAAGTCAGAACTTGCAAAGACGTTAGACCGCAGTACGTCATTTCCGGGGCAGAGTTTGACTTGGCGTATGTTTGTTAAACAGCAAATAGAGAGGCCATTATTGGCTTGTCAACGCATTGACACCTTGATAAATGGCTTTGCCAGTTAATGACGTGACAGCCTCCAGTCACTCCTCAATTAACTTGACATCAATGAATTATCTCACTACAAATTTGACTATGAAATATATTACACGAACTTATAAACGGCGTAAACCTAAAAACGTCCATCACACAGGGGCTGCGTAAACTAAGCAGATTTCCCACGGGAAGGTTTAAAATAGATAAATCTACATGCTGGTAACGCTACCGTGAATTTTAAGTGAAGGAATACAATGAGAAATCCTTCAGTCAATTTACGTGTTAATAATCTCTAAAAACGGAAAGCGGCTGAATTGTAAACAAACAGGTCAGCCAACCTCGTAGCGCTGAATAGATAGATAGACTGTAATGCAAAAAAATTTAAAAAAAATCTATCTGAATATAACCTATTAATTTTATCGAAGAGAATTTACAGTGTAGTGCCGTGCTTAGGGAAGATCAGTGCAGTGCCGTGTTTTGTGAACATAAGTGATTCGCATGATCTTAAGTCATTGTAGTGTGTGATATGAATTAACATTAATTAAAATGTATGTTGAAAGTTAACAGTACGGGCAAGGGATATTGTCGAGAGCGAGCTAGACCATCGGTCGGCTCCTTTCGTCTACTTCATATTTCTTAAAATCTGTAATTAACGCTGTTTAATTTTGAATGTACATAGTTTTCGCAACAATATTTATAAATGAAGCAGTACGCCAGATTATTGTATTGAAGCACATTTATACTTACAAATGATATAACACTCCGAACAATTGAATAAACTCATTTATATCTGTAATATTATACTAAACAAGGTTATGTTATAAGTAGGGCTAGGATTCTTATGTAAATACATATTTGCTACTGACTTCGATATCACCTTATATCAACTCATAGTATATGTTTTAACGCAATTGGGATCAAATTAAGCCAATTTAATTTTACATATTATTACATATTTGACTAAATTTACATATTTCTTACATACTTTGGAAATTTTTACATATTTTACTCCATATTTGTTAATTTTTAAATTTTTCTATAACTTTACAACAAAACTGAATAACGAAAATTTTTTCTCAAGAATTTGCCCTTCTATTGCCACTGTTGATTGCTTCTTTGAACCAAACCCTACAAAACAATTCTGAGATTCCATCTCCCTTGGTTTTGGCTCTGAATAAACAAAACCAAACCTATTTCATAATTAGTGTTTATTTGTGAGTGGTAAAGTGCGTGCCACTCTTGTCAAACACGATTTGAAAATTATATTTTTTGAATAATTCAATTTTCATTTTTGTCGAAATGGGGAAAGTCGCAAGGAAAAACAAAGAACGAGTTTTAAAATATCTTCGTGAGTTTCCAAACGAAACATTCAGGGGTGATGGAGAAATGTTATATTGTTCTTGCTGTGACAAGGCTGTATCCACTACGCAACGATTCCAAGTAACCCAACACATTAACTAAGGCCCAATCGACGTAGTTTTACGTTTGAAAATTTGAAAATGCATTTAGTCTCAAACTGTTTTCCTTACAGTGATTAAAAAGTTTTTGTTTTTGTATTTTTATGTTTAAAATAAAACCGTTATTGTATTGTAATAAAAAAATGAGAGTACAAACTGTTTTAGAAGGTTATTCACTGTTAACATATTTCACTAATTTTACATAATTATTTACATATTTGTATCAAAATCAATACATATATATTTACATATTTGGTATTTTTAATTACATGAAAATCCTAGCCCTAGTTATAAGATACATTCCTACCTATAAAAGTCCGTCACCCAGGGGCTGCAAATTCCCGCGTGCGCCACTCATTTGCATTTATCTCAAAAAGTAAAAGTTCAATGAGACCAATGCTCAGTATTGAAGCTTAAAGTAGTTGATGATGGAATAGCTTATTGTTGATATAACATGCGTAGGAGTGGGGGCAAGCTGAAGGATGAAAACTGTCGAAAACTGAAATATCTCGGTTAATATTCATGATAGAAAAAATATTTAAATAGCAAGATTTATTATCAATTAAATTTGCAATAATTTTGGTTCTATACACTTTTCTATCCGACTATAATAACGATGATAGGGAGAGGGAGAGAGAGAGAGAGAGAGAGAGAGGGAGAGACACACACAGACAGACAGACAGACAGACAGACTGTGACAGACAGACAGAAAGAGAGAGAGAGGGAGGGTGAGGGAAGAGAGAGAGAGAGAGAGAGAGAGAGAGAGAGGGAGAGAGAGAGAGAGAGAGAGAGAGAGAGAGAGAGAGAGAGAGAGAGAGAGAGAGAGAGAGAGAGAGAGAGAGAGAGAGAGAGAGAGAGAGAGAGAGAGAGAGAGAGAGAGAGAGAGAGAGAGAGAGAGACAGAGAGAGAGAGAGAGAGAGAGAGAGAGAGAGAGAGAGAGAGAGAGAGAGAGAGAGAGAGAGAGAGAGAGAGAGAGAGAGAGAGAGACGAAGTGGGAGAATTTAATTGTTATTTGGTTGGTAGTAGTGTGGATGAGACGGTAGCCCTGGCTTATAGCAATCCCTTCCTAATCCCCCTTATTCAGCCCCTAAGAATAAACGACCCCCCCCCCCCCACCACCGGGTTATTGTTTCTATCCTATTCTAGAAAACTATAAATAGATTATTTTGGAATTATCTTACAAAGGAAGGAAAGATATTATCTATTGGTATATACACACACACACACACACACACACACACACACACTCACACACACACACACACACACTCACACACAAACATAAAAGGACTCGTTAACTTCATATCTTCCCATTATGTTTTATTATTACTGTGTTTTTTTTTACTTCGGTTTTATTATTGAATTTTTATGTCCCTTTTATTACACATATTTTACAAATATTTTATTAAATTACATTTAATTACTTGTTAAACGGATTTCATAATTTTCGCAAGGTTTTAATCGCATTTGTATATTGAACCAAATCTATATTTTAAGTAAATTAATTATTGTGAATTACCTACACCACTATTGAATGATGGGCCTTTAGAACTTCTTGCCATTGAATAACAGTGGCTTCAGTGTAGCTTTTAGTGCTTGTTAGTTCCAGTGTAGTGCAGTATTTTGTGAACATCAGTGCTTCGAATGATCGTAAGTTATTGTACTGCGTGATATGAATTTGAAGTGCTTATTGTCATAAATATTGAAGAATAATTTACCTGGCGTGTTGTATCAAGTGAGTAGTGATCATCAAATAAGTTGTATAGTGATAAAAACGTTAAAGTGTTAATTTTGGAATCGAAAAGAACCCTAATAATCAACGTTTATTATTTTTGTAGTAAACGTAACAATATACTCCCTCCTCTTGAGGATAATGAAATGAAGAATAGAAAATAGTGGTAATCTATAAATAACCCGTTAGCACTTGGACATCAAATGATTTACAGTCTGATAAAAAGTAAAGTCCGCCACGCAACGAAAATTGCAACCGCTAGAGCGTTAACAGACAAATATATATATAATTTTGAACGGACGTCATTTTCGTCATCTCCTGGGTAGGATCGATGGACATTTGAGGAAATTTTTCAAAACTCGCGTCATGAGTACGACCTCAATAGCTGATTTTCAAGGGAAATCTGCTAATAACCAATGCAATCTAATCTCACATATGTATATTGATAGGAACTCATTACTATATACATACATATGCGTTATATATTCTCCATAGTAATTCCCTTGAGGGAAATCAGCTATTGAGGTTATACTCATGACGGAATTTTCGAAATTTTTCTTCAAATGTCCATCGATCCTACCTAATAGATGACGAAAATGAGGTACGTTCAATACTGTATATATATATTTGTCTGTTACCGCTCTAGCGGTCGCAATTTTTGTTTGATCCTTTGACCAAACTCGATATTTAGTCGTTTTATGGAAAAAGAAAGATCAAGTTGGTTAACGGCTGAAATCGGACCAGTGGGAGGGGGCGGATTTTCGAAATATCTCCGTTACTATAGGTCGGATTGAAAAATTGTACATAATTAATCTTATTGCAAATTAAATTTACTATAAATATTGCTATATACATTTATTCCCTATCTTGAATATTAACCGAGATATTTGCATTTTTATTAAATCTGGGGAGCTAACGGGCGGGTGACGTTCGGCCGTTTCCTTTACTGCTCGACTCTCGTGAAATTTCTCTATTGTAAAACTTCACGTGGGAAATCTGCTTAGTTTAGGCAGGCCCTGCGTGACGGACTTTTATTTTTAGTTTCAAATAAAGTGCTACATAAATCAACAGAGTATTGTTCATGTGAGATGAATGGAAGTTGGGGTTTGCTGAAGGCTAAATAAATGGAAATATCTCGGTTAATATTCAAATGTATAGCAAAATATAGGGGCTGCGTAAACTAAGCATATTTCCCAAGGGGAGATTTAAATAGATAAATCTACATACTGGTAACACTATCGTGAATGTTAAGTGAATAAATACAAACGGAAATGAGAAATATTTCAGTCAATTTACAAGTTAATAATCTCTACAACGGAAAGTGGCTGAATTGTAAAAAAACAGGCCAGCCAACCTCGAAGCGCTGAATAGATAGATAGACCGGAAAGAAAAACAATTAATGAAATATATCTGAATATGACATATTAATTTTGGTGTAAACAATTTACTCAAGCTAGTTGCTATAATTTGTGATGAATCAGAATCATTTTTATCTCAAACACTCAAATTTTAGTAATCCAAGAACAATAGAAGAGGGGGGGGGGTCCAACAGAGCATATTTGTTTGTATCTCGTATAATAAAGATTTGTTGAAAAAAATATTTGGTAGTTGACCTTGTAATGAAGAGTTTCATGATATAACAGCTTATTATTAATATGACACTAGGAGGAGTGGGGGTGGAAAACTATAAAATCCAAATATTTCTGTTATTATTATTTATTTATTAACGTCCACTTTTTGCAACTTAGACTAATCGGGACGGGTTATCTACAGGTTACCAACCTTTTCTAGCCAGGGTGGGATTTAGGACGTTATTTAATGAATTTCGTCACTAAATAATTTCCTTTGCCCAGGCAAGAATCGAACTCGCCACTCTAGGTTTGCCATGTGAGATAAAGGCCAACGCATTAACTCGCATGGCTAACCTGAGCCCCTATATTTCAGTTAATACTCATTATACGTAAAATATGTATAGGACAATATTTATAGTAAATGTAATTTGCAATAAAATTGTTTTTATACGATTTTTCGATCCGACGTATAGTAACAGAGATATTTCGAAATTCCTCTCCTCTAAACCCCCCCCCCTCCGCATGGCCCGATTTCAGCCTTCAATGAACATGATCTTTATTTTTAAATAAAACTACTAAATATCGAGTTTGGTAACGATTAAATAATAATTGCGACCCCTAGAGCGGTAACAGACAAACATATATATACAGTTTTGAACGGACCTCATTTTCGTCATCTCCTAGGTAGGATCGAACTTCGATAATTTTCCTTAAGCGAAAGAGAGATAGTATATATGATGTATTTGTATAAATGGATTTATTCTGTTGGAGGCTGGCCTATATTGGATTGGTATCTGTGCTCGGATTGTGGGCTGTGCTTTCAGTGATTCAGCCTTCCAATATAGAAATAGGATGAGAATCACTCGGAATCACTTTGGAAGGAGCTTTCAAATATTCTTCCGCCATTAGTGGTGTTTGCAACATGAATAAAAAATTCCGCCACGCAGTGGCTGCGTGAACTTAGCAGATTTCCCACGTGAAGTTATACAATAGAGAAATTTCACGAGAACCGAACAGTTGCTAAAACGGCCGAACTAGCCGATCTCATTATGTCCGACATAAAAGTCCGTCACGAAGGGGCTGCGTAAACTAAGCAGATTTCCCACGTGAAGTTTTACTCTCATCCGTTATCCGCCCCGATTTCATAAAAATGCAAATATCTCGGTTATTATTCAAGATAGAGAATAAATGTATATAAAAATATTTATGGTAAATTTAATTTACAATAAGATTGATTCTATACAAGTTTTCGATCCGACGTATAGTAACGGAGAAATTTTGAATTTATGAATCTCGCTCTAAACTCCCCTCTCCCACTAGTCCGATTTCAACCATTAACGAACTTGATCTTTCCTTATACATAAAACGACCAAATATCGAGTTTGGTAACGATTGAATAAAAATTGCGATCGCTAGAGCGGTATTAGACAAATATTTATATAATATATATATATATATATATATAATATATATATATATATATATATTATATACAGTTTCGAAGGGACCTCATTTTCGTCATCTACTAGGTAGGATCGATGGAACATATTGAAGAAAACATTTCGTAAATTCCGTCATGAGTACAACCTCAATAGCTGATTTCCCTTAAGGGAAATCTGCTAAAACGTTTAAATATCGAGTTTGGTAACGATCAAACTAAAATTGCGACCGCTAGAGCGACAACAGACACAGACACACACACACACACACACACACACACATTTTTTCGTCTAGTGGGTTGGATCAGTCTAGTGGACATTTGTAGAATTTGTTCGAAAATTGCGTCATGAGTACGACCTCAATAGCAGATTTTCCTACGTCCATCGCGCAGGGTCTGCGGTTACTGAGCAGATTTCCCACGTCCGTCTCGTATTAGCATTTATCTCAAAACTATATTTGATACCGGCGAGAAGCGTATTAAATGTAAACAAACAGGTCTACCAACGGCTCACCGGAAAGTATAAACAATAACTGAAACAGGCCAGAAAATAACATATTAACCCTCTAGAGCATAGTGTTGCATATCTGTAACATATTCTTCAAATTCATGCTAGTGCTTTCTGCTGAATTATTAGTGAGTGAACTTGTGTTGAAGACATTCTACAACATCCACTGAAGACCATATAGAGCTCTTTTAGATCCTTATAGGTCCTAACAGGTAAGTGCAAGCCTCCTTTTGTCTCAGAATCTCATATCAGGTCTAGCTGCAATCAGTGCAACATTCAACTTCTATTTTTTAGCAGTTATTGAGGTTGTACTCATGAAGGAATTTTCGACATTTTTCTTCAAATGTCCATCGATCCTACCTAGTAGATGACGAAAATGAGGTCCGTTCAAAACTGTATATATCTATCTATATATATATATATATATATATATATATATATATATATATATATATATATATATATATATATATATATATATATGAATATATATTTGTCTGTTACCGCTGTAGAGGTCGCAATTTTTGTTTAATCCTTACCAAACTTTATATTTAAGCGTTTTATGTAAAAAGAAAGATCAAGTTCGTTAACGGCTGAAATCGGACCAGTGGGAGGGGGGGTTTAGAGGGGAGATTTTTGAAAATTCGAAATATCTCCGTTACTATACGTCGGATAAATTTTTAATTAATATCAGTTTTAAAAAAAAATTATATACATTTATTCTCTATCTTGAATATTAACCGAGATATTTGCATTTTTCAGTTTTCACCAAACCGCCACTTCTACTCATGTTACGTAAACAATACTCTGATACATAATAAATCACATTATTGGAAGTTTAAATACCAAAAATTGTATTCAAGAGACCTTTATTATACGAGATACATGCAAATATGCACTGGTGACTCCCCCCCCCCCCATCTTAAAGTTTTGGACTACTAAAATTTTATTGATTGAGATAACAATTATTCTGACTCATTATTAATTACACTAGTAGATATAGTAAATAGGTCTCAATAAAATTAATGTGTTATATTCTGATATATTTCAGTAATTGTTTTTCTTTCCGATGTGAGGCGGAACGAACCGTTTGTTTACATTTCTAACCTAACGCTTCCTGTCGGCAGGCTATTGAAATTGGATGAAACATTTCTTATTTCCGTTTGTATTTATTCACGGTGTTGTGTTAGCAGTATGTATATTTATCTATTACTAAACTTCAAGAGGGAAATCTGCTTAGTTTACGCAGCCCCTGCGTGACGGACTTTTCTGATTTGGAGTTATTTTTGCGGTTTGAAAAAAAAAATATTTTCATCATTATTGAAGTAAGTACAATGTATTAAAGCAATAAGAGTAATTATAAAATAAATATTATTAGTGTCAGCCCAAATTATAGTTATGTAGCACATATGCAACATCATATGAATCGATACTATTTTCTTTCCTTCTTATTTTTAGATGTCTGAGGAATTTATTACCCCGAAAAACGATGGAAGGAGAACAAGAGTTACTCCAAATGAAGTAATAAGTGTGATTAATTTATCAAACAGCAGTGAGGGAACGGTTTCGCCTGAGATTGAAGAAATTGACCAACTTGTTCCACTACCTGATGATGTCCTCCTGGAACGAGTTGATGACCTTTTGACTTACTGTGGGGTGACAGAAACGCCAACAGTCAAAAACGATGGAAGGAGAACAAGAGTTACTCCAAATGAAGTAATAAGTGTGATTAATTTCCCAAACAGCAGTGAGGGAACGATTTCGCCAGAGATTGAAGAAATTGACCAACTTGTTCCACTACCAGATGATGTCCTCCTGGAACGAGTGACGACCCCTTTTGACTTACTGTGGGGTGACAGAAACGCCAACAGTCAAAAAACGAAGCTCCTTTTACTTCAGAGAGTGAGCTCGAATCTTGTTAGTTAGCACAAAAATATATCAAAGGGATTCAGATAAAACCAATTAATTATTATTGGAGTGAAGGCAAAGCACTTGCAATTGACAGAGGATGAGATACGTTTCAAGGGGGACAGCTTATTGCACAACAATGTTTTTGATTTTCTTGGCGACCGGAAACACGAAAAGAGGTCGACCATCTGGATGAAAGAGAAGAAGGAGAGAAGCAGATAAGAAAAAAGAAAATGTGCATGTTGCTAGGCCCAGTACTGATATAAGGATAAAGGACGGAGCGGATCACTGGCTTCAATGGGACAGTAAATGCAATCAATGCAAGATGTTGGGTTGCAATTGGTTAACTTATGTGAAGTGCAAAAAATGCAATTTAAATTTATGTTTTAATAAAGATAAAATCTGCTTTTATTACATAAATAAGTGTGACGGGTAAATTTACAATTTATATTTCTATAAGTACTTAAAATTTAGCTCTTATTTACTTTTTTATTAAATATAGATTGTTTATAAACATTATGACTTTGTTTATGTTTCTCTTCATCAATTAAATTTGGATTATTATAATTATAAATTATGTGAGCAATCCCATCCTCCTCCGGGATCTTCGGGCACTTATTTGCATGATTTTGCATATCTGCAACATACTTAAAAATGCTAATTAAAACTATAAAAGTTGAAAAATATTTTTTTAATTAATTTTTCTACGCTATTGATACCAGGATAAAACAAAAAATTTTTTTTTACTAAAATTTAAAAAATCATGCAGTAATGGGTAAATTCTTTTGAAAACTATTATTATAATGAATCAGAATAATTTTTATCTCAATCAATCAATTTTTAGTAGTCCAAGAATTTAAGACGGGGGTGGGGGTCACAAGAATATATTTGCATGTATCTCGTATAATAAAGGTCTCTGGAAAACAATATTTGGTATTTAAGCTTCGAATAATGTGGTTTATTATATAACAGAGTATTGTTTGTTTAACAGGAGTAGAAGTGGGGGTTTGCTGAAGGCTGAAAACTAAAAAATGTAAATAGAGAATAAATGTATACAACAATCCGCTTTTAACCCCCCCCCCCCTTGAGTACTTCAGCAGCTGATTATTAACCCTAGAACTACCAAGGGGGGGGGGCTCCTTGAACCCACAACTTTTTGTTTTTGTTCCCTATCACCCAATTTTAATGGGATATTTTTGATATTTTATGTATTCCTCAGAAAAACATCCTAGAGTGAGGGCATAACAATAAAATAAACTAACAAAATTTCTATGTTGAGAAAAAAAAAATTTTTTGACGTTGGGGCTCTTTGGCGCCCCCCCCCCCTTGGTAATGCATGGGGTAGTTATACACTTAAGTACCAAGGGGGGGGGCTCCTCGAGCCCACTGATATTTAATACTACTTTTAACTAGTAATTCAAGTGTTATTAATTATATTGCTCAAATAATAATTACTTTGATGTAATTTTAACATACACAAACCTTCTCAAGTTTTTTTTCTCAAAAAAAAATATATATTCTCCCCATATAATTTTTTTCATATAAAAATATATTACTGAGATGGTTATAATTATTGCTCCTGATAGGTACTTTTTTAGAAAATAGAAGATTTTTTAGGTTGTTCCCAACTAGGGGAACAGTTAATCCATGCTGCATCCTGGATAAACACTCGGAAAAAAAATTATTGTGCAAAAGCACCGATAATTGCATTACGAATCTGATAATTAGATTTTCTTAAATTATTATTCTATTATAATGTTATAATAACTTAGATATAGATAACTTTTTATTCTAACAATGTTTAGATATGTTCCTCCAGTAGAATAAAATTACATTTAATTTAAAGTCATCCATTTTTTCCCATCCGAACTTTTTTTTTTAATTTATTTTTATTTTTGTATTTAATTTTTTTTTTAATTTTTTTTTTCACAGGTGTCATAAGAAACGTTCATTAAACATAATCCAATAGAAATAAAAATTTAAAAAAAATTATAGAACCAAAATAAAAGGTTTTTAAGGTTGTGGGCTCGAGGAGCCCCCCCCCTTGGTAATCCATGCGACCTGGGAGAGGTCGGTAATACTAGGGTTAAAACTAATACTATAAATCAGTTAATTTTCTTGATTGTATATTTATAAAAGTTGAAAATTCTTTGAGTTTAAGATCTTTTGTTGAGTGAACTACTAGTATGTCTGCAGGAGCATTACGAACACGAAACGACATATCGCTTTTTTCTCTGGGGATTACTGAAAGAATATATTTTGAAATTAGATAGTGCCCTCTTTTCTCTCTAATGTACAGAATGGGATTATGGGAGAGAGATGGCCAGCAGAGAGCGGCACATAAAACAGCTGTGTCCTAAAATTGCCCCTTCATAGCTATATATCCTTCCTTATTTTAGTCTTCAACATAAAACCTGCTCCGAGTAGATGGATGCATGGATTGGGCAGGAAACACAAGTTATGAATATCTCAAATCTACAAATGAATAAACTTTGTCTTAATCTTAAATCTACAAATGAATATCTTAAATCTAAAAATGAATATCTTAAATCTACAAATGAATAAAATAAAATTCGTTTAATATTGTTAGGTTTATTACAAAATCAGTAATAAACTTTGTTTGTTAGAGGTCTTTTGGAATGCAAAATTAAACACACAGAAGCTACAGAGTTTTTTATCACTGCATAATTTATTTAACAATGCACTACACGCTTGGTTAATTATTCCTAACTACTGCTAACAGAATGCACTGATAACGACACTGTTTTTCTTATACACCGTCCAATAACTCACTCAGGATCACTGAAGTTCACAAAAACACGGCACTGCACTGATATTCTCAATGATAACGATACTGCACTGTCCGTATACTTTTACAAGGCACTACATGGTTCTTTACAAAAAAAAAAAAAAAAAAAAAAAAAAGTCCGTCACGCAGGGACTGCGGTAACTAAGCAGATTTCCCACGTGCGCCACATATTTGTATTTATCTCAAAACTTAAAACTTCAATGAGAACAATATTTGGTATTTAAGCTTCAAATAAAGTGCTTCATAACATAATAGAATATTCTTAATATGAGATGAGTAGGAGTGGGGCTTTACTAAAGACCGAAAACTAAAAAAATGCAAATATCTTAGTTAATAATCAAGATAGTGAAAGAATGTACATAACAACATTTATAGAACATTTCATTTGCAATAAGATTTGTTCTATACAATTTTTCAATCCGATGCATAATAATGGAGATATTAGGAATTTTCGAAATTCTCCCTCTCTAAAATACGTTAACGGCTAAAATCGGACCAGGGGGAGGTCCGATTTTAGCCGTTAACGAATTTGACCTTACTTTTTGTATAAAACGGTAGCTAGAGCAACAGACAAATGGGGAGGGGTATCTAGACACGTAGAGCATTGTCGGATCCTTTAGAATTTCTTTAGAAAGTGGTCTGTTTGAAGGTAGGCTTTATAAAGAGAGAGTCCACGTGGGAAATCTGCTTAGTTTACGCAGCCCCTGCGTGACGGACTGAGAAGTGCGATCTCTAGCTTTAACAGCATTTGTTTTTCATTAGGTCACTAATCACTAAAAAAAATTCGTTCAAATCGGTGGTGGGAAGGCCGTGCACTCGTCTTATAAGAGATGCAAAATAGCGTAGATCAGCTGTAGGCGGGTTCCTTTCCCGCCATATATCTCGGGGCGACTCCAGTCCTTAGCACTAATGAATTAAAAGAGACTAATAATGTTGGGAGGGAAGAGGAAGTGATGAATGGGTGCGTATAAGGAATTGGAGGAGCTCCCCCCTTCGCAGCTTGTGAGTTGGATTTATAACTTAATTACAAGAAAGTGGAGAAGTGGGGGTTAAGGAAGATCCGCCCGATCGATGACTGGGGGGATAGCCACGATATAAACCTTACCCCGAGATAAACATACTCCAGGCCCTCTCTTATCACCATCATACGTCAAAAAGGTGATAAGCACAGCTAGCTTAGCATTTGATCACGAACGAAACTTCATACTTAAACGTAGCAGGGGCTGCGTAAACTAAGCAAAATTTCCCTCCTGAAGTTTAACTATAGGCAAATCTACATAACGGTAGAACAACACCACCGTGAATATTAGGTGGTTAAACACAAACGGTAATAAGAAATCTTTCAGTTAATTTACAGTTTATAATATCGACAAAAGAAAGCGCCTGAATTGTAAGCAAACATGGCAGCCAACATCATAGCGATGAATAGATAGATTTTTCTACACCGGAAAGAAGAACAAATAATGAAGCATATGAGACTGTAATTTATCTCAATCTATCAAATTTTATTAGTCCAAGAATTGAAGACCTGAAGGGGCCCTCTCTTAAGACCCCTTAAGGGGGATGGGACACCAGAACATATTTGCATCTATCTCGTTTAATAAAGGTCTCTTAAAAACAATATTTCGTTTTTAACACTCCAATACACGCGCCCCCTAGTGAGACAAAAATACACGCGTGTCATCTGTCAGATGACTGTTCACTTATTTGTCAAAAGTGAATAATATAATTGTTTTTTTCGCAATTTTGCAGGAATAATGGTGCATAGATAACTGAAAAAGTTATCTGCATATAAATATTCAAAAATGTTAAATTTTTGTAACACAGTTGCCACGGTAGCTTTGTTTCAATTGTATTCCGTATTGCTGGCTTGCAAAAGGTAAATCAACTAGTAAACCTAGGAACACAACTCTTATCAGTCTTTTAAGAAAGTTTCAGAGAACATAATAATAATGTAAAATGTATGAACACATTGACAATTGAGCCTCATTTCTAGATCTTGGAAAGTTACTCAAACAAATGGAAATGACCAATAAAAAAAAAATACTAAAACAACCAAGAACCTTTGCTTTTAAAAATTTAAACTTAAATTTCACTCTGAATCACTTTCATTACCTACACCCACGTTACATCCATCAGCAAAAGAAAAGGCACAGTGTCGCAGACATAAATATTGGCCACATTCCTTGCAAGAATATTTGGTGTATCGCTTTGTTTTATTTTCCAAGCAAAATCCGCAGCGCTGGCGTCCACTAACATCAGTAGCTGCTGAGTTGCTTGAAGCTCGTGGTGGTATTTGATCATTGGGAAGGAGTTCTCGAAGACGTGAGGTCATGGTGCGTGGCAAATTGCTGAGCTGCACTCGCATAATCAACTGATCTCTGATGAGTTCAACTGAACTGTCGAGCTAGGCGAGCTTGAGGAATACTAGAGCGGGGGACCAGGCTCCCCTCCCTCCATCAAACTTATGAGGAAAAAACAGAACTGGCCATCTGTGAGATGACGCGCGTGTAATGGAGTGTTAATCTTTGAATATTGTGGTTTATTACGTAACAGAGTATTGTTTATATAACATAAATAGAAGAGGGGGTTTGCTGAAGGCTGAAAAATGCAAATTACACTGTTAATATTCAAGCTAGAGAATGAATGTATATAACAATATTTATAGTAAATTTGATTTGCAATAAGATTGTCTTAATGCAATTTTTCGATCCGACGTGTAGTAACGGAGATATTTTGAATTTTCGACTGGTCCGATTTTAGCAGTTAACGAACTCGATCTTTATTTTTACCAGAAACGTTTAAATATCGAGTTTGGAATTACATGGTTGGAAAGAGCATTAACTAACACACACACACACACACATATATATATGTTATAGGTTTGGGATTGTTTAACGCATATTGGGAGGCTTTCTTACAACATACCCGTATAAATGTACGGGGTGTGGCTATTCAATAACGAAATGTATTATGTATGTATGGCACTTATCAAAGACATGAACCCATATGTACTTCAAACAAGAGATCACTTCTGAATCATCCGACTGCTTAAAAGCTCTCGATATTACAATAGAGAAGACCGTAAATATCAACGTCAGAAACCTGCGACAAGAACTACGCCATAGATCCTTTAGCGAGTGGTGCTCATTACCAGCAAAAGGAAAAGGCGTAGAAACGTTTAATGACTGGCAGGCCGGTAATGCGTGGATGTCTGACAAAAAAGGGCTGTCTTCATCGGAATGGACAACAGCAGTGAAAATGAATGTTAATCTAGTGCCAGTTCGCTCTGTCCCAGGAAGGAACCTAGGAACGCCCACTGTAGGCATTGCAATGAGATCGAAACCCTTCCCCATGTCCTAGGGTCCTGCCAATGGGGCGAGCAGATAGGCATTTCTCGGCATCATAAGGTATGGACTCAAATTGCTCACCTCTTGAAAAAGTAGCATCCTGATTGGGCTATATTTGAAGAGGTGACTTGTAATTCCTCAGACGGCAGTCCAAGAAGAGCGGATATAGTAGCCATCATGAAAAACGAAAAAAAAGGTCTCACTCTGAATCCTACTGTCCGTTTTGAGATGCACAAAAATCAAGCAGACGAGGTGGGCCAAGAGAAGAAATCAATAAATGAACCGTGCTGCCCCTATTTCTCAAAAAAATACCAAATACAAGACCGGACGGTTATGGGATTACTGTTCGTCTCAAGAGGAGTCCTCCATCAAAAAACGGTGAAGGCTTTAATAGAGCAAGGGCTGACAAAAGATGAGTTGAAAGAGTTGTCCACACTTATACTAAAAAGAATGAGAACTGAGCCATGAGGACTTCTTGAAAAAATCTTTTCGGGAACAACTCAAGAGGGTCAGGCAAACATTATCATTTTTTTTTAGACGACCGCCTGAGAAGTGCGATCTCTAGCTTTAACAGTATTGGTTTTCCATTAGGTACTAAACACTAAAAAGGTTTCGTTCAAATCGGTGGTGGGAAGGCTGTGCACTCCCTTTGTAAGAGATGCAAAATGGCGTCACCCCCTTTCTACTCATTCTTCTCTACCTATAAATAGAGAATACGTGGTAAGATGAGATGGCAAGTGTGTTATACAAGCACAAAGTAAATCTGCTAAGTTAAAGCAGCCACTGCGTTAGTAGATGTATAAGGACATTTTTGGAAAATCGCATCATGAGAAAAACTTAAATAGCTCATTTTCCATAGGAAAAATCTGCTGACATATGTTCTAAGTAACCAAAGAGGTTATATTGCAGCCGTTTTGAGATGCACAAAAATCAAGCAGACGAGGTGGGCCAAGAGAAGAAATCAATAAATGAACCGTGCTGCCACTATTTCTCAAAAAAATACCAAATACAAGACCGGACGGTTATGGGATTACTGTTCGGCTCAAGAGGAGTCCTCCATCAAAAAACGGTGAAGGCTTTAATAGAGCATGGGCTGACAAAAGATGAGTTGAAAGAGTTATCCACACTTATACTAAAATCATCTATAAGAATCATCAATCATCATTTATATAAAAAGTAAAGATGATAAAGTTAAGCTGCACACTCACCTGAGATACCCCCCTAATTTGGACACATTCAATTTATTCTAAATTCTCACTTACAATTTAAACAAAATTAAAGAATCAAAGCATTATTACCAAGAAATTTGCAGATTAGGAGGCTGACCATACAGGTAATTATTTTGCTTATTTTGTTTGTTTGTGTTATATATATATATATATATATATATATATATATATATAGAGAGAGAGAGAGAGAGAGAGAGAGAGAGAGAGAGAGAGAGAGCTATAGATAAATAGATAGATAGATAACATATTGCACGGACCTCATTTTCGACTTCTAGGTAAAATCGATGGACATTTGAAGACATTTTTGAGAATTCCATCATCAATAGCTGAATTCCCCTAAGGTTATCCCCTTTTTTTTAGGCCACAAGAAATCTATAAATAAGAAGTTCACCCTTTCATAAATAATAAATCGTTTATGTAGCGATGAGTGTACAGTAAACCACGAAAAACTTCGGACAAGCACTTATTAACAAACTACGAAAATTATTTGTTTGTAATCAGAAAATTTACTAGAATACTGTTTAAATTTGCCCATGTAAACGCTGGCCCTCCCCTGTTTATCTTTAGAACTTAGTTGGCAAACTATTTGCATAAATATAATACAAGTTATACATTATACACAGAGGATTTATTACAGACAAAACCTCGAATAAATATAAGGATGAAACTTTTTATCACTATCTAAAATTAGATCTAAAATCCATTAGTGGAATCTTATAGTTTCCTACGTTTTAACAGAATTCCCTTCAGGGAAAGTAGCTATTCAGGATGTACTCCACGACAGGAAAACTTTCTCTAAGGTCCATCGATCCTACCTAGTAGATGACAAGAGTTAGGTCTGTTTTATATATATATATATATATATATATATATATATATATATATATATATATACACACACACACACACACACACACACACACACACACACACACACACACACACACACACACACACACACACACACACACCGAGATTTGCATTTTTCAGTTTTCAGCCTTCAGCAAACCCCCACTTCAAGCCATGTTACATAAACAATACTCTGTTATATAATAAACCACATTATTTGAAGCTTAAACGCCGAATATTGTATTCAAGAAACCTATATATTACGAGATACATGCAAATATGTCCCGGTGACCCCCCTCCCCCACCACGTCGTAATGTCTTGGATTACTAAAATTTGATTGATTGAGATAACAATTATTCTGACTCATTATTAATTACAGTACTAGACATAGTAAATAATTTTTCAATATATTTAATATGCTATATTCTGTTATATTTCAGTAATTGTTCTTCTTTCCGGTGTGAGGCTGGCAGATCTGGCTGTTTACATTTCAAACACTTCCTGTCGGCAGGTCATTGAAATTTACTGAAACATTTCTTATTTCCTTTTGTATTTATTCACGGTGGTGTTGTGTTAGCAGTATGTAGATTTATCCATTACTAAACTTCACGAGGGAAATCTGCTTAGTTTGCGCAGCCCTTGCGTGTCGAGTTTTATTTTAATCCTCGCCAGTTAATTGGCTACAGAATTTCTGATTAGCAATCTGGTTGAGCAGTAGGCGCAGATAGCTGTAATTATAACCAATATGTCAGAATTGGAAGCCTCTAATAAAGTTCCTTACAGAGCCGAGCCTATCCAAGTAGAAAGTTAAAGCTAACTGAAGGAAGGAAGTTACCCCCGAGGCTTTGGGAGTGGACTAACAACTTGTTGGATTCTGAAAGGTTGAATTGCCTGTGATTGGTCGGTCAAAGGCTGACCCTTCATTTGACTGCCATTCAGGGGCTCGCATCTCATTGGCTGCAGAAAGGCTCGGATACGGGGATTCGCAGGAGTTTGGGGAAAAGTTTGATAGGTTATCTACTATCATCGACGAATGTCAAATGTCCGCCACGCAGGGGCTGCGTAAACTAAACAGATTTCCCTCGTGAAGTGTTACAATAAAGAAATGTGCATACTGCTAACATTTACCACCACCGGTAGTAAATATAAAGGGTAATGAGATATCTTTCAGTTCATTTCAATAAGCTCCCAAAGGAAAAGGCTTCTCAATTGTAAAAAAAACAGGTCTCCCAACCACCGGAATGAAATAAAAGTCCGTCACTCCGTAAACAAAGCAGATTTCCCTCGTGAAGCTTGGTAATAGATAAATCTACATACTGCTAACACAACACCACCGTGAATAAATACAAACGGAAATAAGAAATGTTTCATCCAATTTCAATACCTGCCGACAGGAAGCGTTAGAAATGTAAACAAACGGGTCGGTGGCCGCCTCACACCGGAAAGAAAAACAATTACTGTAATATATCTGAATATAACTTATTAATTTGATTGAAAACAATTTACTATAATTAGTACTGTTATTTATAATGAATCAGAATAATTTTTATCCCAATCAATCAAATTTAAGTAGTCCAAAAACTTAAGAAGGGGGGGGGGGTCACCAGAACATATTTGCATGTATCTCGTATAATAAAGGTCTTTTAAATACAATTTTTGGTATTTAGACTTCGAATAATGTGTTCTATTATGTAGCAGAGTATTGTTTGTATAACATGAGTAGAAGTGGCGGTTTGCTGATGGCTCAAAACTGAAAAATGCAAATATCTCGGTTAATATTCAAGATGGTGAATAAATGTAATGAAATCGGCTAAAACATTTACTAATATATATCTGAGTATAACATAATAACTTCATTGCAAATTATTTACTATATCTAGCACTGTAATTTATAATGAATGAGAATAATTTATATATTAATAACTCTAATTTTAGTAGTCCAAGAACTAGAGGATTGGGGGGAGGGGGATCAACAGAACGTATTTGCATATGCCTGACAGAGTAAAAACTTACAGGAGTCTTTAAACCAATTTCAAGAGAGCCGAACAGTTAAGGAAACGGCCGAACTAATTTTCGGCGGAATCTCACGAACAGAACCGACAATAACCGATCTCATCTAGTCCGTTATCCCACCACACTAAATAAAAATGCAAACATTTCGGTTAATATTCAAGATAGAGAGTAAATGTATGTAGCAATATTTATAGTACATTGAATTTGTAATCTATAAAAGTTTCCGATCCAACGGGTAGTAATGGAGATATTTAGAATTTTCGAAAATCCCCATCTTAACCCCAACCCCTTCCACTGGTCCGTTTTCAGCCATTAACGAACTTGATGGCTTTCTTTTTTCATATAACGATTAAATATCGAGTTTGGTAACGACCAGACAGTAATTCCGGCCCCCTAGAGCGGTAGCAGGCAAATATAGAGATATATAGATATATACAATTTTGAACGGACCTCATTTTCGTTATCTCTAAGGTAGGATCGATTTTTGAAAATCGAGAGTACGACCCCAAGAGCTGATTTCTCTTAAGAGAAATCAGCTGAAAGGGTGATCTCGGGTATGATCCATCATCAAAGAATCCTCGAGAACAGATTAAGACACGTAAACTGCGTTTTCGTGTTTTCCCACTACCTGTTGGATCTGATTCATCGAATTATTGATGCTACATTGCATTGTTACAAAGGGCTAATAAATAATTTCAGTTAAACGGTTTCATTGAAAAAAAAAATGTCCCCGTCACTCAGGGGCTGCGTAAACTAGCAGATTTCCCTCATGAAGTTTAAGAATAGATAAATCTACATTCTGAAACCACAACACCACCGTCAATATTATGTGAATAAATACGAACGGTAATAAGAAAGAACTCATACAGTAAGTTTTAACAATTTCTGGACGGGAAGAGTCTGAAATGTAAAAAAACAGGTCTTCCAGGCTCTCATCGGAAAGAAAATAAACCAATTTCTCGAGAGCCGAAAAGTTACGAAAACGGACGAGCTAATCCGGAATCTTACGACCAGAATCGACAATAGCCGATCTCATCTCGTCCGTTATCCACACACACACTTAATAAAAATGCAAATATCTCGGTTAATATTCAAGATAGAGAATAAATGTATATAACAATATTTATAGTAAATTTAATTTGCAATAACATTGGTTTGTACACTTTTTCGATTAGTAACGGAGATATACCGAATTTTAGAAAATCCCCCTCTAACCCCCCCCCTTCCATTTCAACCATTAACGAACTATATATATATATATATATATATATATATATATATATATATATATATATATATATTTTACATAAAACGATTAAATACAAAAAGAGGTAACAGACAAAGTCATCGCAATACTCTCCGCATCAATCTAGGACATTGATAAGACAAATAAATAAAATCGTGGGGCGTGTGAAATTTCTTTCAATAGCCTACCATTCATAGTGTTGTGTGAAAGATTGGCAAAGAAAGAGAGCCGCGTGTTTGATCTAATTAGGGCCATTCTAAGTAGGGCCGCCGGCAGAATCTAATTAAGGCCTTCTGGACCTTTCCTTGGCTAGGCCATTTTGCAGGTAATGAGAATATGGTAATATGATTATAAATTGTAGTTAAGTATTTACTTAGGTTACGCTAAGCCCCACGATTTTAATTATATGTCTAATCAAAGGCCTGGCTGATAAAGAGAGTGGTATGATGACTGCTGTCTAGGAACTAGGATTATGTTTTATTAGCAGATTTCCCTTAAGGGAAATCAGCTATTGAGGTTGTACTCATGACGGAATTTTCGAAGTTTTTCTTCAAATGTCCATCGATCCTGCCTAGTAGATGACGATAATGAGTCCGTTCAAAACTGTATATATATATATATATATATATATATATATATATATATATATATATATATATATATATATATTTGTCTGTTATCGCTCTAGCGGTCGCAATTTTTGTTTGATCGTTGCCAATCTCGATTTTTACTCGTTTTATGTAAAAAGAAAGATCAAGTTCGTTAATGGCTGAAATCGGACTAGTGGGAGAGGGGGTTTAGAGGGGAGGATTTTCGGAAAATTCGAAATATCTCGGAAATATATTATCCGTTACTATACGTCGGATCGAAAAATTGTACAGAATCAATCTTATTACAAATTAAATTTACTATAAATATTGTTATATACATTTATTCTCTATCTTGAATATTAACCGAGATATTTGAATTTTTATTAAATCTAGCGGCTAACGGACGAAGTGACTTTCCCTCCAAAATCTAGTTCGGCCGTTGCATTAATTGCTCGGCTCTCGTGAAATTTCTCTATTGTAAAACTTCACGTGGGAAATCTGCTTAGTTTACGCAGCCCCTGCGTGACGGACTTTTTTAGCTTTTAGTACATTTTCATCAATAAATTCATTTTTTTTATTTATTTCAGTCTCAATATTTTAGTTTTAATTTTTCTTTTTTTCTTTTTCTTTTAAATAAACGACGAAAAAACCTACGTTAGACGACGAAATAAATCATTTACTGTAGAAGTGAATGTGCTTTCATTAAACAAAACTCCAACACATAATATATTTATCTGTTCAGTGGAAAGAGATTGCTTTTACTGTTCTGGAGGTTGTATAATGAATAGAAGTGTAGCAGGTTGAACAGGCTTTCTACAGACTCCAAACTTCCTAATCCGATACAAAACTTTCGCATATGAGCAGGGGTTTCAACACGTTCTGAGTGCTCTCTTCCAAAGATGAAATAGACTGTACATCTCGTGCTATTGGTGAACATGCATGAATACATCAGAAGAAACTAATGCGAAACTTTTAAGAAGAAAAAAGTACGTCAAGTAGGGGCTTCATAAACTAAGCAGATTTCTTCCAAGTGAAGTTTTACAATAGATAAATCTGCTTACTAGTAACAATATTTATAGTAAATGTAATTTTCAATAAGATTGGTTCTATAAAAGTTTTCGATCCGACGTGTATTAGCAGAGATATTTTGAATTTTTGAACTTAACCTCCCCCCACCCCGAGTACTTCAGTAGTTGATTAGAGTCTGTCACGCAGAGGCTGCGTAAACTAAGCAGATTTCCCACTTGAAGTTTTACAATAGAGAAATCTGCCTAATAACAACTGAAGTAGTAAGAAACCTCTAAACCTATTCACGAGGGGCGAATAGATACAGAAACGGTCGCCAGAGCTCTCGGCGGAAAGTCCGAACATAGCCGACCACACGCAGAAGACAAATGCAAATATTTCGGTTAATATTCAAGATAGGCAATAAGGGAATAAATGTATATAACAATATTTATAGTACATTTAATTTGCAATGAGATTGATTCTGGACAATGTTTCGATCCGGCGGAGTATTTCGAATTTTCGAAAATCCTCCCCTCTAAAACCCCCCCTCCCACTGGTCCAATTTCAGCCGTTAACAATCTTGATCTTTCTTTTTACATAAAACAACCAAATATCGAGTTTGGTAACGATCAAACAAAAATTGCGACCGCTAGAGCGGTAACAGACAAATATAAATATATATATATATACAGTTTTGAACGGACCTCATTTTCGTCATCTACTAGGTAGGATCGATGGACATTTGAAGAAAAATTTCGAAAATTCCGTCATGAGTACAACCTCAATAGCTGATTTCCCTTAAGGGAAATCTGCTAAAAACTAATCCTACTAATCAGTTTTTTTTTCTTGATTGCATATTTATTAAACGTTGAAAATTCTTTGAGTTTAAGATCTTTTGTTGAGTGAACTACTAGTATGTCTGCAGGGAGCATACTACAGAACGACATATGCTTTTTCTCTGGGGATTACTGAAAGAATATATTTTGAAATTAGATAGTGCCCTCTTTTCTCTCTAATGGACAGAATGGGATTATGGGAGAGAGATGGCCAGCAGAAAGCTTGAGATTGGTGAGCAAGCATGAATACATCAGAAGAAACTAACTTATAAGAAGAAGAAAATGTCCGCCACGCAGGGGCTGCGTAAACTAGCCTGGTTTCCCTCGTGATGTTTAATAATAGATAAATCTGCGTACTGGTAGCGAAACACCACCGAGAATATTAAGTGAAAGAATGCAAACCATAATAAGGAACCTCCCAACGGGAAGCGTCTGAAAGGTATACAAACGGGTGTGCCAACCCACACACCGGAAAGGAAATGAATTACTGAAATATATCAGAATATAATATATTAATTTTATTGAAAGCATTTACAGTACCTAGTACTGTAATAAATAATGAATCAGAATGATTTCAGTCTCAATCTATAAAATTTTATTAGTCCAAAAACTTAAAACGGCGGGGGGGGGGGACCAGAACATATTTGCATGTATCTCGTATAATAAAGGTCCCTTCATAATAATTTATGGTATTTAAGCTTCGAATAATGTGGTTTATTACATTACAGAGTGTTGTTTAGTAACATGGGTAGTAGTGGAGGTTTGCTGAAGGCTGAAAACTGAAACTGAACTCACTCGCCCTTTATACGCCCACATTTAATAAAAATGCAAATATCTCGGTTAATATTCAAGATAGAGAATAAATGTATATAATAATTGTTATTGTCCATTTAATTTTCAATAAGATTGCTTCTATACAATTTTACAAAAAACGATTAAATATCGAGTTTGGTAAGGATCAAACAATAATTGCGACCTCTAAAGCGGTAACAGACATTTTGAGACATTTTAAGAGATAATTTTGAACGTACTTACCTCATTCTCGTCATCTCCCAATCTACGTTGGTATCTCTTTGGTGGTAGTATCGATATCTACAGTCGATGTAGAGCGAGAGAGAGCAACATGGGGTCGATTAGAGTTGAGTATAAGCCAGCTGGGAAGATTGATAGATGGAGACCTCTTAATCTGTCATTCGTCCATCAAGATGTTTTCTTATGATTTATCGAGGAGCAGGGTCCACTTCACCCAATTTACGTTTATTTAGAACGGTATTACCAAATTTCTTTTTCCCTTAAGGTAAATCAGCTATTGATGTAGTCATGGCGTGATTTCCGAAAAATGTCTTCAAATGTCCATCGATCCTAGACCGAAAATGAGGTCCATTCAAAACTCACTCCTCTCTCTCTCTCTCTCTCTCTCTCTCTCTCTCTATATATCTATATATATATATATATATATATATATATATATATATATGTACGTTTGTTAACGGTCTAGAGGTCGTAATTTTTGATTGATCGGAACAAAACCTGCCTGGGGATTTAAACCTGCCATGCAGAACTAAAAATCATGTTCGTTAATGGCTGAAATCGGACTGGGAAGATGGGGGGGGGTTTAGAGGGAGTGAACTTCGAAGATTCTTAATATCTCCTGTATTGTGCGTGGGATCGAAAAACTGAATAGAATCTCTTATTGTAAATGTCATGTTCTGTAAACGTTTTAGCAGATTTCCCTTAAGTGAAATCAGCTATTGAGGTCGTACTCAAACCGTGATTTTCGAAACATTTTTTTCAAAATTATATATATATATATATATATATATATATATATATATATATATATATATTTGTATGTTAACGCTCTAGCGGTCGCAATTTTCGTTTGATCGTTACCAAACTCGATATTTAAACGTTGTAAGCAAAAAGACAGATCAAATTCGTTAATGGCTGAAATCAGACCAGTGGGAGGGGGGTTTTTTCGAAAATTCGAAATATCTCCGTTACCATACTTCGGATCAATAATGTGTATAGAACTAATCTTATTGCAAATTAAATAAATAAATACTATACATATTGTTATATACATTTATTCTCTATCTTGAATATTAACCGAGATATTTGCATTTTTATTAACTTTGGCCGGATAACGGAAGACTGAGTTTCCCGCCAGAAGCTAGTTCGGCCCTTTGCCGTAAATCTTCGGCTCACGGATGGAGATTTCTCTATTGTATAACTAAACGTTGGGAAATCTGTTTAGTTTACGCAGCCCTTGCATGTCGGGCTTTTTTCATTATCTTGATTATTAACCAAGATATTTGCATTTTTTAGTTTTTGGTCGTCAGTAAAACCATTTCCCGTTAGGGAAATCTGCTAAAAATATTATGTCATTATTAGAAATAGTGCTAGCGGTGTAGATCGGGAGTCTTCGTCTTTTTTCGGTACTAGATGATCTTTGGACTAGCGACAGGTCTAGTTAAGCTTGTCTATGTGTGTGTGTGAAGATTTCACTGTACCACGTGCCAGTTTCAGTCCCCGTCAGACCTTTTTTACGAGTGTTTCTCTGGACATTTATGCCCACAGCACTTCTTCCAGCTGATGGAGATTCCCTGACGGATTTGAATAGCAAGTCCGTTCCAATGCAGTTCTTACTAAGGATTGAATACTCATGCAGATTATAATTCTCAGCTTAACATTCACAAGTACTATTTGAAGAGTAGCATTGTTTGGGAGATATTATTTTTATATATAACACTAGCTGAGGTACCCGGCTTCGCTCGGGAAATCATAAGAGGGAATGTTGGTTTTTATTTTTGGCAGTGCTTCAATGTGTACAACTACACTTCCCGTCTGGGCGTATAGTTTTCCCGTGAGGGTTAGGCAGGGGACTTATAGAATAGAAATTTTAGTTTTGAAGAATAAATGAAAATAAGTCCCTAGGCAATCCCCTGTCCATTGTTCGACACACTGTGAATAATTCAAATCATAATCATGGTTAGCGTTTATTAGAATTAAATATTACCTATAATGTACATATATCCTATCAGAAACCAATCCAAGATTGTGAGCTTAGTTGTATTCGTAGTAGTAAATTTGAATAGAATGCAATTCTATCATTTCACAGAAAATAAGTGAACACAATTAACTGTGCTAGCCTCCCGACAACTTCCGCTTCAGCATCAACATTATTTAAAATTATTTATTTAAAACATTAAGCCTTAATTTCTAGTAATTTATATACCTGTTGTAAATAAATAACAGTGATACCCAAAAATAATTTAATTTATATTCTAAAAGCGAGTTGAGGAAAAGAGATTGTAGCCCTCCCTGCAAACTCAAATCATCTAGAGTTTAAACGTAAATTGTCTTTTGTTATAATGACATTACCAAGTAGCGTTTAATAGTTATAGATAGTACATAGACATTTCAATATCGTCAACATATTGGAGGAAAAGAGATAATATAAACAGCAATTAAAGACTTAGATTCCGTACAACTTCCGCAATCACACGATGCTCCAATTCAACATGACTTTGTTAAATAATGCACTATAAAAATTAAATAATCAACATGCTCTTATAGTTTGAATTTATATTGGAAATAAATAATGATATATTTTCTAATTAAAATAAAAAACAATTGAGAAGGGGAGGGGGCGGAGATTTGTTACTTCCCTAATCCAAATCATAGTTAGAACTATCATATAAGTCTAAAAACATAACATGATTTGTCATAATATGCCTATATTACAAACACTTTAATGAGTAATAATAAATTTGTTGACTCACGTTTATACTTTGTCATCCGACAAAAATGAATATTACAAACGTTACTCTAAGTAACAAAATAAACAACTTTTATCATGTGCATATTTACCGAAAAACCAATAGGAAACGAAATATGGAGAATTTTGATTTCAGGCCTCCCTTATAACCCCCACTCTCGTTTGAACCTAAAAATGTTAATATAGCTTATAGTAATGGAAGAAATAATGCTAATTCACATACCGAGTTTTGTTAAGGTCGATTCAACCGTTGTTGCCCAATAAAATAGTTGGTTCCCGCATTAGTTTTTAGTGTAGATCTCGTTTATACTTAGGTATACGACGATTTTTAATTTCAGGCTTTTCTTATAACCCCCACTCCTGTTCGTCTCAGAGAATATTAATATAGCCTAAAGTCTGAGTTGGGTTAGTAGTAACGCACATACCAAGTTTCATAAAGTTCAGTTCAGCCGTTTATGCGTGAAAATGTAACAAACAAACATACACGAAAGAAACAAATTGCAGATATCGTGTCTATGACAAGTGAAACGAAAAAGTATCGTGAAATTTTGAAAAAAAAAATCAATGTACAGACAGAGTATACAATTATATATAGTATATATATATATATATATATATATATATATATATATATATATAAGATAACCATTATATTTTTATTATAGATCACTAACCGGTAACACTTGCACTTCTGCCCTGTGGGAATTCGTCCTCCTGCCAATACGGTCTGGAATTGTACGAGTGTGGTGAGATTCCAAATTCCTTATTGAATATGTTTCCTCATCCTTATTTCTTATCTTTTTTCTTATTACCTTTTTCCTCGGTGCAAAAGTATGATAAGACAATTTTATAATAATATTTTCCTTCCTTTGAGATGTGTTTATTTGTACATTTCTACATTTCCTTTGTTATCTGAGCTCGCTAGAGCCTAATTATAATGAATTCTCTCATTGTTTTTCGTTTAGGTGACTTTTTAACACAGAGGACTTCTTTTCTTGTTTTGCGTATTTTCGTGAATCAGTCTCTTTATTTTTGTTTCACCCCTCGGGGTATTTATTATTATTTTTATTTGTAATTTTTTTTTATTAGCAGATTTCCCTTAAGGGAAATCAGCTATTGAGGTTGTACTCATGACGGAATTTTCGAAATTTTTCTTCAAATGTCCATCGATCCTACCTAGTAGATGACGAAAATGAGGTCCGTTCAAAACTGTATTATATATATATATATATAAATATATTTATATATGTCTGTTAACGCTCTAGCGGTCGCAATTTTTGTTCGTACGATTACGAGTTTTAGCAGATTTCCCTTGAGGGAAATCAGCTATTGAGGTCGTACTCATGGCGCGATTTTTGAAATTTTTCTTCAAATGTCCATCGATCCTTCCCAGGAGATGACGAAAATGAGGTCTGTTCAAAACTGTATATATATTTTTGTCTGTTACCGCTCTAGCGATTGCAATTTGTCTTATCTTACCAAACCTGATATATAATCATTTATACAAAAAGAAAGATCAAGTTCGTTAACGCCTGAAATCAGACCAGGGGGAGAGGGGGGAAATTTCGAAAATTCTTAATATCTCCGTTATTATGCGTCATATCGAAAAATTGTAAAAAACCATTATTATTATTGTAAATGTAATGATCTATAACTGTTGTTATGTACAGTTCTTCACTATCTTGATTATTAACTGAGATATTTGCATTTTTTAGTTTTCGGTCTTCAGTAAATCCCCACTCCTATTCATCTCATATTTTCAATATTCTATTATGTTATGAAGCACTTTATTTGAAGCTTAAATACCAAATATAGTTCTTATTGAACTTTTAAGTTTTGAGATAAATTGTAAATACGTGGCGCACGTGGGAAATCTGCTTACTTAACGCAGCCCCTGCGTGACGGACTTTTTTATTTACACGACTGAAGGATGAAATTAAAAAAAAAAAATGTACGAATAACTCGCATAAAATTTGAGTTACGAAAAAATGTATAGAAGAATAATTGTTGGCACGCAATTATTTAACAAGGTGAATTATATTACATTTTTGACCCTACTTATAATAACGTATGAATTTTAGAGTTATACCCCACTCTACCCGCCCCCATTATTCCTCTTCTAATTTACACGATTAACTAATATGATGTTATAGAACCAGTCTTCTTAAACTACTGATGCACTGCAATTGTTGTTATATAAGTTTTTTTTTTTTTTTTTTGTTATCTCAAATATTACTTACTTACTGGAGAAGACGAACCCTAGTATCAACGCTGTAACTGTAGACTATGCATGAAACATATACTAACTGTTTCCAAAGGTAACATTGCCTAGCCAGTACATAGACCACTTATTACACTACTTAAAACATAACAACATTTTCGAAAAAATATAATGTAGGATAATACTCCAAATATATGAATTACGTATACTTATTAGCAGATTTCCCTTAAGGGATATCAGCTATTGAGGATGTACTCATGGTGGAATTTTCGAAATTTTTCTTCAAATGTCCATCGATCCTACCTAGTAGATGACGAAAATGAGGTCCGTTCAAAACTGAACTGTGTGTGTATATATATATAAATATATATATATATATATATATATATATATATATATATATATATATATATATTTGTCTGCTACCGCTCTAGCGGTCGCAATTTTTGATTGATCGTTATCAAACTCGATTTTTAGTCGTTTTATGTAAACAGAAAGATCAAGTTCGTTAATGGTTGAAATCTACCAGTGAGGAGGGGTTTAGAGGGGTGGAGTTTCTAAAATTCAAAATATTTCCGTTACTATACATCGGATCGAGAAATTGTATAGAATCAATCCTATTGCAAATTAAATTTACTATAAATATTGTTCTTTACATTTCTCCTTTATCTTGAATATTAACCGTGATATTTGCATTTTTAGCAGATTTCCCCTAAGGGAAATCAGCTATTGAGGTCGTACTCATGACGCGAGTTTTGAAAAATTTCCTCAAATGTCCATCGATCCTACCCTGGACATGACGAAAATGAGGTCCGTTCAAAATTATATATATATATATATATATATATATATATATATATATATATATATATGTCTGTTAACGTTCTAGCGGTCGCAATTTTTGATTGATCGTTACCAAACTCAATATTTATTCGTTTTATGTAAAAAGAGAGATCAAAATCGTTAATAGCTCAAAACGGACCAGTGACAGGATGGGGGGATTCGAGGGGGATTTTCGAAAATTCCAAATATCTCCGTTATTATGCATCGGACCGAAACTTTGTATAGAATAAATCGTATTGTAAATTAAATTTACTATAAATATTGTTTTTATACATTTAATCTGTATCTTGAATATTAACCGAGATATTTGCATTGTTATTGTGTGTGTGGTCGACGGAACCCCCCCATGTTCCGGACTCTCTGCCGAGAGCTCTGGTGGCCGCTTCCAGAACTATTCGTCCCTAGTGAATAGGTTTAGAGACCCCTTCCTACTACTGTTGTTATTAGGCAGATTTCCCTATTGTAAAACTTCACGTGGGAAATCTGCTTAGTTTACGCAGCCCCTGCGTGACGGACTTTTATTAAATTTGGGCCGATGACGGATGACTGTTTCCCGCCAGAAGCTAGTTCGGCCCTTTGCCGCAACTGTTCGGCTATCGTATGGAGATTTCTCTATAGTATAACTTCACGCGGGAAATCTGCTTAGTTTACGCAGCCCCTGCGTGACGGACTTTTGTAAATATGGAATGAGACAGGAAAAATGACCTTTATCATTGTATTTGAACCTTGCATTGTTATTACTCTGTTATTTACATTCGGGAGCTAAAAATTGTGATAAGGAGTAAAAATTGTTATAATCTCGTCTAGATCATTTGGAAAGCGGCATCCGGGCTCAGTACTTCTTTAGCTTTCTTTAGTACATTACGACTGTAAAGTACGACATTCTCGTAGTTCTTCGGCATTATTGGACGGAAGTTTTCAGGCGCCGAACTTCAGCCGCTCTTTGAGTGGTTGAATTTTAGGATGAAGACTCTTTGGTGGTTGGAAGACTCGTTGGAAGGTGGTTCCAAAACGTTAATAAGGTAATTGATCCTAGAAAGGAAATGATCAGCGCGTGTTTCCAGACGCTCTGCGCACTGCTATTGAAGCCGATGCTACGAAAAGCACTCATGAGTTGTCAGATGAACTTGGTCACACACAATCTACTGTGACTCGAAGAAGAGGAAACGTGAAACGTGGTAACCAAGTTTAGTTAATAGGGAGCAAGTCTTGTTCCAACAAGATAAAGCCAGACCCCACAACTCTCGCCTTACAAAAGGCCGTCACGCAGGGGCTGCGTAAACTAAGCAGATTTAGAAGTTTTACAATAGAGAAATTTCACGAGAGCCAAACAGTTAAGAAAACGGCCGAACTAGCTTTTGGCGGGAATCCGCGCCCCGATTTCATAAAAACGTAAATATCTCGGTTAATATTCAAGTAGAGAATAAATGTATATAACAATATTTATAGTAAATCTAATTTGCAATAAGATTGATTTTATACAATTTTTTGATCCGACGTATATTAACGGAAATATTTCGAATTTAACCCCTCCACGTGGTCCGATTTCAGCCATTATCTAACTTTTTCTTTCTTTTTGCATAATAGGATTAAATATCAAGTTTGGCAACGATCGAAACAAAAATTTCGACCGCTAGAGAACACACAAATATATATATATATATATATATATATATATATATATATATATATATATATATATATATATATATATATTGACATTTACCCGTCCCAGTGTTTAGGGTTAATACCCGTCGTTGGCATTTGTTAATAATAAAATTAATTTTTTATGTAAGTCTTCACTGTCCTCCAAATTGTCATATTTCCCGTCTCCTGTGCATTATGCATAGATTTCAGCTATTAAGGACAAAATATTAACATTGATTTGAATTAATTTTTCCAGCTGAGGTACCTGATAGTTCAAATAGGAATGAATTGTTGAGCATATCAATATTTCTACGCAAATTACTTGCTCCACACATTGTTCCTGGAGAAATGTATAAAAAAAAAAAGTTAATCTAAATAACAAAGTAAACAACTTTTGTTATCTGCATGTTTGTCGAAAAACAAATACACATGAAATATCGCGAATTTTTATTTCAGGTCTCCCTTACAAACGCCACTCCCGTTCTAACCTAAACATTTTAATATAGCTTATAATCATGGAAGAATTAATGCTAATTGACATACCGAGTTTTGTTAAGTTCGGTTCAATCGTTAGCGCCCAATAAAATAGATGACTCCCGCTATAGGTTTTAGCGTATATCTCGTTTATAATTCGGTATAAGAAAAAAGTGTATATAACAAAAGTTACTCTAAATAACTAAATAAACAACTTTTGTTATGTTCATATTTGCCGAAAACCCAATAGGAAACGAAATATCACTATTTTTAATTTCTGGCTTCCCTCATAACCCCCACTCCTGCCCGTCCCTAGAAATGTTGGTATGGCTTGTTATAATGAAAGCGTTAGTGCTAATACAGATACCGAGTTTTATTTATTTCGGTTGGGTCTTTTGTCCCAAATAAAATTGTTCACTTCCGCTATAGGTTTTAGCGTATATCTCGTTTATAATTCGGTATACGAAAAAAGTGTATATAACAAAAGTTACTCTAAATAACAAAATAAACAACTTTTGACATGTTCATATTTGCCGAAAAACCAATAGGAAACGAAATATCGCTATTTTTAATTTCAGGCTCTCCGTATAACCCCTACTCATGTTCGTCTCAGAGGATATTAATATAGCCTAAAGTCTAATTTGGTTTAGTAGTAATATACATGCCAAGTTTTATAAAATTTGGTTTAGCCGTTTATGCGTGAAAAGGTAACAAACAAACAGACACCAAAGAAACAAAATGCAGTTATGGTGTCCATGACATGTGAAACGAAAAGTTATCGTGAAATTTCGAGAAAAAAATCAATGTACAGACAGAGGTTACAATTTTATATATATATATATATATATATATATATATATATATATATATATATATATATATATACAGTTTTGAACGGACTTCATTTTCGTCATCTACTAGGTAGGATCGATGGTCATTTGAAGAAACATTTCCGTCCGAGTACAACCTCAATAGCTGATTTCCCTTAAGGGAAATCTGCTAAAAGAAAAACTAGCTGATTTGGATGGAATTGAACTTCTCCCTCACCGGGCATATAGTCCAGACATTGAACAACTTGAATGAAGTTGGGAATGGGATTCGTGAGTTCTTCGATTCAAAACCCAAAGAGTGGTCCCCTTCGAGGAATTCTACTGCTGGTTTCCAGATGGTGTCAAACCATAGAACACAATGGTTTATTTTTTGATTATTCAAATCCTTGTAAGCAGATGAAAAATAAATTTGGATTTTTACGTTTAAAAAGGTCATTTTCTTTTACTCACTCCATTAAGATGAACTGATGGTAGGAGTGTAACTGATAAATCACTCAATCTTCCCAGTTCTTATTTGCGATTACTATAAGAATGATAAATAAATCAACTCAAATATATAAGTGAGTTATTCCTACATTCTTGTTTCCAGCCTTAATTGAACTCCTAATCACACAGATCAGAATATTTCTTAGAAATGAGAATAAACTAGCGGAATCACCAAGATGCAATACCAGCAAGTGGGAAATATGCTTAGCTATAGCAACCCCTGCGTACTACACTTCCTATATCAATTAATGCCATCAAAATATGAGCCAATAATTATTACATAAGCTAATAGCTGCCGTAGAAGGAGGTTCGGAACAGTCTATAAAGCCCTGTTTGGGCAAAGTTTCATAACTTTTCAAAGCTGCATAAAGGTCATAAAGTTGTATCCATTGCCTTTAAGCTCGCCGACTTCCACAACAAACTTTGCCGGAGTAAAGGCATTAATATGAATCATGTTCTAAGACCCTCTATCACCATAGCACCTGGATATATTCGCATGAATGTATTTCGCCTTATGAAATGCATCAGTCCCAAGCCAGGGTGTATTTATTGCAATACCAGCCTTTATAGATTGGTGTTCCTTGTCCAGAATCGTAGAGACAATGTACCTATTACACCTGGATATATTCGCATGAATGTCTTTCGCCTTCTATAAATGTGAGAAATGTATCAGTCCCAAGCCAGGGTGTATTTATTGCAATACTAGCCTTTATAGATTAGGATTAGGATTAATATGATTTGGGCAATCTACAACTAGGTTATTAGCCCTTTATAGTAGTATAATGCTGTTTACAAGCCCCTGTTTGACTGTCGTAAATAATATCAACTAATATATTGTAAATACCGCTCTTGTCATATCCTAAGTGTATTAAAATTTCTATACAATATTTCTTAACTAAATCTATAAATATATTTTTATTTATTTATATTTACATAAAGATGTGTGCTAGTTGCGCGAGTTACGTTGGACCTATTTACACTAATTACGACTGGCTTAATATTTTTAACTGCCTTTATATTTGGCCAATAATTAATGATTATTGTACAATTTTTAATACAAGCAATACACTTGCTTATCCATAATAATAATAGCAAATACATTTTTTTCATTATATACTTTATTATATAAACACATATTTTCTCCCTTACAAGTACATATTTTCAACTGGCATTATAATTAGCCAACATTACAATTAAATGACTAATAGAATGTATGTATTTTTACAGTTTTTTTTTTTTTGCAAGTAATTAAAATCAATTTATCACACACGCTCAGAAACTCACTTATACATTCACTTACTTCATTTTTTTTAATATATAAATAAATAGATGAAAGCCACCTTGGATTATCAGAATTCCTGCCATCCAGGAATCTAGCCTCCCTCATATTCGCACTCATGTCTGATTTCTTGCAGCTTACCACCAAGCCTATAATACAGCTAGCCTAGCTTCCTTGTTCAAAGCCAGCAGCGTGAAGCTGTCATGTTAGCTAGAGCAATCATTTCTTTTTCAGGTCCTTAACTTGTAGTATCTCAATTTATAGAATTTTCTTTCTTCACTTGGTAGGGCTATTTTTCTTGATTTTGTATAGAGCTCTCTGTGGAGGTTGCTACTGATGGCGTCTCTTACTTTATATCCAAAGAAATTAGTTTTGACAGCCTTTATAGATTGGTGGTATTACACCTGGATATATTCGCATGAATATCTTTCGCCTTCTATAAATGGGGGAAATGTATCAGTCCCAAGCCAGGGTGTATTTATTGCAATATCAGCCTTTAGAGATTGGCATTCCTTGTCCAGAATCGTAGAAACAATGTATCTATTACACCTGGATATATTCGCGTGAATGTATTTCGCCCTCTATAAATGGGAGAAATGTATCAGTCCCAAGCATAGATGGATTTATTGCAATACTAGCCTTTATAGATTGGTGTTCCTTGTCCAGAATCGTAGAGACAATGTACCTATTACACCTGGATATATTCGCATGAATATCTTGCGCCTTCTATAAATGGGAGAAATGTATCAGTCCCAAGCCTGGACGTATTTATTGCAATACTAGCCTTTATAGATTAGGATTAGGATTAATATGATTTGGGCAATCAACAACTAGGTTATTATGCCCTTTATAGTAGTATAATGCTGCTTACAAGTCCCTGTTTTACTCTATGTCTTAAATAATATCAACTAATATATTATAAATACCGCCCGTGCCATATCCTAAGGGTATTAAAATTTCTATACAATATTTCTTTACTAAATCTATAAATATATTTTTATTTATTTATATTTACATAAAGATGTGTGCTAGTTGCGCGAGTTACGTTGGACCTATTTACACTAATTACGACTGGCTTAATATTTTTAACTGCCTTTATATTTGGCCAATAATTAATGATTATTGTACAATTTTTAATACAAGCAATACACTTGCTTATCCATAATAATAATAGCAAATACATTTTTTTCATTATATACTTTATTATATAAACATACATTTTCTCCCTTCCAAGTACATATTTTCAACTGGCATTAAAATTAACCAATATTACAATTAAATGACTAATACAGTATTTTTTTCAGTTTTTTTTGCAAGTGGTTAAAATCAATTTACCAGGCGCTTAATCATACATACACTTACTGCATTTTTTTAAACACATAAATAAATAGATGAAAGCCAACTTTGATTATCGGAATTGCTACAAATCATGGAATCTAGCCTCCTTCTTATTCACCCTCATCCCCTGCGTTCTTGGAGCTTACCACCAAGCCTATAATACAGCTGGTTTCCTTGTTTAAAGCCAGCAGGCTGAAGCTGTCATGTTAGCTGGAGCAGTTATTTCTTCTTCAGGTCCCTAACTTGTAGTATCTCAATTTATAGAATTTTCTTTCTTCACTCGGTAGGGCTATTTTTCTTGATTTTGTATAGAGCTCTCTGTGGAGGTTGCTACTGATGGCGTCTCTTACTTTATATCCAAAGAAATTAGTTTTGACAGCCTTTATAGATTGGTGGTATTACACCTGGATATCGCTAATCGAATGAATATTCTCATTTCGCTATTCTATATAATGTGAGAAATGTATCAGTCCAAAGCCTGGGTGGAGAGATTTGATTGCAATACCAGCCTTTATAGATTGGTGTACTATTGTATAGAATCGTATAGATGTAGAATTGTACTTATTACACCTGGAAAAAAAATTTTTGTTTTTTATATTCGCATGAATATCTTTCGCCCTTTCTATAAATGGTTGTATCAGGAAATGTTTCAGTCCCAAGCCTGGATGGATTTATTGCAATTAACCAGCCTTTATAGATTGGTTTTCCTTGTATAGAAATCGTAGCAGAGAATGTATAACTATTACACCTGGAATACATTCGCATGAATATCTTTCGCATTCTATAAATGTGAGAAATGTATCAGTCCCAAGCCTTGGTGGATTTATTGCAATACCAGCCTTTATAGATTGGTTTTCCTTGTATAGAATCGTAGAGAGAATGTAACTATTACACCTGGATACATTCGCATGAATATCTTTCGCATTCTATAAATGTGAGAAATGTATCAGTCCCAAGCCTTGGTGGATTTATTGCAATACCAGCCTTTATAGATTGGTGTTCCTTGTATAGAATCGTAGAGAGAATGTAACTATTACACCTGGATACATTCGCATGAATATCTTTCGCATTCTATAAATGTGAGAAATGTATCAGTCCCAAGCCTTGGTGGATTTATTGCAATACCAGCCTTTATAGATTGGTGTACCTTGTATAGAATCGTAGAGAGAATGTACCTATTACACCTGGATATATTCGCATGAATATCTTTCGCCTTCTATAAATGGGGGAAATGTATCAGTCCCAAGCCTTGGTGGATTTATTGCAATACCAGCCTTTATAGATTGGTGTTCCTTGTCCAGAATCGTAGAGACAATGTACCTATTACACCTGGATATATTCGCATGAATATCTTTCGCCTTCTATAAATGGGAGAAATGTATCAGTCCCAAGCCTGGATGTATTTATTGCAATACTAGCCTTTATAGATTGGTGTTCCTTGTCCAGAATCGTAGAGACAATGTACCTATTACACCTGGATATATTCGCATGAATATCTTGCGCCTTCTATAAATGGGAGAAATGTATCAGTCCCAAGCCTGGATGTATTTATTGCAATACTAGCCTTTATAGATTGGTGTTCCTTGTCCAGAATCGTAGAGACAATGTACCTATTACACCTGGATATATTCGCATGAATGTCTTTCGCCTTCTATAAATGTGAGAAATGTATTAGTCCCAAGCCAAGGTGTATTTATTGCAATACTAGCCTTTATAAATTGGTGTGGCTTGTCTAGAATCGTAGAGACAATGTACCTATTACACCTGGATATATTCGCATGAATTTCTTTCGCCTTCTATAAATGGGAGAAATGTATCAGTCCCAAGCCTGGACGTATTTATTGCAATACTAGCCTTTATAGATTGGTGTTTCTTGTCCAGAATCGTAGAGACAATGTACCTATTACACCTGGATATATTCGCATGAATGTCTTTCGCCTTCTATAAATGTGAGAAATGTATCAGTCCCAAGCCAGGGTGTATTTATTGCAATACTAGCCTTTATAGATTGGTGTTCCTTGTCCAGAATCGTAGAGACAATGTACCTATTACACCTGGATATATTCGCATGAATATCTTGCGCCTTCTATAAATGGGAGAAATGTATCAGTCCCAAGCCAGGGTGTATTTATTGCAATACTAGCCTTTATAGATTGGTGTTCCTTGTCCAGAATCGTAGAGACAATGTACCTATTACACCTGGATATATTCGCATGAATGTATTTCGCCCTCTATAAATGTGAGAAATGTATCAGTCCCAAGCCTGGGTGGATTTATTGCAATACCAGCCTTTATAGATTGGTGTTCCTTGTCCAGAATCGTAGAGACAATGTACCTATTACACCTGGATATATTCGCATGAATATCTTGCGCCTTCTATAAATGGGAGAAATGTATCAGTCCCAAGCCTGGATGTATTTATTGCAATACTAGCCTTTATAGATTGGTGTTCCTTGTCCAGAATCGTAGAGACAATGTACCTATTACACCTGGATATATTCGCATGAATGTCTTTTGCCATCTATAAATGGGAGAAATGTATCAGTCCCAAGCCTGGATGGATTTATTGCCAATACTAGCCTTTATAGATTGGTGTTCCTTGTCCAGAATCGAAGAGACAATGTATCTATTACACCTGGATATATTCGCATGAATGTTTTTCGCCCTCTATAAATGGGAGAAATTGTATCAGTCCCAAGCGTGGATGGATTTATTCAGAATCATAGAGACAAAATATCCATCAACTGAATGTACATATATATATATATATATATATATATATATATATATATAATGTATCTCACTGAATTTCTGTTTCAGTGACAAAAAGATATAAATGTTGGTTTATATTTTGCGTAATGTAAAATTTATAGTTAATAACGAATGTATAGACAATAATTTTGGTGTACTGAAACATTTATAAATATGAATGTATGTATATACAACCATTTGGTATATTGTAACATTTATAGATATGAATGTATGTTTATACAATCATTTGGTGTATTGTAACATTTATAGATATGAATGTATGTTTATACAATCATTTGGTGTATTGTAAAGAAATGAATATATGTCGATTCAATCATTTGGTGTACTGTAACATTTATTAAAATGAATGTATGTATATACTATCATAGGGTCTACTGTAACATTTATAGATATGAATGTATGTATATACTATCATTGGGTCTACTGTAACATTTATAGATATGAATGTATGTATATACTATCATTGGGTCTACTGTAACATTTATTGACATGAATTTATGTATATACTATCATTTGGTGTACTGTAAAATTTATTGATATGAATGTATGTATATACTATCATAGGGTCTACTGTAACATTTATAGATATGAATGTATGTATATACTATCATTGGGTCTACTGTAACATTTATTGATATGAATGTATGAGTAAATACTATCATAGTGTGTACTGTAAAATTTATAAATATGAATGTATGTATATACAATCATTTTGTGTATTTTAAAGAAATGAATGTTTGTCGATTCAATCATTTGGTGTATTGTAACATTTATAGATATGAATGTATGTATATACAATCATTTGGTGTATTGTAACATTTATAGATATGAATGTTTGTATATACAATCATTTGGTGTACTGTAACATTTATAGATATGAATGTTTGTATATACTATCATAGGGTCTACCGTAACATTTATAGATATGAATGTTTGTATGTATATAAAATCATTTGTTGTATTGTAACATTTATAGATATGAATGTTTGTATATACTATCATAGGGACTACTGCAACATTTATAGATATGAATGTTTGTATATACAATCATTTGGTGTATTTTAACATTTATAAAAATGCATGTATGTAGATACAATCATTTGGTGTAATATAACATTTATAGATATGAATGTATGTATATACAATCATTTGGTGTATTGTAACATTTATAGATATGAATGTATGTATATACAATCATTTGGTGTATTGTAACATTTATAAAAATGAATGCATGTCGATTCAATCATTTGGTGTATTGTAACATTTATAGATATGAATGTATGTATATACAATCATTTGGTGTATTGTAACATTTATAGATATGAATGTATGTATATACAATCATTTGGTGTATTGTAAAGAAATGAATGTATGTCGATTCAATCATTTGGTGTATTGTAACATTTATAGATATGAATGTATGTATATACAATCATTTGGTGTATTGAAACATTTATAGATATGAATGTATGTATATACAATCATTTGGTGTATTGTAAAGAAATGAATGTATGTCGATTCAATCATTTGGTGTATTGTAACATTTATAGATACGAATGTATGTTTATACAATCATTTGGTGTATTGAAGTATTTATAGATATGAATGTATGTTTATACAATCATTTGGTATATTGTAACATTTATAGATATGAATGTATGTATATACAATCATTTGGTGTATTGAAACATTTATAGATATGAATGTATGTTTATACAATCATTTGGTGTATTGTAAAGAAATGAATGTATGTCGATTCAATCATTTGGTGTATTGTAACATTTATAGATATGAATGTATGTATATACAATCATTTGGTGTATTGTAACATTTATAGATATGAATGTTTGTATATACATTCATTTGGTGTATTGTAACATTTATAGATATGAATGTATGTATATACAATCATTTGGTGTATTGTAACATTTATAAAAATGAATGCATGTCGATTCAATCATTTGGTGTATTGTAACATTTATAGATATGAATGTTTCACAAACTCAGTTACTAAATATCTCAAAGAAACTAACATTTTAATTCCTGTTTCCGTATACTTCTTATTAAGGGATAAATAGAGTAGATGTCGAGTTGAGATCATCAGAGTGTTATAAAAGCTCGTGAAAAATCGGCTTTAATTTTCACAGCCTCAGCGTCACTATTTTTCCTTTTAGCACATTTCCCTTAAAATGAGGTCCGTTCAATGTTTTGTATACTCACAGACACACACACACACACACACACACAAAAACAAAAACACACACACACACACACACCCACACACACACACACACACACACACACACACACACACACACACACACACACACACACACACACACACACACATATATATATATATATATATATATATATATATATATATATATATATATATATATATATCTGTTGACGATCTAGCGGTCGTAATTTTTGTGTGATCGTTACCAAATCGATATTTAATCGTTTTATACAAAAAGAAAGATCATGTTTGTTAATGGCTGATATCCGACCAGTGGGAGGAGGGAGGGGTTTAGAGAAGAGGAATTTTGAAAAATGCAAATACCTCCGTTATTACGCGTAAGATCGAAAAATTGAATAGAAACAATATTATTGCAAATGCAATGTTCTACTATTGTTGATCTACAGGTTTTTACGCTAATTCGATGTTTAGAGGAGTTATTTACTTGTTGATATGTGCGCGGATAACGGACGGGGGATGAAATCGGCTATCGTCGGTTCTGTTCTAGTGATTTCCGCTGAAAGTTAGTCGGCCGTTTCCGTTACTGTTCGGCTCTCGTCAAATCTATCTTACAAGCATGAAGATTTATCTATTTGTAAAACTTCCCGTGGGAAATCTGCTTGGTTTAACGCAGCCCCTGCGTGACGGACTGTTACGACTCACGAATAAGAGTCTAGATGGAGTGAGATATTAGGTGTTTGGTACTAGAGAGTGAGCCACCTGTTGCTGAGACAGGTGGGCCTAAGGAAACCTTCCCTTTGTATAAATAACCTTCAGCAGAGCCAACCCCTTTTTCTAAATCCTACTTTGAGCCTTACTTCTGCTGCCCATAAGAAGAATTCCTTACTCTTCTTTGAACCCCAACATAGTGCCGCCACTCTTAATCCTCGCCTTCTCTGCCAAGATTTACTCACTATCAATGGAGTTCCTGGCTCTATTAAGTTAAAAAAGTTTAAGAAATAAAAGTCCGTCGAGCAGGGAGCTGCGAAAACTAAGCAGATAACCCACGTGATGTTATACAAAAAAGAAATCTCCTTACGATAGCCGATCACATTTAATAAAAATGCCAATATCTCGGTTAATAATCAAAATAGAGAATAAATGTATAGAACAATAATTATAGTAAATTTACTTTGGATCCGACGTATTGTCTCGGGGATATTTCGAATTTTCGAATCGAAAATCCCCCTCTAAAGCCCCCTCCCACTGGTCCGATTTCAGCCATTAACGAACTTGATCTGTCTTTTGCATAAAGCGTTTAAATATCGAGTTTGGTAACGATCAAACCTATATATATATATATATATAACGCGCATCTAGCTGTCGCAATTTTTTTGTTTGATCGTTACCAAAACAACCTCGATATATTTAAACGTTTTGAATGCAAAGACAGACAGATCAAGTTCGATCGTTAATGGCAGCTAAAAATCGTGACCAGTGGGAGGGTGGGGGCTTTAGAGGGGGGGTGGGGATTTAAAAATTGGTATAGAACCAATCTTCTTGCAAATGTAAATTGTACTATAGAAAAAATGTTCTATACATTTTATATCTCCGTCTTAAATATTAACGCAAGATATTTGCACTTTTTAAATTAAATTTGTGCCGATAAAGGGATAAACTGTTTTCCCGCCAAAATGCTAGTTCGCCCTTTGCCCCAACTGTTCGGACTCCTCGTATGGAGATTTTCCTATTGTAAAACTTCACGAGGGAAATCTGCTTAGTTTTTACGCAGCCCCTGCGTGAACGGAGTTTTTTATATTTATTGGTTTACTACACAGAACTAAAAACTAATTGAAAATTTAACATGTCTGTCACGTTGAGGCTGAGCTTAAAACTAATCACATTTCCCAAATGCTGGTAATAGCGCACTACCTATCTCTTCTCATCATACGTTTTTAGCAGAATTCCTTTAAGGAAAAATCAGCTATTTAGGTCGTACGCAATGACGCAATTTTCCAAACATTTCCCTCAAATGTCCATACCGATCCCTGCGTAGGAAGATTGAACGAAAATGAGGGGTGGGGCCCGTCATATTTAGAATGTTTATATATAAATATAATATTTCAAAAATGACTTAGCCAGAAAACATCCAATAGCAATAATTATTCTTGGCCCCTGCAACTGCTGAAAAATCATAAAAAATCTATTTTTCTCCAATAACCATGAGAAACATACTTCATATGGACAATTTTGTTTCTTATATATACATTTAATATATATATATATATATGTCTGTTTTACCGCTCTAGCGGTCGTAATTTTTGTGTGATCGTTACCAAATCGATATTTAATCGTTTTATACAAAAAGAAAGATCATGTTTGTTAATGGCTGATATCCGACCAGTGGGAGGAGGGAGGGGTTTAGAGAAGAGGAATTTTGAAAAATGCTCCGTTATAATAATAATAATATCTCCGTTATTACACGTAAGATCGAAAAATTGAATAGAAACAATATTATTGCAAATGCAATGTTCTACTATTGTTGATCTACAGGTTTTTACGCTAATTCGATGTTTAGAGGAGTTATTTCTTGTTGAAGTGTGCGCGAATAAAGGACGGGGGATGATATCGGCTATCGTCGGTTCTGTTCTTGGGATTCCGCTGAAAGTTATTCCGGCTGTTTCCGTTACTGTTTGGCTCTCGACAAATCGGTGTTACAAGCATGAAGATTTCTCTATTTGTAAAACTTCCCGTGGGAAATCTGCTTGGTTTAACGCAGCCCCTTTGTGACGGACTGTTACAACTCAGGTATAAGAGTCTAGATGGAGTGAGATATTAGGTGTTTGGTACTAGAGAGTGAGCCACCTGTTGCTGAGACAGGTGGGCCTAAGGAAACCTTCCCTTTGTATAAATAACCTTCAGCAGAGCCAACCCCCTTTTTCTAATTCCTACTTTGAGCCTTTCTTCTGCTACCCAAAGAAGAATTCCTTACTCTTCTTTGAACCCCAACATAGTGCCGCCACCCTTAATCCTCGCCCGCTCTGCCAAGATTTACTCACTATCAATGTAGTAGTCCCTCTCACTGGTTCTATTAAGTTCAGGAAAAAAAGTCCGTCAAGCAGGGGCTGCGTAAACTAAGCAGATTTCCCACGTGAAGTTATACAATAGAGAAATCTCCTTACGAGAGCCGAACAGTTACGGAAACGGCCGAACTAGGTTTTGGCGGGAAACTCACTCACCTGTTATACGCCCACACTTAATAAAAATGCCAATATCTCGGTTAATATTCAAAATAGAGAATAAATGTATAGAACAATATTTATAGTAAATTTAATTTGGATCCGACGTATTGTCTCGGGGATATTTCGAATTTTCGAACTGGTCCGATTTCAGCCATTAACGAACTTGATCTGTCTTTTTGAATAAAACGTTTAAATATCGAGTTTGGTAACGATCAAACAAATATATATATATATATATATATATATATATATTATATATATAGATATATATATATATATTTCTGTTAATAAATGTATATAACATTATATATAGTAAATTAAATTTGTAATAAGATTGGTTTTATATAATTTTTCGATCCGACGTATAGTAACGGAGATATTTTGAATTTTCGAAAATCCTCCCCTCTAAACCCCCCCCCTCCCACTAATGCGATTTCAGTCATTAACGAACTTGATATTTATTTTTGCATAAAACGTTTAAATATCGAGTTTAGTAACGATCAAACGAAAATTGCGACCGCTAGAGCGCTAACAGACATATATATTATATATTTATAATATATATATATATATATATATATATATATGTATATATAATTTTGAACGGACGTCATTTTCGTCATCTCCTGGGTAGGATCGATGGACATTTGAAGAACTGTTTCGAAACTCGCGTCATGAGTACGACCTCAATAGCTTTAAGGGAAATCTGCTAATATATATATTTGTCTGTTACCAGTTATTATTTGAAATCTGGCCAGTGGGGGGGGGGGTTAGAGGAGAGGAGTTTGTAAAATTCGAAATATTTCCGTTACTATACGTCGGATCGAGAAATTGTATAGAATCAATATTATTGCAAATTAAATGTACTATAAATATTGTTATATACATTTATTCTCCGCCTTAAATATTAACCGAGATATTTGCATTTTTATTAAATTTGGGCCGATAAGGGATGACTGTTTCCCGCCAAAAGCTAGTTCGGCCCTTTGCCGCAACTGTTCGGCTCTCGTATGGAGATTTTCCTATTGTATAACTTCACGAGGGAAATCTGCTTAGTTTACGCAGCCCCTGCGTGACGGAGTTTTTATTTATTGGTTTACTAACCAGAACTAAACTAATTGAAATTTAAAATGTCTGTCACGTTGAGGCTGCTTAAACTAAGCACATTTTCAAATGCTGGTATAACACACTACCTATCTCTTCTCATCATACGTTTTTAGCAGAATTCCTTTAAGGAAAATCAGCTATTTAGGTCGTACGCATGACGCAATTTTCCAAAAATTTCCTCAAATGTCCATCCATCCTGCGTAGGAGATGACGAAAATGAGGTTTAGAATGTTATATATAAATCTATATTTCATGCCCTTCAAAATGACTTAGCCAGAAAACATCCAATAGCAATAATTATTCTGCTGCAACTGAATTGATAGACTGAAAAATCATAAAGATCTATTTTTCTCCAATACCATGAGAAACAGGAACATACTTCATATGGACAATTTTGTTTCTTATACATACATTTTAGCAGATTTCCCTTTAGGGAAATCAGGTATTGAGGTTGTACTCATGACGGAATTTTCGAAATTTTTCTTGAAATGTCCATCGATCCTACCTAGTAGATGACGAAAATGAGGTCCATTCAAAACTGTGTGTATATATATATATATATATATATATATATATATATATATCGATATTTAGTCGTTTTGTGTAAAAAGAAAGATCAAGTTCGGAAACGGCTCAAATCGGACCAGTGGGAGGGGGGGGTTTAGAGGGGAGGATTTTCAAAAATTCGAAATATTTCCGTTACTATACGTCGGATCGAAAAATTATCCAGAACCAATCTTGCAAATTAAATTTACTATAAATATTGTAATATACATTTTTTCTTTATCTTGAATACTAACAGAGATATTAGCATTTTTATTAAATCTGGACGACTAACGGACGAGTGACTTTCCCGCCAAAAGCTAGTTCGGCTCTCGTGAAATTTCTCTATTGTAAAACTTCACGTGGGAAATCTGCTTAGTTTACGCAGCCCCCGCGTGACGGACTTTATTTACATTTGAAATATCTCCGTTATTATGTGTCGGACCGGAAAATTGTATAGATCCAATCTTATTGAAAATATAATGTCCTATAAATGTTATATGCAAATTTTCTTTATAACGAATATTAGCAGAAGTATTTCCATATTTTAATTTTCTTCCCTCAGTAAACCCCCACTCCAACTCATTGCATATTAACAATAAGCTGTTATACAATGAGCCACTTTATTTGGAGCCTAAACTGAACATAGTTTTTATTGAGCATTTACTTTATGAGATAAACTCAAACACTTAACATAAGATAAAACGTAACAATAAATATTTTTCTGTTAACGCTCTAGAGGTCGCAATTTTTGTTTGATCTTTACCAAATTCGATATTTAAACGTTTTTTGTAAAGTTTTATAGAACCAATCTGCTATAAATATTGTTATATACATTTATTCTCTATCTTGAATATTAACCGAGATATTTGCATTTTTCAGCCTTCAGCAAACCTCCACTTCTACTCATGTTACTAAACAACACTCTGTAATGTAATAAACCACATTATTTGAAGCTGAAATACCAAATATTATTTTCAATAGTCCTTTATTATACGAGATACATGCAAATATGGTCTGGACCCCCACCCCCCCCCCCGTTTTAAGTTCTATGACTAATTGATTGAGGCAGAAATTATTCTGATTCATTATATATTACAGTACTAGATACTGTAAATGCTTTCAATAAAATGAATATATTATATTCTGATATATTTCAGTAATTCATTTCCTTTCCAGTGTGTGGATTGGCACACCTGTTTGCATACCTTTCAGACGCTTCCCATTTTTTCACTTAATATTCTAGGTGGTGTTTCGCTACCAGTACGCAGATTTATCTATTATTAAACATCACGAGGGAAATCTGCTTAGTTTACGCAGCCCCTGCGTGACGGACTTTTGTACATTTGACATCGACATGTTGTCACTAATTTGGCAAAATGGTAATTGGAATAATCTTATCAATGTTATCAATTGGATCCTAGAATATACTTACATTATTAATCTGATTTAGCTAAAGAAGCATCAGGAATGGTTTTAGTCAGCATTATTACATTATCGTATTGCTAAATCTGGTCGTGATTTAATCAAAATATGGAGACTGATTAGACAAATTGACTGATTATGTAAGATAATCCTTTTGTCCAACTATCCGGCCCTTTGATGATGGCATGTATCACTCCATTATTGGAGCTAATTGAGTTCTTTGATCAATTGGATAGTGCAATTATTCAAAATGATTCTCCTACTGTTCATTTGGATAATCCAATCACTGCGACTGATTGGTTTTGTAGAAAACTCTGATAGCACGATTATAATTTTATTTATTTATTTGGAGCATTAAAAATAAAACCCGATATATTGTTTTACATTTTTAGCAGATTTCCCTTGAGGGAAATCAGCTATTGAGGTTGTACTCATGACGGAATGTTCGACATTTTTCTTCAAATGTCCATCGATCCTACCTAGTAGATGACGAAAATTAAGTCCGTTCAAAACTGTATATATATATATATATATATATATATATATATATATATATATATGTCTGTTACCGCTCTAGTGGTCGCAATTTTATTTTGATCCTTACCAAACTTCATATTTAAGCGTTTTATGTAAAAAGAAAGATCAAGTTCGTTAACGGTGGAAATCGGACCAGTGGGAGGGGCGGGTTTAGAGGAGAGGATTTTCGAAAATTCGATATATCTCCGTTACTATACGTCGGATCGACAAATGGTAAAGAATCAATCTTATTGCAAATTAAATTTACTATAAATATTGTTATATACACTTATTCTCTATCTTGAATATTAACCGAGATATTTGCATTTGTATTCTGCGTGTGGTCACCAGTAGGCTATGTTCGGACTTTCCGCCGAGAGCTCTGGTGGCCGTTTCCATAACTATTCGTCCCTCGTGAATAGGTATAGAGGTTAGGTAAACTGTTTTTGGGGCTAGAAACTACTGGGTTATTCCGCCCTAAATAATGTTTTAGGTTTAGAGGTTTCTTACTACTACAGTTGTTATTAGGCAGATTTCTCTATTGTAAAACTTCACGTGGGAAATCTGCTTAGTTTACGCAGCCCCTGCGTGACGGACTTTTTTTAGCTTTCTCTAAAACTATTTTTCAATTTGTACATGTATATTTATTTTTTAATTGTTTTCGATATTAATCGTTTTATATTTAATGCTCCAAATATATAAATAAAATTACAACCGAGCGATTAGAGTTTTCTATAAAACCAATCGGTCACAATTGGTTTTATAGAAAACTCTGATAGCACGATTATACTCTTAATTATATATTTGGAGCATTAAATATAAAACAATTATCATTGAAAACAATTTAAAAAATCAACAACAATAACATAAAAAATATACATGTACACACTGAACAATTGTTTTAGGGAAAGCTAAAAAAAAATGTAAAACAATGTGTTCTGAATTAATATTACAAATGTAAAAAGTCTGTCACGCAGGGGCTGCGTAAACTAAGCAGATTTCCCACATGAAGTTCTACAATAAAGAAATCTCCATACGAGAGCCGAAGAGTTACGGAAACGGCCGAACTAGCTTTTGGCGGGAAACTCAATCGTCCGATATCGTTCCAAGTTTAATATAAAAACAAATATCTCGGTTAATATTCAACATAGAAAATAAATGTATAGAACAATATTTATAGTAAATTTATTTTACAATAAGATTGGTACTATACAATTGTTTAAACAATACTAATGTTTGTTAGAATAGTATATACCAAAAAGAGAACTGTAGATAAACCTAAATTTAGCATAATTAAAGTATTTCTGATGGAAGATCCTTCCCGATTAGGTAACCTCAAGGTCAGCCAGCGATCAATTCCACTTTTCCCCAGCTACCAATTTCTTTAGAGTCCGTTCTAAGAGATTAGGAAGGAACACCTTTAATAATCGGTAAGAGCACTGTAAGATGTCTGAGAGGGTCAAAGAGATGTAGCAATAAAGAAGGCAATGCAAAGCAAACAGATAAAGTAAAGACAAGGGCCATTTTCCCAAATAGGGACCGGGGAGACATTACTTTAACTAATGGAGGGAAGGGAGTGTTGGAGCCAGCACAAAACCAAAGAGGTTGGCCGCTCCCAACCAACCTCTAAGCCCATTTCATAGACACCACAACCTTCTCCTGAATAAACCTCTCATCTTTCTTTATCCTCGCGCCAACTTGCTCAATCCTTTCCCCCAAAAAAAACTTTATCCCCTAAACGATTCCATATACATACGACCGTTTGTTTAGGTGTTTCATATTTGAAGCCGACAGAGCACCTCTGGCACTCCTAATCCTGACTTACACGCTCCACGTTTGAATCATAAAGAACTCACATTCACGGGAACTGTGAACTCACAATAACTACAACACAATAAAGAGTCACCATCACAACTGCACACAATTTCTAACGGAACATGGACAGACAGGACATTATTTAACAACATATATAATTCAAGACAATGACAAATGTACTTGCGACTCACAGACAACACAAACGTTTTTACATATACTTTATAACTGTTCAATATTTAATCAAAATAGATCAAATTTAATAATGAACATAATTCTAAAAGGAGGTAATTGGCCAGAACCACCTCATATTATATTTAACAAATATAATAAAGAACTTATAAAGTTTATCAAAAGTATAGATATGGATGTAGCAAAAATGCATTAGAATGTAAAGTTCATTGTGAGGAATGGGAATTATAATTCAATATATTTATCTTACATAGACTCGCAAATTAAACATTGGTTGAGTTCAACTTAAATTGATTGGTTTTTTTTTTGTTGTTTTTTGTTCTTATTTTATTCACTTATTTTTTCATTTCATTTATTAATTTTATTAGTAATTATCTTACTTGTTTTAATATTTTATTTTAATATTATATTTAATCAGTTGGTTGATTAACGAGTATATATTTTAAAATAAAAATGTTTTTAAACATAATCATACATGTAATATGCCATGTGGCAATGGAACATGTATTCAAATAAATAACTCCTCATTGGGTTACTACGAGGAGAAACAAAAATTCACGGGAACTATGGAATTCTAAGAGAAATCTGCTTTTAAGAAACGTTTTGTTCTTTTGATTGCTTTGATGAGGTTGGTTTGTGCTCTAATATTCTTGTGTTCAATTTCTTCTCCACAGCGGTACATTTGCACTCCAGCTTGTACACTCGGGGGGGGGGGGGGGAGAGGGAGCGAGAGACAGAGGAGGGGGGAGATAAAGGGGGGGGGAGAGCTGGGGGAGGGAGATAGAGAGAGAGCAACTTATAAATTAAACTAAAACTTATCCAAAAAACATAAAAATACTGTATATATATATATATATATATATAGAGAGAGATATATATAAACTAATGTACAAACATAAAACTAAAAATATAAATAAAACTAATATACAAGACAGAAAACTAAAAATATAAATAAAACTATTAAACAAATGGCATTATTTGGGGGACTATGGTAGAATGTCATCGAAGAGAGAGAGAGGAGAGAGAGAGGGTGAGAGAGAGAGGAGAGAGAGAGAGAGAGAGGAGAGAGAGGAGAGAGAGAGAGAGAGGGGAGAGAGAGAGAGAGAGAGAGAGAGAGAGAGAGAGAGAGAGAGAGAGAGAGAGAGAGAGATAGAGAGAGAGAGAGAGAGATAGAGAGGTGAGAGAGAGAGAGAGAGAGAGAGAGAGAGAGAGAGAGTGGGAGGAGAGAGAGAGAGAGAGAGAGAGAGAGAGAGAGAGAGAGAGAGAGAGAGAGGAGAGAGAGAGAGAGAGAGAGAGAGAGGAGAGAGAGAGAGGAGAGAGAGAGAGAGAGAGAGGGGAGAGAGAGAGGGGAGAGAGAGAGAGGGAAGAGTGAGAGAGAGAGAGAGAGAGAGGAGAGAGAGAGAGAGAGAGAGAGAGAGAGAGAGAGAGAAAAAGAGACACGGTGAGAGCTAGAGAAGGGGAAGAGAGAGGGGCGAGACAGAGAGAGAGAGAGAGAGAGAGAGAGGAGAAGAGAGAGAGGAGAGAGAGAAAGAGAGAGAGAGAGAGAGAGAGAGAGAGAGAGAGAGAGAGAGAGAGAGAGAGAGAGAGAGAGAGAGAGAGAGAGAGAGAGAGAGAGAGAGATCTTATTGGTTTCCTCTCATGAGTGGCTACTAAGATAACGTTAGACATGTTGGTAAAATGGCCCAGTTCAAATTTATTCAGAATATGAAATGCCCGTTGGTGGAATAGCGTAGGCCTAATAGGGTATAACAGCGGGGCATCTGGAGGCGTGTGGGTGACAGTACGGCCCACATGTGGATAGTGACACTACATCACACCTACACCCACCCACATACAGCTCCTATCCAGTAATTGAAATCCACTTCCGCTCCCATATCCAAGCAATATCATGGATTTCATCATTGCCGTCTCTGCCAATACTGGAGGATCTACTAGGATCAAATGCTGCGTTATTTTCATGCACTCTTTGATCGTGGAGTTTACACTCAGGTCACTCAAAGAAATCATATTTTAAACAAACTACGAGATAGTTACTCAAAAATAATGAGGAAAACCTCCAAGACAGGTTGCTAAGGCATACAGGCCAATATGTCTGTTGTAATTCCTATTGAAGGTGATGGACAAAATAGTTGTCAGACATATTAGAGCACAGGGCATGAACATGCTAAAAAACCAGCGTGCATACAGGGTTGGTTAGATTATGCGAGACTACTCAGTGCACAGTCGTCAAGGAACTAGAGGATGCTCTGGCAAGTAAGTAAATAGCACTAGGTGCTTTCCTTGACATGGAGGGGCAATTGATAATACCACAGCTGGTACGATGAATTGAGCACTAATGGACTTGGAGATAGATGGAAATGTCAGTAGAGGATAGTCTATATCCTGGAAGAAGAGTGCAGGCAACGAACGGTTTGCCTTGGGACCGACTCAAACAGTTTTCAAGCCGAAATCTTTGCAGTTTTGGCAGAAGCCCGTCGATTATCTGAGTTTAATGTGATGGGAAAGGTTATTGATATTCTTACTGATGTTCAGGCAGCCTGTAGGTCACTGGCAAGACCAGCAATAAGGATTGTGAAGGAGTGTTTTATGTGGCTGGAAGAATTAGGAAGGGTCAACGAAAGGTCGACAATACTCTGGGTACCAGGACACCAGAGTATCCCAGGAAAATGCAGTAAAATTGGCCAAGCCTAACCCCAATTGGAACAGTACCCTTTATCGGAGTAGCTTCATCATTTCTTAAGAACTCCATGAAGAATAAGAATGGAACAGGGTTGCCTATAGGAAGGCTCTCATCGGGTTCGAAGAGACCAGAAGCAGGGAAATGTACCTCAGACTGCCTAGGAAGGAACTGTGGGAGTGATTTCGGGTACTGGGAGGTAAATAAACACATGTAGTTTTACCTCCCAGTACCCGAAATCACTCCCACATAAATAAAGGTAAATAAACACATGTAGAGGGGCTCAGGTTAGCCATGTGAGTTAAAGCGTTGACCTTTATCTCACATGGTAAACCTAGAGTGGCGAGTTCGATTCTTGCCTGGGCAAAGGAAATTATTTAGTGACGAAATTCATTAAATAACGTCCTAAAATTCCACCCTGGTTAGAAAAGGGTGGTAACCTGTAGATAAGCCGTCCCGATTAGCCTGAGTTGCAAAACGTGGACGTTAATAAATAATAATATTAATAAACACATGTTGAACATCAAACTCAGTGAAACACCAATATCTAGGAAGGCTGTGCAGAAGAGGAGGAGACTCCTGACACATTGTGTTTGAAAGCAGAATGCTGGAGAATTTAATATTCAGGTTCTTTGGACATGGAGATGCTGAGCCAGTTATGAACGAATCCACAGGTAAGATATACCTTGACTTTATAAGGAAGATAAAGCCGTTCTGAATGAGCCATGTAAAGTTAGTACAATAGGAACTCAAGGACCATAATGCCCTCACTGAAATCAAAAATCCGTCACGCATACTCTGCGTGAACTAAGCAGATTTTCCAGGAGAAGGTATACAACAGATAAATCTACATACTAGTAACAACACCGTGAATGATAAACGAATACATACAAACAGTAATAATACATCGGTCAACTTACAAGTTAATATCTTCAACTGAAAGTGGCTGAATCGTAATCAAACAGGGCAGCTAACATCGTAGCGATGAATAGGTAGAATTATTCAACATCGAAAAAAAGAATCGATCACAATTGGTTTTATAGAAAACTCTGATAGCACGATTATACTTTTATTTATATATTTGGAGCATTATAAAACAATTATCATTGAAAACAATTTAAAAAATCAACAACAATAACATAAAAAATATACATGTACAAACTGAACAATTGTTTTAGGGATAGCTAACAAAAATGTAAAACAATGTGTTGTGTGAACGATTAATGAAAAATATCTGAATATAACATTTTAATTTTATACAAAACTGTTTACTATAGCTAATGCAGTAAGTTGTAATTTGTAAGAATAATTTTTATCTCAATAACTCAGATTTTAGTAGTCCAAAAACAAAAGAAGGGGGGGGGGCTACAGAAATTATTCTATAAGTCTAGAGAAATTATCTCTTATAGTAAAGGTTTGTTGAAAACAATATTTGGTACCTAGGTGTAGTGGTTCATGATATAACAGTTTAATGTTAATATGACACTAGTTGAGATTAACTCGAGACTTACGAACTAACCCGAACAACACCCGACCACAGACTTCATAAAAAATGCAAATATCTCGGTTAATATTCAAGATAGAGAATAAATGTACATAACAACATTTATAGTACAATTAATTTGCAATAAGATTGATTCTATAAAATTTTCCGATCCTGGGGTTATTTACGGGTATCGGGGATATTTCTAATCTCCAAAATTCTACCCTTCTAACCCCCCTCCCTCTTGTCCTATTTCAGCCGTTGATCTTTTTTTTTACATAAAACGACTAAATATCAATTTTGGTAAAGATCATACAATAATTGCGACCGCTAGAGTGGTAACAAACAGATATATAGATACTGCTCAAAAGTGAATAGGGATATTGGCTGTTTTGTGGTATTTATGGGACCTAGCATTTTTTTTAAAAAAATTATAAATATCATTAATATTTATTAGAAATTATTGTCTTTTTCCCCCATAAAAAAATAATTTAATAAGATCGATTTAATCAAAATTAATAGGATAAGAAGAAATAACCAATATCCCTATTCACTTTTGGGCAGTATAGATACACCATCTTTTCAGTTCACTTTTTAAAATTACTTTATACATCTTAAACCTAACACTACCTTTACGTATAAGATTTTTAGCAATCCCCAATACATACTTCGGCACCAAATTTAATTTTAAACATTTCAACTTAAAATATATATTCTTTCATGCTATCTTATGATTATAAATATAATTTACAATATCGGTTTTTTAAATGGTCCTTATTTAACACTTGAATAACCTTACATGCCTCTTTATTGATATATCGCCAGCGGGTAACATAAACATAATATTTAATAACATAATATTTAATTTTAATAAATGCTATCCACGATTATGGTCTTGAAGTATTCAAAAAGGTGAGTTAAAAAGTGGAGAGAGAGAGATCAGGAACACATTTTTATTTATTCTTCAAAATTAAAATTTCTCATCTATACGTCGCCCACCTGATCCTCACGGGAAACAATGATTAGGGGCTTATTTTTATTTATTCTTGAATTACAATTTTTTTTTTCTGTAAGCCCGCCTGCCTGACCCTCACGGGAAAACAATGAGCCCAGACGGGAAGTGTAGTTGTAAACATTGAAGCCCTGCCCAAAAAAAAAAATACTATCATCATTCAGCCTCAAATGATTTCCCGAGCGAAGCCGGGTACCTTAGCTAGTGGTAACATAAAACTTTAAGGAATAAAACCTTTAAGGGAAATCAGCTATTGAGGTCGTACTGCTACCCAGAAGATGACGAAAATGAGGTCCGTTCAAAATTATATATATATATACTCTAGCGGTCGCAATTTTTGTTTGCATGTTACCAAACTCGATATTTAAACGTTTTATGTAAAAAGACAGATCAAGTTCGTTAACGGCTGAAATCGCACCAGTGGGAGGGAGGGTTTAGAGGGGTGTTTTTCGAAAATTCGAAATATATCCGTTACCGTACTTCGGATCAAAAAGGTGTATAGAACCAATCATATTGTAAATTAAATTTACTATAAATATTGTTATATAAATTTATTCACTATCATGAATATTAACCGAGATATTTGCATTTTTATTTAATATGGGCCTATAGGGGACGACTGTTTCCCGCCAAAAGCTAGTTCGGCCTGTTGCCTGTTGAAATCTGCTTAGTTTACGCAGCCCCTGCGTGACGGACGTTTTGGTTTGTTTTAAGTAAAGAAATCACAAACCACTTCGGCGTTTGCTCATTACTGCATGGCTATACTAACATTTCGACCGAATTGACTTAGCCGTCTTGTTTGCGCCACACACGAAAATGGTTAAAAACGTGTTGTGCGTGTGTGTGTGTGTGTGTGTGTGTGTATGTGTGTGTGTGTGAGAGAGAGAGAGAGAGAGAGAGAGAGAGAGTGAGAGAGAGAGAGAGAGTGAGAGAGAGAGAGAGGAGAGAGAGCGCGTGTTTTGCCCAGCAAACAGGAGGAGAAATTCCCTAAAACAGAGAGAGCCCAACGGTTGGCTGAAGGAATTTGCCAGCTAGGAGCAAATACTCACAGATTCGGAGGGACTGTAAATACAGGTACTAGAGGTTTCTCCATTTGCAATTCAATTCCCCGGGCCTGTAAACACCGCCCACCGGTGTGGGGGGGGAGGTTATCTTCGGTATTGATAAGGAATCAGCTGTTCTTCATAAATATACCGTTCATTATACCACTGCGAGGAGCAATCTATTTTTTCTTTGGAATTTTTACATATTGTGAAATGTTTAGCAAATGAGTAGGCAAACATTGAGCAGTATATATCACAACCCATACAAGCATATAAACTGTGGGGGGGGAGAGAGGAAGAGAGAGAGAGAGAGAGAGAGGGAGAGAGAGAGAGAGAGAGAGAGAGAGAGAGAGAGAGAGAGAGAGAGAGAGAGAGAGAGAGAGAGAGAGAGAGAGAGAGAGGAGAGAGAGAGAGAAGAGAGAGAGAGAGAGAGAGAGAGAGAGAGAGAAGGAGAGAGAGAGAGAGAGAGGGAGAGAGAGAGAGAGAGAGAGAGAGAGAGAGAGAGAGAACGGGAGAGAGAGAGAGAGAGAGGGAGAGAAGAGAGAGAGAGAGAGAGAGAGAGAGAGAGAAGAGAGAGAGAGAGAGAGAGAGAGAGAGAGAGAGAGATGTGGAAAATGGAGAGACATGGATAAATAGATAGATAGACTTTCATGCTATAGGACAAGTGGTCCTCTCTTACAAATTCAGTCCCTGTCCTACGAAGACAACGGAACCACTCCCTAGGCACAAGACGACCAGCATGTCCGCGACCGCATTAAAATTACCAGTAATGAGATGAAAACCAGGTGCGATCAAGCAGCAAATATGGTGGGATTCACTGAAGGACAAATGGTTCTACTGTTTAACCCACAACACAAGAAAGGACAATTCCCTAAATTGCAAACTCACTGGGGGACCTTACAAGGTGATCAAGAGATTGAACGACGTGGTCTACAGGATTCAGAGATACCACATTCCGAGGTCTAAAATGAAAGTGGATCACCTAGAGCGACTAGCCAAATATGGCAAAGTTAATGTTTAGCCTATTTTGGAGGTGTTGCGAAATCTGCGCCTTATAGAATTATGCAGAGTTAATCAAGTATTTAATAAGTGCGAAGCAAATGAAAGCAACCCAGCAGGAGCGATAGCGCTGTTATATACGGGTATATAATTTTGAACGGACCTCATTTTCGTCATCTCCTGGGTTGGACAGATGGAAATTTGAAGAATTTTTTTCGAAAATCGCGTCATGAGTATGACCTCAATAGCTAATTTCCCTAGAAGGGAAAAAAGTGGAATTAAAATAATAACACTGTTTTAGTCATAAGAATGAATATATAATTTCACGACCACTTCGGAACGGAATAGAGTCTCGAAAGATGCCGGATCCTTCTATTGTGAGTGAGAATTACGAAAGTGTAAACATTCACTGGGCGAAGTAAAGGTACAATAGGAGTTTGGCGGAAGAGAAAGGATATATACAGCGGAGGGTAGCAGCACATATATACACAGCTATGGTCTCAGATTATATCTCCTGTCAACTCTGCCTATAACCATAATTTTACTCACTCCACTCGAGTTCCCTATACAGCAGATCCTCTTCCCCTCCCCCTCCGTTACACATTCCTTCCGTCATATATATATATATATATATATATATATATATATATATATATATACACACACACACACACACAAACAGGGTGTCACAAACTCCCATGCCACCTCCCTTAAAGCCGTTATTGTATTAATAAAAATTCCATCTCGTAGGGGCTGCGTAAACTAAGCGGATTTCCCAAGCGAAGGTTTACAATATACAGACAGGTTATACTACCGTGAGTGTTAAGTGAATAAATACAAACGGTAATGAGAAACCGTTCGGTCAATTTACAATGGAAAGCGCTTGATTGTAAATAAAAAGTCCGTCACGCAGGGGCTGCGTAAACTAAGCAGATTTCCCACGTGAAGTTTTACAATAGAGAAATCTGCCTAATAACAACTGTAGTTGTAAGAAACCTCTAAACCTAAAAAACATTATTTAGGGCGTAATAACCCAGTAGTTTCTAGCCCCAAAAAACAGTTAACCTAACCTCTAAACCTATTCACGAGCGACGAGTAGTTATGGAAACGGCCGCCAGAGCTCTCGGCGGAAACTCCGAACATAGCCTACTGGTGACCACACGCAGAATACAAATGCAAATATCTCGGTTAATATTCAAGATAGAGAATTAATGTATAGAACAATATTTATAGTAAATTTAATTTGCAATAAGATTGGTTCTATACAATTTTTTGATCCGACGTATAGTAACGGAGATATTTCGAATTGTCGAAAATCCTCCCCCTCTAAACCCCCCTCCCACTGGTCCGATTTCAGCCGTTAACGAACTTGATCTTTCTTTTTACATAAAACGCTGAAATATGAAGTTTGGTAAGGAACAAACAAAAATTGCGACCCCTAGATCGGTAACAGACAAATATATATATATATATATATATATATATATATATATACAGTTTTGAACGGACCTCATTTTCGTCATCTACTAGGTAGGATCGATGGACATTTGAAGAAAAATGTCGAAAATTCCGTCATGAGTACAACCTCAATAGCTGATTTCCCTTAAGGGAAATCTGCTAAAAACAGGCCAGCCAACATCGTAGCACTGAATAGATAGATGGACCGGAAAGACAAACAATTAATGAAATATATCTGAATATAACATGTTAATTTTATTGAAAACAATTTACTAAAGCTGTAGTTGGTAATGAATCAGAATCAGCTTTATCTCAATCACTCAAATTTTAGTAATCAAAGAACAAAAGAAGAAGGGGGGGGGCGTCAGAACATATTTACAAGTTTCTCGTAAAATAAAGGTCTTTGGAAAACAATATTTGGTATTTAAGCTTCGAATGATGTGGTTCATTATATAACAGAATATTGTTTATGTAACACGAGTAGAAGTAAAGGTTTACTGAAGGCTCAAAACTGATAAATGCAAATATCTCTGCTAATATTCATGATGTAAATAAATATATAACAATATTTACAGTACATTTGCAATAATTATATGTATTCTATACACTTTTTCGATCCGACTTATAGTAACGGAGATATTGCGAATTTTCAAAATTCTCCCCCTCTAAAACCCCCGGACTAGTGGAGGAGTCCGATTTCAGCCGTTAAAGAACTTGATCTTTTTTACATAAAACGATTAAATATCGAGTTTTGTAACGCTCAAACAATAATATACATATATAATATTGAAAGGACATCATTATCGTCATCTTCTAGGTAGAATCGATGTAGATAGATAGATAGATATTTTATTGGCTTCTGTTTACAACATGTTGCCAAGAGTCTGGCCAATTAGTGTTAGTATGGTTATTAATATATTATACTTCTTAAAGTATGTGTAAATAAAATAATAATAATTCCTAGAATTACAACTGAACACCATATACATTGGCACGTAATACAATATTAATATTAATCTAAATAATTATAATACTGAATTCAATAGGTTATAATTTAATGTAAATGTAGATTAATTCATTCTTTTTTAATGTCTAAATAAAGATCAGTTTTCTAACATATCAGATTAACATGACTATTCTCTAAGATAAGTATAACTCTTCTAATAATAAGTATAACTGCATATAATAAAGAATGTGCCGATTATTGTTGAATAAGCACCCCCATAAAAAATAATACAATTCTTTCTTTTATATTGTTACCTTTCACAAACGTTTGATAAGAAACAAAAAATATCATTAACTTTACTTTCATTGTTGTAATCCAGAATGTTTACCAATGATAGGTATTCTCTTTGAGGCACTATATATTTGTCAAGGAATTTTACTCTGTGTGATGTAAAAGCGGGGCAATACAGCAGTAAATGATTCAAATGTAGGTAAATGTAATTTTGGCACCATTTACTCGTACATACCTCTCCAGTTTTTATAATTTGAGTCATGTTTCTCTAGGATAATTTTAAATACTCGCTAGAGGAAATCCTTATTTGACTGATAAGTTTGATTTTATTTATGTTTGTGTGGAACATTAAATAATTTTCAGGGAGAGAATGGTTAAAACTACAAATACTTCTATATATTCGGCTGTAACGTGAGTTAAGAACTCTATCCACGACAACGGAATGGAGATTGTTTCAATGATTGTGATCTTGTTGGTCTATAGATTCGAAAAAAATATTCTTCAACATAATTATTTCCTGCTATAAATTTTACTTGTTACACCCAATTATATTTTATGTCGCTTTTCCTATTGTGCAAACTAAGGAGCTTAAGAAAACAGGCATTGAGAGTAGTTTAACACAGAAATTAATAATTTTCTTAAATATAACTACATTTAAGTGCGCTCGCCCAGTTTCCAAACGGACTATGTAATTCGGGGTACTTCTTGGCCAAGAATACAAATACTTCCAGAACCTCAGCTGTAACGATTCCACAAGGTCCAGGTAATTCGGAGCCCAAATCTCTGCTCCATAAAGAGCAGGTAGAATCGATGTACATTTGCGGAAATGTTTTCGAAAATCACGTCATGAGTACGACCTCAATAGCTGATTTCCCTCAGGGGAAACCTGCTGAAAAACATATTCAAAACTATTCATAATTCAATAAACAATGTAAATTTTAAGAATGTCTTCACTTTACTATTTTCTTGGTAGAATCTATAAACATAGAACTTTTTGAAATATAACACCATCCGGATTCCTAACCTTGTACCTTGATGAAGCTTGTTACGAGATAAAGTATTCTCATAATACAAGACGTTCGGAAAAGGAAACGGAGGCCCGGGGAGGGAATTCCATTTTTCATGCAAACCGTGTTAGAGGAAAAGTGGGGAGAGCTAGCACATTCAATCTTTCTAGGCGATTATCCCGGGGAGAGGAGGAATCCCCCCCCCCCCGATATACGGGATATCCTGGGCAGAACTCTCTCCATCCTGCTAAATCTACCGGCAATAAATTTCACTCTCTCTCTCTCTCTTAGCCCCAATCCTCCTGTATAGGTTCCTCTTAGAGCAAATCCTCGTAGACATCTGTTCCACAAGCTCCGTTCTATAAAAAAAAATATTGTCTTCATAACTCAGGAAAGAATGGAGCAACTCAATAGGTCCGTTTCAAACACTCGCACTCGCATCTGGGAAATGGTAGTAACCATATTGAGGTATTGTGAGACGGAGTAATGAAGTTGTTGGCAAACTGAATTAAAATACCAAAAGTATGTTAGGACGCAATTAATGAACAAAAAAGTGAAGTTTTACAATAGAGAAATCAGCATACAAATGGTGATTAAATACAAACGGTAATGAGAAATCTTTCAGTTAATTAACACGTTAAGGACGGCACGAGGTCAATTGACCCCGTACGTAACTGTCTCCCAGGACGGGTCGGTTTTGAAGATAAATGCTCAAAAAATACTTTGACGATTTTTGCTGTGTACTAGTAAATATAATTAAAAATAGTACGTTTATGCATTTCAAATCCAAAAAATACGTCATATATCATTGAAAAAATGCACGGGGTCTTATGACCCCGTGCCGGCCTGGGGAGTGGTATTTGGGCTCTAGTCCGGCACGGGCTCATATAGCTCCGTGTTATTTCCCGTGCTTTTCCTGTGAACCGCTTTTAAACATACATGGCCGTGAAAAACCCCCCTTTCAGTTTACTTTTTGCTGTGTTTGAAACATTAATCTGTATAATGAGCAAATCACGTGGCCGACAATTAGTGGATTTAGCTTTATTAAAAAAGTGTTCCGGGTGTTTCGAAAAATTAAGAAAAACATTGTCCTCTAAAGAAGCAGACAAAAAAGTTAGAACGTATTGTGAAGAGTGCAACATGACGTCACATTGTCCTCTAATTTGTTTAAACTAAAAATTCCTAGTTCCTAGTTTGTTTTCTCAAATAATTACTTGTTTATTCATATTTTTTCTTTATTATATTTATTTTCCAATTATTTGTTTAAACTAAACTCCTAGTTCCTAGTTTGTTTTTCTCGTTTTGTAATTTTATCTTTATAAACTAATAAATTTTGATTGTAATGTGTCGTAATTTAAAGTTAAATCATATTCACCCATTTTAAAGTATAAAAAAAATTAAAATCCTTTGTTGATCACCAAAATTATATTTTGTGATGTCCAAAGAGTAAAAAAATGTTTGAATATAGCAATTTAGTTCATTTTTCGAGTTGTAGTAGTGCATTAAAAGGGGACATAAGTACGGGGTCGATTGACCCCGTGCCGTCCTTGTGGATAGTTGCACCACGGGGTCAATTGACCCCGTGCCGTACTTGTGGATAGACCACATTTTTGAAGTCCGTCCTGAACGTGTTAAAATAAATGGGGAATTTAGTATTAAATACTGAAACGGCTTCTGAATTGTAAGAATAATTTATATTTTAATAACTCAAATTTTAGTAGTCCAAGAACTAAAGACGGGGGGGGGCGGATGAACAGGACGTATTTGCATAAATCTCGCAAATTAAGGAAGGTAAGGTAAGATTAGAAACGACAGGTAAAGTTAGAAGAAGCTTCCACCTGAGCCGAGCAATGACGGAAATGGCCGACCTAATCCGAACTATACCCGACCACAGACTTCATAAAAATGCAAATATCTCGGTTAATATTCAAGATAGAGAATAAATGTATATAACAATATTTATAGTAAATTTTGATATTTTGAATTTTCGAAAATCCCCCCCTCTAGTCCGATTTCAGCCATTAACGAACTTGATCTGTTCATTTTACATAAAACGGTTAAATGTCGTGTTTCATAACGATCAAACAAAAATTGCTACCGCTAGAGCGTTAACAGACAAATATATATATATATATATATATATATATATATATATATATATATATATATATATATATATATATAATTTTGAACGGACCTCATTTTCGTCATCTCCTGGGTAGGATCGATGGACATTTGAAGAAATTTTTCGAAAATCGCTTCATGAGTACGACCTCAATAGCTGGTTTCCCTTAAGGGAAATCTGCTAAAAGAGGATGAATACAAGTATTAAATGATTATCGTGAAGATGAATACTAGGAATCATGATGACGTAATATCTAATGGATGATTATTAGTAATCGGGTTGAAGTAATCATCAAATGAATATAGCAAAGCAGTTATGGAGGCGTGATCTTCAATGAATGCAGCAGGTGCTGAAGGTATTATTTAGGGATGGGTATCGATTAATCGTAGTAATCGATTTATACTCCAAATAATCGGTGTATTTTTAATCGATGTTTACGATGCTTGATTAATCTGGTAATCGATGCTTTAACCTTTTACATGCCGCTCTGTGATTCCAGTAAAAATTTTATTTTTTTTCTCCAATATTGGTCTCAACATGTTTCAGTTTAAATAGTTAATACAAAAAATCTAAAAAAAAAAATTTTTTTGGTGGTTTTCCAACTTGTTCCAGAAGTGGAACATTGGCAGGTTCAGGTTATGCAAAGAAAAACAACAAACTTTTTCTTAATACTTTCATTAGAATGTTCGATACAATAAGAATAATGTTGTTTTTATTAATATTAAAAAAAGTAAAAATTGTTATTATATTGTAATAAAACATTGAAACTGTTTGTAAAATAATAAAAAAATGCGTATGAACAATAAGAATACGGATTATTATGAGTAGTAGAAGAAGAAGGTTGGTCGAAGGAAGAAACAGGCTTGTCTTGGGAGGAAGAAGGTCGATCGTCTGAAGTATAATTTTTATCAGTACTATTTTTTTTTTATAAATAAAGCTACTTGCCCACAGCTACATTTCAATCAGTAAAAATTTGTTTTTTATTGTTATTGAGGATTAACTACTAACCTCTTTCAATTATCTTTTAACAATTGCAGTTACCAGACAATCGAAGGTTTTACACCTCTTTTTTGTTTGAGCTTACTAGAACATTTGAAAATTTAAAAAAAATATAAATTAAATTTCAAAAATTAAAATTTCAAATTAAAAACCTAAATTCGTGGATGATCCACGAAACATGTACCCTGCTGAATAAATATTTTTAATACAAACAAAGGTTTTTTTTATCAATATTTAGATTAAGTTTTTTAATTTTAAATTTTAATTTTTGAAATGTAATTTATATATTTTTTTAAATTTTTTTATTTTTTAAATGTGCTAGTAAGCTCAAACAAAAGAGGGGTGTAGGGTGTAAAAACCTTCAATTGTTCTGGTAACTGCAAATTGTTAAAAGATAATTGAAAAGAGGTTAGTTAATCCTCAATAACAATATAAACATAACTAAGCAATTAACATATATATAAATATTGATATTATTGTTTTTTTCTTGTGTTTTGTCGATTAATCAGAGTGTTTTTGAAGTCGATTAATCGACGTATCGATTAATTAGTGCAAATATTAATCGGTTGTCAATAATCGATGTTTTGTAGTTCGATACCCATCCCTAGTATTATTAGCCTTAACGAATAACCTTCTTCCGAGGGAACCTTTTGTTTCTTCATTCCTTCAGGTTGTAACAAGAAGTAGGTACATTAGTACCTCACCTACTGAATGAATGGTGGATATCGACAATGCCCAAGGTAAAGCATCTTCATTCAAATTATGCGACAGCCTTTCTTTAGTGCCTGAGAGAGGAATGATCTGGAAGCCGATAATGTCGGAGCGTCCATTATAAAGCGAAGGAATATATATTTTAATTAAATAGAGAGGGAATAGGGGAGAGAGTTAAAGCTTTCCGACCCAGCTGTAGGGAGGGGAGGGGGTGCATAGACTCCTGAGGCATTGTGCTGGCCAATAATCTATTGTACTCCAAGGCGCTGCTTATACACTTCCGCCTAACTCACTGGTCGTGCGGGACTCTATGGCAGCAGAGCGACGCGCCCGTCACGCAGAGGATGCGTATAAGTCCGTCACGCAGGGGCTGGCGTAAACTAAGCAGATTTCCCACGTAAAGCTGTACAATAGAGGAATTTCCATACGAGTGCCGAAAAGTTACGGAAACGGCCGAACTAGCTTACGGCGGGAACGAAACAGCGGCCATAGCACGTCTATTACACTTAATAAAAATGCAAATATCATCGTTAATATTCAAGATAGAGAATAAATGTTAACAATATTTATAGTACATTTAATTTGCAATAAGATTGGTTCTATACAATTTTTTAATCCAACGTATGGTAACAAAGATATTTCGAATTTTCAAAAATCCCCCCTCCCACTACCCAATTTCAGCCACTTAGGTTTTATACCCGTCGTTTCTGTGGATTTGTTAATAATAAAATAATTTTTTTTATGTAAGACTTCACTGTCTTCCTTATTGTCATATTTCCCGCTTCCTGTGCATTATGCATAGATTTGAATTATTAAGGACAAAATATTAACATACATTTGAATTAATTTTTCCCGGTGAGGTACCTGGTAGTTCATATTGAAAAGAATTACTGCGAAAATTTCTCTAAATGACAAAATAAACAACTTTTGTTATGTACATATTTGCCGAAACCCCAATAGGAAACGAAATTTCCCTTTTTTTTTTTTTAATTTCAGGCCTCCCTTATAACCCCCACTTCCTGCCCCCCGGCCTAGATAATGTTAGTATGGGTTTATTATAAGGAAGGCGTTAGTGCTAAGGACACATTATGAGTTTTTATTTAGTTCGGTTGATCTTTTGTGCCAAATAAAATTGTTCACTTCCGCTATGGGTTTTTTTTTTTTTTAGAGTATATTTCTCGTTTTTAATTCGGTATACAAAAAAAGTGTATATAACAATAGTTACTACTAAAGAACAAAATAAACAACTTCTGGTATGTGCATATTTGCCATTAAAACCATTATGAAAACGAGATTATCGCTAATGTAATTTCAGGTTCCTTTATAACCCCCACTCTGTTCTTCACAGAGAAAATTCTAATAGCCTAAAGTCTTAAGTTGGGTTAGTAGTAATATACATACCATGTTCCATAAAATTCGGTTCAGCCGTTTATGCGTGAAAAGGTAACAAACAAACAAACACAAACCAAAGAAAGAAAATGCAGTTATGGTGTCTATGACACGTGAAACGAAAAGTTATTAGCAGATTTCCCTTAAGGGAAATCAGCTATTGAGGTTGTACTGAATGACGAAATTTTCGACATTTTTCTTCAAATGTCCATCGATCCTACTTAGTAGATGACGAAAATGAGGTCCGTTCAAAACTATATATATATTTGTCTGTTAATAAAAATAAAATAAAATTTATAACTTATATTCAAATATATTTCCGTAATTGCTTTTATTTCCGGTAAAAGCTGGCTAACCTGATTGTTTACAACTCAGATAGTTTGCTATCAGGAAGGTTCTTACCATTTGACTTGCCCTTTATTTGTTTACTTAATATTCACAATCAGTTTAAGTCTACAAATAATGATATTCGTGGTACTATTTAGTGTTGGTGTAATAATGTTCAGAGCGCTGCTTCATTAATGGTAAGTTCATGTTTTGTTTTTCTGTTGTTTTTTTGAGATTGCAATTGTTTTATTTAAACTCGGGGAGCCTAACGGGACGAGAGTTAACTTTCGCAAAAGCTAGTTCGGCCGTTTCGTGGACTTGTTTGGCTCTTGTGAAATTTCTTTATTGTAAAACTTCACGAGGGAAATCTGCTTAGTTTACGCAGCCCCTGCGTGACGGACTTTCGTGGAATTTCGAGAAAAAAATCAATGTACAGACAGAGGTTACAATTTTATATATATATATATATATATATATATATATATATATATATATATATAGATAGAGAGATAGATAGATAGAAAGATAGATATAGTTTTAAATGGACCTCATTTTCGTCATCTCCTGGGTAGGATCGTTGGACATTTCAAGACATTTTTCGAAACTCGAAATAGCGTAATAGTAAGACCTCAATAGCTGATTTCCCTTAAGGGAAATCTGCTAAAAGGCAATTTTCTGAGTACCATTACAACACTTTTAATCTCCTATCACAACCTATTCCCTATTTCTATGCAAAAACGTCCGTCACGTATCTGCATTTACCTCAAAACATAAAAATTCAATGAGGACAATATTATGTACTTAGGATTCCAATAATGTGCTCCATAATATAACACCTTACTGTCAATATGACAAGAGTAGGAGTGGGGGTTTACTGAAAGGCGAAACTTAAAAATTGTCGATATCTCGGTTAATAATCAAGATTGAGCAATAACGTACATGACACAATTTATAGAACATTACATTTGCAATAAGATTGGTTCTATACAATATTTCGATTCGACTCATAATAACGGAGATTTTACGAATTTTCGAAATTCCCCACTAAACCCCTCCTTTCACTAGTCCAAATTCAGCCATTAAGGAACTTGATCTTTCCCTTTACATAAAACGATTAAATATCGAGTATGGTAACGTTGAGACAAAAATTGCGACTACACACACACACACACACACACACATATTATATATATATATATATATATCACACATTTCTAACCTCCGTCTGTACATTAATTTTTTTCTCGAAATTTCATGATACTTCTAAGAAGCCTGAATTTAATTAGAGCATTATTTCGTTTCCTATTGGTTTTTCTGCAAATATGCACATGACAAAAGTAGTTTATTTTTTTATTTGAATTAATTTGTGATATTCACTTTTGTCTCATAAGATAGTATAAACTAGATATTATTATTATTATTTATTAACGTCCGCTTTTTGCATCTTAGGCTAATCGGGACGGGTTATCTACAGGTTACCAAACTACATATACACCAAAACTTTAGTGGGAGCCATCAATTTTATGGGGCACTAACGATTGAACCAAACTTAACAAAACTCGGTATGTCAATTAGCATTAAGTATTCCATGATCATAAGTTATATTAAAATTTTTAGGGGTTATAAGGGAGGCCTGGAATAACAATTCGCGATATTTCATTGTCTGTTTTTCGACAAACCTACACAAACTAAAGAGGATTACTTTGTTATTTAGATTAACTTCTATTTCATACATTTTTTCGGGAACAATGTATGAAGCAAGTAATTTGCGTAGAAATAATGATATGCTCAAAATTTCTTTCCAATATAAATTACCAGATACTTCACCAGGAAAAATTAATTCAAACCTATGTTAATATTTTGTCCTTAATAATTCAAATCTATGCATAATGCACAGGAGACGGGAAATATGACAAATTGGGGTACAGTGAAGTCTTACATAAAAAATAATTTTATTATTAAAAAATCCACAGCAACGACGATTATAAACCCTAAACACTGGGACGGGTTAATGTCTAAGTATTGTGCTAAGTAAAGTCTTGCCAAAAAAATACCATCACCATTCAGCCTCAAATGAATTCCCGGGCGAAGCCGGTTATCTGAGCTAGTATACATGTATGTATGTATATATATATATATATATATATATATATATATATATATATATATATCATTTTGAACGGACCTCATTTTCATCATCTCCTGGGCAGGATGGATGGACATTTGTTCGAGTTTTTCGAAAATCGAGTCATGAGTACGACCTAAATATCTGATTCCCCTTAAGTGAAATCTGCTAAAAAAAATCTGTTACAACAGATGAGTAGAAGGGAGCGGTGAACGGGGGGGGGGGGAGTGGTAGTTACAGAATGCTGACAAAAAAGAGCAGTACTAATAACTCGATAAATACTTGACTATCGAAAAAATGAATAGGGCTACAATTGCAGAAAATCAAATTTTTAAAAATATTAGTTCTATAACATTTTATGAACTTTTAGCAGATTTCCCTTAAGGGAAATCAGCTATTGAGGTCGTACTCATGACGCGAGTTTCGAAAAATTTCTTCAAATGTCCATCGATCCTACCCAGGAGATGACGAAAATGAGGTCCGTTCAAAACTGTATATATATATATATATATATATATATATATATTTGTCTGTTACCGCTCAAGCGGTCGCAATTTTTGTTTGATCGTTGCCAAACTCGATATTTAGTCGTTTTATTTAAAAAGAAAGATCAAGTTCGTTAACGGTTGAAATCGGACCAGCGGGAGGGGGGGATTTTCGAAATATCTCCGTTATTATGTATCGGATCGAAAAATTGTATAGAATCAATCTTATTGCAAATTAAATTTACTATAAATATTGTTTTATACATTTATTCTGTATCTTTAATATTAACCGAGATATTTGCATTTGTATTGCGAGTGTGGTCGGCTATGTTCGGGAGTTTCCGCCGAGCGATAGTGTGGCCGTTTCACTAACTATTCATCCTAGTGAGAATAGGTTACTACTACTGTTATTATTAGGCAGATTTCTCTATTGTAAAACTTCACATGGGAAATCTGCTTAGTTTACGCAGCTCCTGCGTGACGGACTTTTACTTTTTGAGATAAATGCAAATACTTGTCGCAGGTAGGAAATCTTTATAGTTAACTCAGCTCTAGCGTTACGGACTTTTAGCAGATTTCCCTTAAGGGAAATCAGCTATTGAGGTTGTACTCATGACGGAATTTTCGAACTTTTTCTTTAAATGTCCATCGATCCTACCTAGTAGATGACAAAAATGAGGTCCATTCAAAACTGTATATATATATATATATATATATATATATATATATATATATATGTCTGTCTGTTACCGCTCTAGCGGTCGGAAAATTCGGAATATCTCCGTTGCTATACGTCGGATCGAAAAATTGTACAGAATCAATATTATTGCAAATTATATTTACTACAAATATTGTTATATTCATTTTTTCTCTATCTTGAATATTAACGTGATATTTGCATTTTTATTAAGTCTGGGCGGCTAACGGACGAGAGTGACTTTCCCGCCAAAAGCTAGTTCGTCCGTTTCCTTGACTACTCGGCTCTCGTGAAATTTCTCTATTGTATAACTTCACGTGGGGAATCTGCTTAGTTTACGCAGCCCCTGCATGACGGACTTTTTATCTTCAGAGGCAGGTTAATTTCACATTAACCATAATACAAATTTTTATGACATTTTAGAGGCCAGAGAGCTGGAAGACGGCCGCTATGAGACGCCCTTTCTCCATAGGCATACGCCATCCAATGAAATACTATAATTAAAATAATATTTTAATCATTCATAGATGTTTTATTTCCGTGCGATGGCTTATCTAATGTTAAAAGATGTTAAGAATTTAGAAGTCTTAGTAAAAAGTGGTTAGAGCCTAGAGAACTAATAAAAGTCCGACACACAGGGGCTGCGTAAACTAAGCAGATTTCCCACGAGAAGTTTTACAATAGAGAAATCTGCCCAATAAAACAACTGTAGTAGTAAGGGATCTCTAAACATATTCACGATGGACGAATAGTTACGGAAACTGCCGCGAGAGCTCTCGGCGGAAAGTGCGGAACAGCCGACTCTTGCCGACCACACATAGAATATAAATGCAAATATCTCGGTTAATATTCAAGATACAGAATAAATGTATAGAACAATAGGTATAGTACATTTAGTCTGCAATAAGATTGATTCTGTACAATTTTTCGATCTGTAACTGAGATATTTCGAATTTTAGAAAATCGTCCTATCTCAACCCCCTGTGTGTGTGTATATATATATAAATATATATATATATATATATAATATATATATGGATGAAGTGATCATCGGTGTAGACTTCATGATAGCCCACGGTATTGACCTGCACATGGGTAAGCAAATTATGATCTGGCAAAACACCGAAATACCTTTGGATGTCGGACATGAGAGCAAGACCACAAAGGAGCTACGTACCGACGGACGCCAGAAATTGCCACGTCGAGCAGAAGCCTCTTCTATTGTTCATAGCAAAGGCGGAAAACACGATGACGCTCCAGTCCTCTCAAGGCGGCCATGCAACGTAGAGTACAAGGATTGTACAAAAGCCGAGGAAGAGGAGTGCGTCATTGATGTACGACTTAGCCGTGTTAACTCAGGAGGAGCTAGGTCGACGGCGCAGAAGGGTGACACTATTCTGGCTAAGGAGGGCAATGGAAGGTCGACCCGTCATGAAATATTGGACAGCATAAAAGTGACCAGTTACCAGATGGGTGGCGTGCGTGGTCGAGCAGTGAATACGGAGGAATTTACGGAAGGACGAATGGGTCTGCTATTCAACCCACAACGCAAGAGGGGACTATCGCTTAAATTGTGGACCTTGCAGAGTGATCGAGAGATTGGGCGACGTTGTCTGCAGGATGCAAGGATACCACAGTCCGGGGTCTGGAAGAAAGTGGTACACCTAGAGCGACTAGCCAAGTATGGCAACGGCGATATTGAGCCTAGTCGGGACGAAAAGGCTTAAGTGGGCGGCAGTGTTGCGAAAACTAAATAGATGAATAATCCTTCAGAGAGAGAGAGAGTCGCGTATTTGGAAAGTGTGACGTAGATAAAAGAGACCGAAAGAATGTTCTAGGTCTGACCAGTACCTTCCAGCCAGACGTCGAATGAACTAGACAATTCCCCTTTGATGTATGCCGCCTCCCTATAAAAAGGAGCTCGGGCCAGCCGTGAGGCAGTTTATGCTCAGCGATCTTGATGGTCACATCAGTGTTACAGTGCGACTTAGTGCAGTGCGGTAAAGAGTTTTTATAAGAAGAACAGTGCTGTGCCGTGACTGTAAGTAACAGTTTAGTGCCGTGTTTAAGACAGTGCAGTGCCGCGAAGTAAAGGACAGTAAAGTGCCGCGAAGCAAAGGACAGTGCAGTGCCGTCTTTCTGTGAATTTCAGTGAATTATTGGACTGTGACTCATTGAAGAACAGTAACGCTATCAGTGTATACTGTGAGTAGTAATTAAGAATAATCACCAAGTTTATTGTGCATTGTGAAATAAATTTTGCAGTGATAAAAACTGTGAAACTTGCGAGTATTTAATTTTGCAATCCAAAAGGACTCTTATTAAAAACGTTTATTACTGGTTTTGGTAATTTACAAAACGTAACAATATAATTTGTCTAAGTATTTCCGTGCAATTTTATAAACTACAAACTGTGAGATTTTAACGTACTTCATACCCGAAACACTTCTAATTCGAGTTAACTAACTTGCTGATAACAGTTCTTAGCAAATCTAGAACAAACCCAGAAACAAACCTCAACTCCATTGATGTGGAATTGAATTGCTTTCTAAAAGAAGTTTTCTTAGAAGTAGGGCATCTCGAAGCCGGTACGAAGCTGAGCAAAACATTCGCCAATAAAGTGTCTTTTATAAATACAAAATACAACTTTCCACTACAGTTCCTTCTCCAGAAGAAAATGGAAATAGATTTATTTAAGCAAACTACTTTTAATCTCTTTAAAGTGGATTTAGTCTACATTAAGACAGTTTAATTTAGTTATATTGAAATGCTTTAGAGTGCTCCGTTCATTAAAATAACAAAAAAAAAATAAAATTTATTTCTTTAGCAAATTTCGCTCAAGGGAAATCAGTCATTGAGGTCGTACTCTTGACACGATTTTTGAAAACTTTCTTCAAATGTCCATCGATTCTACCCAGGATACGACAAAAATGAGGTCCGTTCAAAATTGTATATATACATTGATTTTTTTTTTTCACGATAACTTTTCGTTTCACATGTCATATACACCAGAACTGCATTTTGTTTCTTTCATGTGTGTTTGTTTGTTACCTTTTCACGCATAAACGGCTGGACCAAATTTTATGAAACTTGCTATGTATATTACTACTAACCCAACTTAGACTTTAGGCTATATTAATATTCTCTGAAACAAACAGGAGTGGGAGTTATAAGGGAGGCCTGAAATTAAAAATAGCAATATTTCGTTTCCTAATAAATTTTCGGCAATTATGCACATAACAAAACTGGTTTACTTTGTTATTTGGAGTATCTTTTGTTATATAAACTTTTAACGTTTACCTAAGTATAAATGAGTTATACGTTAAAAACTACTGCGGAAGTCAACAATTTTATTTGGCACAAAAAACTCAACCGAACTAAACTAAACTCGGTATGTGAATTAGCACTAACGCCTTCCGTATAATAAACCATACTAACATTTCTAGGGACAGGCAGGAGTGGGGGTTATAAGGGAGGCCTGAAATTAAATATAGTGATATTTCGTTTCCTGTCGGGGTTTCGGGAAATATGCACATGGCACAAGTTGTTTATTTTGTTATTTAAAGTAACTTTTGTTATATTCATTTTTGTCGTATAACAAAGTATAAACGAGATATGCACTAAAAACTAGAGGAGGAGCCAACAATTTTGTTGGGCACTAACAATTGAACCGAACTTAAAAAAAAAACTCGGAATGTGAATTAGCATTAATTCTCCCATGATTATAAGATATATTAAAATTTTTAGGTTCAAACGGAAGTGGGGGTTATGAGGGCGGCCTGAAATGAAAAATTGTAATATTCCAAATGGTTTTTCCACGATTTTCTATAAAAATACAATCATTGGTCAGTGAACGATGATTTCCCGGACATTGTCGGGTATATTAGCTAGTTTGTACATACAAAATACGTACATTATAAATGACGTGATTTATTTAATTAAAATAAATGTATGTTTCCAATAAAGTAGATATCCGTTGTGGCTACTTGAAGTTAGTTATTGATTTGAACTGACGACACTGACCCCGGAAACGTCGACAACTGTAACCTTCCTCAACTATTGATAGTTGTTGAAGAGTCGGACCAGTGGGAGGGGGGGTTTAGAGGGGAGGATTTTCTAAAATTTGAAATATTTCCGTTACTATACGTCGGATCGAAAAATTATATAGACTCAATCTAATTGCAAATTTAATTTACTATAAATATTGTTATATCCATTTATTCGCTATCTTGCATATTATCCGCGATATTTCCATTTTTCAGCCTTCAGCAATTTTATGAAATCGGGGCGGCTAACGGACGAGAGTGAATTTCCCGCCAAAAGCTAGTTCGGCCGTTTTCTTAACTCTTCGGCTCTCGTGAAATTTCTCTATAGTAAAACTACACGTGGGAAATCTGCTTAGTTTACGCAGCCCCTGCGCGACAGACTTTTTCTCTTTCCTAATGATACCATTCCTGGATATGTCTACCAATTATTTTGTCCGATTTGGAAACATTAATACAGTGCGAATTGAAAATTGTATTTGATTGAAATATGAGTGGGGAGCTGGAGAGGAAATAGGCCATTTTCTGACCACAGACTGTCCAGCCAAACCTTAATAAAGGCCACCTGTGACGTCATTAGTCCCATAGTTATTACGGAGAGTGCAGCCTGCAATTGTACCTCGCTGCATCCCAATTACATCCTGCAACTCGTTAGCGGCTACATTTGATAACAGTATCAATTACTAGCCGCTTATCACTCTTATCATTTCCATTTAGGATATTGCGAAGATATTAACCCAGAAATACAGATATATGTGAGAATAATCATTGAGTTCATAATTTATTACGTTTTTTTTTAGAAAATTGAATGAGAAAAAAGTCCGTCACGCAGGGGCTGCATAAACTAAGCAGATTTCCCAAGAGAAGGTTTACAATAGATAAATAAATATACATACAGGTAACACTAACTTGAATGTTAAGTGAATAAATATGAACATAACAAACGTTGTTTATTTTGTAATTTAGAGTAACTTTTGTTATATGCACTTTTGCCGTATACGGAAGTATAAATGAGTTATACGCTAAAAACTATAGCGGAAGTGAACAATTTTATTTGGGGCAAAAGACTCAACCGAAATAAATAAATCTCCGTATGTGTATTAGCACTAACCCTTTCATTATAACAAGCCATACCAACATTTCTAGGGATGGGCAGGAGTAGGGGTTGTAAGGGAGGTCTGAATTTAAAAATTAGCGGTATTCGTTTTTCGGCAAATATGAACATAACAAAAGTAATTTATTTTGTTATTTAGAGATAACTTTCGTGATATTCATTTTAGTCTTTTAACGAAGTATAAACGAGGTATACACTATAAACAAAAGTGGGAGCCAACTATTTTATTGGGCGCTAACGATTGAAACGAACTTAACAAAACTCGGCATGTCAATTAGCATTAATTCTTCCATGATTATAAGCTAAAATTGGCGATATTTCATTGTCTATTTTTTTTTCGACAAACATGCACATAACAAAAGTTGTTTACTTTGTTATTAAGATAAACTTTTGTTTTATACATTTCTGCAGGAACAATGTGTGGAGCAAGTAATTTGCCTTAGAAATTGATATGCTCAACAATTCATTCCGATTTGAACTTTGAGGTACCTCACCTAGAAAAATTAAATCAAATCTACGTTAATATTTTGTCCTTAATAACTGAAATCTATGCATAATGCACAGGAGACGGGAAATATAACAATTTGGAGGACAGTGAAGTCTTACATAAAAATTAATTTTATTATTAACAAATGCCAACAACGGGTATTAACACTAAACACTGGGACGGATAAATGTCAAAATATTGTGCAAAGTAAAGCCTTGCCAAAAAAATACCATCACCATTCAGCCTCAAATCTATTCCCGGGCGAAGCCGGGTATATGAGCTAGTGTATATATAAAATAAGGATACAGCAAATGGATACGCATCTATTCTCTTCTTTGAATATTAACCTATTGATAAAGAGGGGCCCCCGCGTCACGGACATTTCATCTTCCAGTGATACTTAAGGTGATTCGGTGTTAGAATTGAAATTTGATAGGCTCTATTGATTCTAGAAATACGCTATTGCATTTTCGAACGTCCACTGTGCCATATGTGATTGTTGTATGCGTGTAAGAACCTTAGTTTTGATGTGAGAGAGTAAATATTTAAGCGAGAGATTTGTCGGTGTATGTGTTGTAGAGGAATGGAGGTGTCAGGCCAGAGGGGGCAGCTAACTATTACGTAACAATAATCCTGTTAGCAGTTTTCTTTCAGCCGGGTTATAGCAACCATCGATCTCAGCTCTCCTGTTACATACATCAATCGATTTACACTCCCAAAGGGCTCATCACACACACACCAACACAATTGCCTATATATATATACTAGCTAAGGTACCTGGCTTCGCTAGGAATATCAGCTGAGGCGGAAAGATTCTATTTTGTTTTTGGTAATGTTTCTCCTTGTACAACTGCACTTCCCGACAAAGCCCATTTTCTTCCCGTAAAGGTCAATTGGGCGACTTATGGGAAAAAAAAATTTAGAATGGAAGAATAAATGAAAATAAATCTCTAATCATTCCGAAAATTAATATAGCCTAAAGTCTAAGTTGGGCTAGTAGTAGTAATATACATACCAAGTTTCATAAAATTCGGTTCAGCCGTTTATGCGTGAAAAGGTAACAAACAAACAAATACCAAAGAAACAAAATGCAGTTATGGTGTCTATGACATGTGAAACGAAAAGTTATCGTGAAATTTCTCGAAAAAAATCAATGTACAGACAGAGGTTACAAATATATATCTGTATATATATATATATATATATATATATATATATATATATATATTATAATGCTATTTATATATTAGCCCACGTTAGCCCACATAAGGGAAATCAGCTATTGAGGTCGTACTCATGACGCAATTTTTGAAACATTTCTTCAAATGTCCATCGATCCTACCCAGGAGATGACGAAAATAAGGTCCGTTCAAAATAATATATATATATATTATAGGTTATATATAGTATATATATATAGATATGTATTAAGGTGGTTGGGAAGTATATGGAGCATTAACCAAGATTCTTAAGGGTCTAATTCAACCATAATTCGATTTATTTTTTAAGGTCCCATTTAACCTTAATAATTATTTCAATTTATTTTTTTTCACAACCGCCACTCGTTATGGCTGGATGGTAACCTATTGGTAGCAATATGAAATTTGTTTCGTTAATGATTAATTTATGGATCCGATTATCCATAGATTAAAAGGAATTTTCGAAGGTTCTCGATGCAACCATATTGTTCTGATTTATTTTATAAGGTTTCGACCCGACCATTAATAATAGACATCTATCTTAGGTCACTTTCATACCATTATTTGATTACTTACGTTTAAGGTAAAAACGGAAAAATATCGGCCACCACATAACTAAAATTAAAATAAACCCGTCCTTCTCTTTAATATGGTGTCCAATCTACATTTATCATATTACTTACTTTATGCTCACATGCCTAGTAGACCCTCCATATATATATGACAACTTATTTTAAGAGGTTTGCCTACCCACTCATTAATATTTTCGCAGCTAACTTATTCCTTTCGGTATGGCCCAGATCTAACCTTAGTTTATATTATGTTTTCATTTTTCAAATGTAGAATTTATGGTCCACTGTTAACTAATTGGTTTATTTCTGAGTTTTTTGGATTTTATTTTTCTCCCACTACCCACCTTCTTCTACTTTTTTTAATGTCACCATGTTAATTAACCTTAAATTTTAGTTCATATTATATTTCTAAACATAAGCTTCATGTTAACCTTAGCATAGTAATGTTATCTTATGCTCTAGAGTAACCCATTAACTTTATTGATTAAGCTAGATATATTGTATGTTTATTTGATACACCTTTACTTATAATCATTAATTTATGGTCTATCTCTACCATATTGTTCTTATATTTATTAAAATAGCCCCCCAAGGCAATTTATCGATAATATATCCATCTACATCAGGTTCTAATAATCATTCTTTTATTATAGTACAATGACTTGAATTCTTTGCTAACATTCCCTTATTAATCAAGCATTAAGGATTTTGTGTCTCTCGTAATCTATTTTTTTAGTTTAACCTAAACCTATGTATTTTCCTTAATCAATCATATTTTTCATAGTTGATATGTTCAATGAGGTGGCTTTAGTAGAAATTTTCATAGTTTAAGGAAGTAAAGACCCTTGCCACCTTCATTGTCTCCTTTAACCCTTACTAGTTACGTACCCGTAGCATTTAGGTTGGTACCCTGTAGATATCCAGTCTGTGTTGTACGTCATCTTCCCCCATGTTCTATCAGTCCATTCGGCCACTAACATACAACCATATCAACGGTATTGGTGCCGTTATCAATGTATAAATTAACGTTACTATCTGTGTCCGTATGTAGACAACGGTTTATTTCCCGAGTCAAATATCAAGCATATCGTTACAAGGCCGCAAGCAATCGTGCGTTGATAGTGGAAGTGGTAACAGGGCAGCAAAAAAAAACACGATTAGTGGATAAACTATCCTCAACAGTACTGATCTATGTATTTATAATAGGTAAACTTGAACAATATTATCGTTAATAAATATCATATTGCTTATATCAAGCCTATCGTCCTAGTAGTAGTTTTGTGGTACCAAACGTTTAACATCCACAATGTTTGTCTTCACTTTGTGTCAAGTTTTGTTCTTTGACCCAAATTTACAGTTCATACGGCCACAGTGAGTTCAACGCATATCTTAGAAACAGCGCGATTTACCAGGGTTAGGAACCACTTCTTCAGTATTCAGATCGATATCAAGACATATCCTTTACTGATGCCACGTAACTCTTTCAATTGTTTTTAAAAGTCATCTTTCCACCCACGTGTCGTTGGCATCTTTCTAGCTTTATTTTCATAAAATCCTTAACGTAGCCTATAAATTAAGTCCTTACTCTTTTCTTCTAAGTTCAATCCTCATAAACTTTTAAAGCAACTTTATAACCTTTCTCTATAGCTTTGTCAACTTCATCTGTCGTCCATGTCCCAACAAACGCCCTCTGATCATCAGAGTGATGGCAAGCATCACATTTCTCCTCAATACACGTCCTGCACAACCCAAACATCAGCTTATCAGTCTTTATAGGTAATACAGGGTGATAAAGCTTACGCGGTGGTAATACTTTGCATTTAATCAAACCATACCAGCCTTTATTGTAAGCTTTCGGCTTAAATATTTTTAGGGGGTGACCTACTGGATAGTAATCGAAATACTGAACTGTGGGGTAGAGGCTGCATACATCTATATATTTCAATTTTTTATTCTGAACTTTAAGCTTGCTTGCATTAGTCCTTCCTCCATAAAATGCATCTCTAGGGTTGAGTGGCTCCACCACCTCTACGCCTTTTGTATGCTTGTTCAACGCGTTCTTGTACTCTTTGGTTTTGACCCATTTACATTCCCACATTTCTACAAGATTATATCCGTTATTTCTTATTTGCTCATTCCGTTGTGTAGTTTTCTCCCTCAAGTCACCCATAGTCTCCTTGTTGACATTGTTAATAGTGTCTTCTTGATAACAATCAGGACATCCATGCCAAAAACAGCCATGGTACTGGTATACGGTATTCGTCGCTTTGTTATAGCCATCAACCTTTGCTCCACAAATCACGACTTCACCACCATTCAAAGCGTGCTGTACGTTCTCAAAGGTACTAAGCCACGCAATAGAAGCTTCGCTATACATTTCTTTTTTATCAGTCTTTATAACACCCATAGTATTTTCCTGAAGATACTTGGACCTATAAATGGCCATACAGACACTAGCTATCGTAATGTACTGGAATGGATCAATGTTTGCTATTTCCAAGAATTGCTTTCTCAGTTCTAGACACCCCCTTCGCAGAATATCTACATCAGAGTCACAGTAGTCCATAAATTCCTTCTGAAAGTCAAATACATAATTTTCTTTAACCTTTTGATGATACCACTCAAGGAACTCTTTCCTAGCCTTGTTCTTCATCGTATCTACCCCATAATATTTAGTATCGGGCAATGGTCCAACATAATTCTGATTATCTCTTGTGTTGAAGAAATGGGGGAAATATCCTTTCTTAAGCTCTTTTAGACCAAATGTCTTCGGGAAATCGCTTAATGGAGAAGCCACGAAATTATGGCTATCTATAACCTTAATTAGTCCGTTTACCTCTAGCATCATTAGTTTGGTACCATTGTATATAGTATATGGTTTCAAAGTATTCTCAATGCAATATTTCAATATAAATTGTGAGTCATAACCTTTTGCGTTGTGGGCGATAGCTGTGTATCCCTTATGGTTTTTAGAAATCAACCATTTACATAATTCATCATTTGTTTTGAAGGGTAGTTTTGTACCATCGATGTAATGGACTACCACCAAATTAGGTACATGAACTCCAGTATCTTGCTCAGCTTCATAATCGAGCCAGATATACTTCTCTGTATACCCGCAACCATTAATATCTGTTATAATCTCTGTCAAAGTATTCCTATAAAGTATTTTATACTCTTGTTCTGAAATGTCTCCATTCTTCAATTGTTTTTGAAGAGAAGTGATCTTAACATTTTTGTGAAGTTTATGCTTGTTTTTATTCACAAATCTTTGTAAAAACCTTTTCTTATCTGTTGCATTGCAAATGCACAACAATTTACACTTCCCACCTTTTTGTTGTTTGCGCTGGATATAGCATTGATGTTCGTTAGTCTTGCAAGGTTCCATACAATTGTAGCAAAAGGAGTACCCACATTTGTGTTCCTTAGATCTTGATAAAATCATATTACAACCTTGGCATTTATAAATTTCCTTACACACCTCTTCGTGATTTTCTAAACACTCCTGGTTATAACAATACCTATTACAATCTTCACAGTATACCTTATTTTTATAATCAGGAGAGTGTGCTGGTTTCTTGCATAAAATACATACTTTCACGTTCTTCTTGCACTTATGGTTATCCTTGTTGTTGTAAGGTGAGTCACAAGCGTCACAGTAATACGAGCTTCCTAAGAGAGCTTTCATGCTGTTTATAACATCAAAATGGTTCCCGTTTTTGTATAGGTAAATTTTGGTTCTTTTCTCCTCTCCGGAGTATATAACTGAATTAAAGTTTTCGGCACACACAACCTTTATTTGAACTTGTAATAATTTTTCAGCATTCTTTATGTCCTCTAATGTGAAACCTTCCTCGTTGTAGTTTCCAAGCCTCTTACACAATTCATGAACGAGTTCAGATTGAATTTTCCGACCTTGTCTAGTTAATTTAATATCCATATCACTCAGTTGCCTTCCGAGTACTTCATTTGAGTGGTAGGTGAGTGCTGTTACTATGGCTCTTGGACAACACAAGTTATCATTGTTCTTTATTTGAGTGATGCACCTTTTAGTTCTCACGTCATCTTTTAGATTGATTAATTTCATAGACGTCTTTTGACCTCTTGGTATATTCAGAATCTTTATGTTAAACCTAGTTTGTGTAATATTTAAGTTCTCATTAGAAGATAGAATTCTAGCGATATGGTTCATGAAAGTCCTAGCTTTGATATCTGATTCAACAACAGTCGAAATATCATGGTGAAAATTTGGGTTGCTTGCAACAATCGTCAACTTATCTCCATTTTTGTAGTTGCCCTTCTCTTTGGCTAATTTAATCATTGCATTTATGGCATTCTCGACTTCCATTATCTTTTCAATTTTTATGGTGTAATCTACTTCAGTGGTGTTAAATTTCTTAATGAATCGGCTGCTTGTTTCAGTGATCTTGTATGGTGGTTTCCGTTCTTCTTTGGGTGTTTCTATTAAGTCCTCGTGGAAGCTTAACTCTTGAGCAACCTTATTACGAAAAATGGGTTTTTTCGGCAAGTATGCACATAATAAACAAAAGTTGTTTATTTTGTTATTTAGAGTTACTTTTGTTATATACACTTGTTTCGTATAACGTATTATAAACGATATGTACGCTAAAACCAATAGCGGAAGTCAGAATTTTTGTTTGGCACAAAAGACTCAACCGAACTAAATAAAACTTGGTATTTGTATTAGCACTAACACCTTCATTATAATAAGCCATACCAACATTTCTAGAGACGGGCAGGAGTAGGGGTTGTAAGGCAGGCCTGAATTCAAAAATAGCGGTATTTCGTTTTCTATTCGTTTCTCTGCAAATATGCACATAACAAAAATAGTTTATTTTGTCATTTAGAGTAACTTTTGTGATAGTCATTTTTGTCTTTTAACAAGGTATAAACGAGATATACACTATAAACTAAAGCGGGAGTCAACTATTTTATTGGGCGCTAACGAATGAAGAACTTAACAAAACTCGGTATGTCAATTAGCATTAATTCTTCCATGATTATAAGCTATATTAACATGTTTTCGAATCAATGTTAAGGGGATTTAAGGGAGGCCTGAAAAAAAATTCGCACCAACTATCAGGTACCTCAGCTGGAAAAATTAATTCAAATCTATATTAATATTTTGTCTTTAATAACTGAAATCTATGCATAATGCACAGGAGACGGGAAATATGACAATATAGAGGACAGTGAAGTCTTACATAAAAAATTAATTTTATTATTAACAAATTCCAATAACGGGTATAAACCAAAAACACTGGGATGGGTAAATGTCAAAATATTGTTCAAAGTAAAGCCTTGCCAAAAGAATACCATAACAATTCAGCATCAAATCAATTCCCGGGCGACGCCGGGTATCTGATCTAGTATATATATAAAATTTTGAACGGACCTCATTTTCGTCATCTCTTGGGTAGGATCGATGGACATTTGAGGATATTTTTCAAAACTCGCGTCACGAGTACGACCTCAATAGCTGATTTCCCTTAAGGGAAATCTGCTAATATGTAAAACCGCGTCAAGAATATGACTTCAACAGCTGATTTCTGCTAAAAATAACTGACAGCGACAATTATCAATTTCTACCTAATAAGCAATATCAATTAAAAAAACTAAAACAAACACAGAATGCAAATTAAATTGCTCTTTCTCCATTAAACGTTAATTTCGCCGACTTGAAACAGTGAAATGTTCGTGGGGGGTGGGGGACTGTGTATTTGCCTTCGCTGCTTCCGAAATCGTCAAAACGTGAACCTCTGTTTGCTCAGGTTTGTTTGTACACAGCTTTCCAAACAGAAAGTTTATTTTTTCAGCTTTCGAAAACATTTTGTCTCTGGACTCCACCTGTTGAGCCCTCCCTTCCAGTCAAAGAGAAGGTTTTTCAACATTTTTTGGATGGACTCGGCGGAAAAAAAGTTAGCAGCAGTTTGCTCAGAGACTACCCGAACTTTTTATAAATGTTTTTACCTAGGATATGACGAAGTCGAGCAATAAAGTTTTACATTTTGTCACCATTTTCATATGTTTTTAAATTACTTTTAGCAGATTTCCCTTAAGGGAAAACAGCTGCTGAGGCCGTATACATGACGCGATTTTCGAAATTTTTCTTCCAATAACTCTACCTGAAAGATGGCTAACTAAGCAGTTTTCCCACGTCAAGTTTTACAATAGAGAAATCTGCCTAATAACAACAGTAGTAGTAAGAAACCTCTAAACCTATTCACGAGGGACGAATAGTTATGAAAACGGCCACACTAGCTCTCGGCGGAAAGTCCCGAACATAGCCGACTCCTGCCGACAACACACACAATACAAACGCAAATACTCGGTTAATATTCAAGATACAGAAAAAATGTATAAAACAATACTTATAGTAAATTTAATTTTCAATAAGATTGATCCTTTACAATTTTTTGATCCGATGCATAACTACGGAGATATTTCGAATTTTCAAAAATCCCGCCCTCTAAACCCCCCTCCCATTGGCCCGATTTCAGCCATTAACGAACTTGATCTTTCTTTTTACATAAAATGATTAAATATGAACTTTGGTAACGACCAAACAAAAATTACGAACTCTACAGCGTTAACATACGTGTATATATATATATATATATATATATATATATATATATATATATATATATACATATATATAATTTTGACCGGACCTCATTTTCGTCATCTCCTGGGTAGGAGCGATTGACATTTGAGGAAATTTTTCAAAACTCGCGTCATGAGTACGACCTCAATAGCTCAATATATATCCGTTGCCGCTCTAGCGAGTGGGGTTGTAAGGGAGGCCTAAATAAATAATAGTGTAGTGATATATTCGTTTCCTATTTTAGATGCACATAGACAACATTTTTGTTCAATATGAACTGAACAAGGTACCTCACTTCGAAATAATAATTCAAGGATTATATTTTATCCTTAATAATAATTTCCTAAATTAATTTAAATCTATGAAAACAGAAAATATGAAATTTGAGGAACAGTGAAAGACTTACATAATTAATTTTATTAATTTCTTATTAAAGAAGACTCCAGAAACGACTTGCTGTGCAAGTGACTTGCTGTCTTTCCCAATGAGCACATGCAAGTAGCTCTGAAGACGGAGACAATAGTCTTCGAAAGCGCTTAGCGCCGAAATAAAAAATTGTGAAGAATTGGACGTCGTTTTTTCTCTCCAGGTTAAATGTTTCATGATGGTAATATAAAGGCCGGATTAATTTATGTACTACGTAATTTCGTTATTTTCCTAACATAACACATAGGTATTTCCTGAGTTATTCACTGGTTGTACCCATGAAGGAAGAAGTGGTGATTGATTGAAGAAATGTTAACTAATTTATTTCAATAATTCTAGTCACCAGACAATGAAATAAAAATGGTCCCAAATTCCTTATATATTCCATTTGGCCATAGTTGGGCTCTCTTTATTAGCAGATTTCCCTTGAGGGAAATCTGCTATTGAGGTCGTACTCATGACGCGAATTCCAAAAAATTTCTTCAAATGTCCATCGATCCTACCCAGAGATATAGAAATATGTGGTATATTCAAACTTATATATATATATATATTTCTCTGTTAACGCTCTAGCGGTCGCAATTTTTCTTTGATCGTTACCAAACTCGGAATTTAATCGTTTTATGTAAAAAGGAAGATCAAGTTCGTTAATGGCTGAAATCGGACAGGTGGGAGGGGGGGTTTAGAGGGGGGATTTTCGGAAAATTCAAAATATCTCCGTTATTAAGCGTCGGATCGAAAAAGTGTATAGAATCAATCTTATTGTAAATTAAATTACTATAAATATTGTTTTATACATTTATTCTGTATCTTGAATATAAACCGAGATATTTGCATTTGTATTCTGCATTGGTCGGTAGGAGTGAGCTGTTTGGTACTTTCCGAAGAGACTCTGGCGGCCGTTTTCGTAACTATTAGTCCCTCGTGTATAAGTTTAGTGATCCCTTACTACTTACTACACTTGTTATTGGGCAGATTTCTCTATTGTATAACTTCACGTGGGAAATCTGCTTAGTTTACGCAGCCCCTGCGTGACGGAGTTTTTCTAAGTTAAGTGAACTTTTCCATCGCTGGTTCTAATTTACCTGACCGATGTATTCGGGAATCGGGTAGGCAATGTTTAATTATTTTCCTTACTTCAAATGCAAGAAGCAGTCTTAGGAAATAGAAATTGCTTTAAAATTTGCTTTTCATCTGATTATAGTCTGCAGTCGTATATTAAATGCTGGCACGTTTGTGAAGTCACAAGGACATATTGGGTTGTCTGTTAGTTTGATTCTATGAAACTATGCATTAATTGAGCCACGTCCTGTTATGAGATGTATTACATAGAACTCAGTCGTATTAATTTTAGTATTCATTTATTTTGGTATATCTTTTTAATTTGCTGTCCTTTAGTTGTACTAATCTAGTGAAGTCATTTGAAAACTGTGTCAGTTCTTAACCAGTGTCTGAGTCGTGTTTTAGCCATTTTTGATTAGCTCTCTGAGGGTTCAGGCAAGCTAGAAGCTGACATGGCGGATCTACCACCTATTTCATTCCAGAAATCCCACGCATCCAATCCAAGTTTATTTTTCATTTTATAATATTAAAAGTCTATGTCTAATCTGTTCTGGTAATGGCTCGTGAATTGAGTATTTTATAACGTAATTTTACTGGCAGTGTACATATAAAGTGTACTTGCAATTAAGTCGAGGTATATATATATATAATAGATACCCGGCTTCGCCCGGGAATTGATTTGAGGCTGGATGGTGATGGTATTTTTTTGGCAAGGCTTTACTTTGAACAATATTTTGACATTTATCCTTCCCAGTGTTTAGGGTTAATACCCGTCGTTTCTGTAGATTTGTTAATAATAAAATTAATTTATTATGTAAGTCTTCACTGTCCTCCAAATTGTCATATTTCCTGTTCCCTGTGCATTATGCATAGATTTAAATTATTATTAAGGACAAAATATTATAATAATATATTATAATCTGAATTAATTTTTCCAGGTGAGGTACCTGGTAGTTCATATTGAAAAGAATTGTTGAGCTAATTTCTCTAAATAACAAAATAAACAACTTTTGTTATGTGCACATTTGCCGAAACCCCAATAGGAAACGAAATATCACTATATTTAATTTCAGGCCTCCCTTATAACCCCCACTCCTGCCCGTCCCTAGAAATGTTAGTATGGCTCATCATAAGGAAGACATTAGTGCTAATTCACATACCGAGTTTGGTTTAGTTCGGTTGAGTTTTTTGTGCCAAATAAAATTGTTGACTTCCGCAGTAGTTTTTAACGTATAACTAATTTATACTTAGGTATACGACAAAAGTGTATTTTACAAAAGTTACTCCAAATAACAAAATAAACAACTTTTGTTATGCGGAAAATTGCCGAAAATGCTTTAGGAAACGAACTATTGCTATTTTTAATTTTATCTCTCCCTTATAACCTCCACTCCTGTTCGTCTCAGAGAATATTAACATACCCTAAAGTCTAAGTTGGGTTAGTAGTAATATACACACCAGGTTTCATAAAATTCGGTTCAGCCGTTTATGCGTGAAAAGGTAACAAACAGACACCAAAGAAACAAAATTTCGAGAAAAAAATCAATGTACAGACAGAGGTTACAATTTTATATATATATATATATATATATATATATATATATATATATATATATATATAAATATATATATATATATATATATATATATATATATATATATATATATATATATATATATAGATAGGTAAATTTGCAACGTACCTCATTTTTATCAATTCCTGTATAGGTACGATGGGTACTAGAAGAAATTTTTCGCGTAATGAGTACAACTTCTATAACTGATTTCCATTCAGGAAAACCTGCTAAATATAACCAAACAGAAAATTTCATCAGTAGAAGCTATTGATTCAGAAGTAAGCACTCAATCGAATAAAGGGGCACAATAATTGATTCACCGGAACAATGTATGAACGTTTGAAGTATGACAGCCAACCCCCTCCAAAATTAATTACATTAATTGAACTTCTATTTATCTAATCTACATGAGAAGTATCTCATAATTGAGTTTAATATTAAATACTAGTCATTATGATGATTAAATACGTATTTATTTGAATTCACTCATCTTGACGACCGCTTAATTAGATATCCTCATTTTAAATTGTCTCAATATTTTTATTTTTAATCCTTTACATTTATTAATATGACGTATTATTTTGATGGACAATTGATTAATATTCTATAAGCCAGGAGAATCAGTTAATCTGACATCAGTTGTCAATGGCCCAGAATTAAAAAAAAAAAAAAAAAAAAAAAAAAAAACTATTTCTTGTTATTACCTTTATTATAACACAACTTGCTTCAAGTTCATTACATAAAAGCCTCAAAAAAGTCCGACACGCAGGGGCTGCGTTAACTAAGCAGATTTCCCACGTGCGTCACGTTTTTGCATTTAACTCAAAAATTAAGAGTTCAATGAGAACAATATTTGGTATTTAATCTTCAAGTAAAATGCTTCATTACATAATAGAATATTGTTAATATGAGATGAGTAGGGGTGGGGGTTTACTGAAGAATGAAAACTAAAAAATGCAAATGTCTCAGTTAATAATCAAGATAGTGAAAAAAATGTACATAACAACATTTATAGAACATTAGATTTTCAATAAGAATGGTTCTATACGATTTTTCGACACGACGCATAATAACGGAGATATTAAGAATTTTCGAAATTCTCTCCCTCTAAAACCCCCTCTCCTTGGTGGTTTAACAATAGATAAATCTACATACCGGTGACACTACACAAGAGTGAATATATACAAACTATAATAAGACGGCATCTGAAACGTAAACAAACAGTTCTGACAACTTCTTATCTTAAAGAAAAACAATTACTGTAATATATCTGAATATAACATACTAATACGATAGAAAACTATTTACTATATCTATTACTGAAATTTATAATGAATCAGGTAATTATTATCTCAATCAATCAAATTTATTTAGTCCAAAAACTTAAGAAGGGCGCGGGGTCACCAGAACATGTTTATCTCGTATAATAAATTTCTCTTGAAAACCATATTTGGTATTTAGGCTTTGAATGATGTGGTTAATAACATGACTGAGTATTTTTTATGTAACATGAGTAGAAGTGGGGGTTTGCTGAAGGCTGAAAACTGAGAAATGCAAATATCTCGGTTAATATTCAAAATAGGGAATAAATGTATATATTAATATTTACAATACATTTAATTTTCCATAAGATTGCTTCTATACAGTTTTTGAATCCAATGTATAGTAAAGGAGATATATCGAATTTTAAAAATTCACCCCCTCTAAACTCCCCCTCCGATTTCAGCCGTTAAAGAACTTGATCTTTCTTTTTACACATAACAACTAAATATCGAGATTGGTAACGATTAAACAATAATTGCGACCGCTAGAGCGGTAACAGACAATATATATATATATATATATATATATATATATATATATATATATATATATATATACATACCGTTTTGAACGGACCTCATTTTCGTCATCTCCTGGGTAGGATCGATGGACATTTGAAGAAACGTTTCGAAAATTGCGTCATGTGTACGACCTCAATAGCTGATTTCCCTTAAGAGAAACTCTAAAAAGGTAACCAATAGCAATACGGCAAATATGTATATATATATATATATATATATATATATATATATATATATATCTGTTAACGCTCTAGCGGTCGTTATTTTTGTTTGATAGTTACCAAACTCGATATTTAGTCGTTATATGTAAAACGAAAGATCAAGTTCGTTAACGGCTGAAATCGGGCCAGGGAGAGGGGAGGGGTTAAGAGGTGGGATTTTCGAAAATTCGAAATATCTCCGTTACT
>CM032231.1:142615000-142885000 GCA_019009955.1 Riptortus pedestris | reverse complement strand
ATTTGTTATTTAAGACTTCACTCTTCTAATATTATTATATTTCCCGTCTCCTGTGCATGTAGGTTTTTTTTATAACGTAATGAACAGTATAATTCATAGTCGTAGAAAGTATTCTGTCTTCCAAACCATGTATGAATTAAAGTTCCTTTCTCTTGATGCAGTCCAAAGCTTAATGGTGACAGCTGTTTTAGATACATCATAACCGAAAACAAATAGAAAATGAAATATCACAACTTTTTATTTCAGGCCTCCCTTACTACCCCCACTCCTGTTTGAAACTGTAAATTTTAATATAGCTTATAATCATGAAAGAATTAATGCTTATTCACATACCGAGTTTTCTTAAATTCGGTTCAACAGTTAGTGCCCAATAAAATAGTTGGCTCCCGCTTTGGTTTTTGGTTGTATATCTCGTTTATACTTTGTTAAAAGACAAAAATGAATATAATGAAAGTTACTCTAAATAACAAAATAAACAACTTTTGTTATGTTCATATTTGCCGAAAAATCAATGCGAAACGAAATATCGTTATTTTTAATTTCAGGTCTCCCTACAACTCCCACTCCTGCCCGTCCCTAGAAATGTTGGCATGGCTTGTTATAATGAAGGCGTTGTACATATTCGGATTGCTAAGGAACCAAGTAGTTTCTGAAAATGTTGGTGCTTTGTACCAGGTCATATAAACGGGAAGTCTTCCCTCCAACTTGTTTATTTAAACCAACTAAGCTCCCATCATCAGTTGCTAACAAACAACAAAACCTGTCATAGGCTGCATAAATTGAGCTGATTTCCCACGCGCGGTATGCCACACTATTCATCGTGTCTCACAATATATTTATGCAGATTTCACTTAAGGAAAATCAGCTAATGAGGTCGTACGCATGATGGCATGATGGGATTTTTGAAATTTTTCTTCACATGTCTATCGATCCTACCTAGTAGATGACGAAAATGAGGCGAAACTGAATATATATATATATTTGTCTGTTACCTCTTGCGGTCGCAATTTTTGTTTGATCTTTACCAAACTCCATATTTAGTCGTTTTATGATGGCTGAAATCGGACAAGGGAGAGAGGGGGGAGGGTTTAGAGGGGAAGAAATTTGGAAATTCAAAATATCTCCGTTACTACTAGCCAGATCGAAAAGGTGTATAAAATAAATCGTATTAAACTTAATATAAATATTGCTATATACATTTATTTTTTTATTATTTGAATATTAACCGAGATATATGCATTTTTCAGTTTTCAACCATCAGTAAACCCCCACTTCTACTCGGGTTACATAAACAATACTCTGTTACATAATAAACCACTTTATGTCAAGCTTAAATACCAAATATTGTTTTTAAGAGACCTTTATTATTCGAGATACATGCAAATATGTTCTGGTCACCCCCACCCCGTCATAAGTTTTTGGATTTGATTTGATTGAATGTATGTACGACCTCAATAGATGATTTCCCTCAAGGGAAATCTGCTAAAAGATAAACATTTTATTATTATTATTATTATTTATTAACGTCCACTTTTTGCAACTCAGGCTAATTGGGACGGGTTAACTACAGGTTACCACCCTTTTCTAGCCAGGGTGGGACCTAGGATGTTATTTAATGAATTTCGTCACTAAATAATTTCCTTTGCCCAGGCAAGAATCGAACTCGCCACTCTAGGATTACCATGTGAAATTAAAGGCAACGCTTTAACTCACATGGTTAGTTTCACCTGAGCCCCCTAAACATTTTATTAAAAATTAAATCAACTTAAACCAGCTGGTATCAAATAAAGATATAACACCTTATCACATGCTTGTAACACACAACTTACCTGTGTTAGGAAAACTAGATTACTTAGTGCGTAAATTATTCCAATCTTTATATTATAACATTGAACAATTAACCCGTCAGCGACGTGTCTAGATCAGGCCTCATGTTAGACATATGTGTAGGAGCGATGGACATTTGAGGAACTTATTCGAAAATCGCGTCACGTGTAAAACCTCCGTAGTTGATTTTCACTCAACGAAAATCAGCTAGAATGGTATATATATATATTATATATATATATATATAATATATATATATATCTATATATATATATATAAAAATATATATAATATATATTAAAATTGTAACCTCTGTCTGTACATTGATTTTTTTCGCGAAATTTCACGATAACTTTTCGTTTTCACATGTCATAGACACCATAACTGCATTTTGTTTCTTTGGTGTCTGTTTGTTTGTTTGTTTGAGTTTATTTGTTTGTTTGTTTATTTGTTTGTTTGTTTGTTTGTTACCTTTTCACGCATAAACGGCTGAACCGAATTTTATGAAACTTGGTATGTATATTACTACTAGCCCAACTTAGACTTTAGGCTATATTAATGTTCTCTAAGACGAACAGGAGTGGGGGTTATAAGGGAGGCCTGAAATTAAAAATAGCGATATTTCATTTTCTATTGCTTTTTCAGCAAATTTGCTCATATCAAATGTTGTTTTTTTTTGTAATTTAGAGTAACTTTTGTTTTTATGCACTTTTGCCGTATACGGAAGTATAAATTGAGTTATACGCTAAACACTATAGCGGGAGTCCACAATTTTATTTGGCATAAAAGACTCAACCCGAACTAAAACAAACTCGCTGTGTGAATTAATACTAACGATTTACTTATAATAAGCCATACTAACATTTCTAGGGACGGGCAGGAGTGGGGGTTTATAAGGGAGACCAGAAATTAAAAATAGCGATATTTCGTTTCCTATTGCTTTTTCAGCAAATATGCACATAACAAGAGTTGTTTATTTTGTTATTTAGAGTAACTTTTGTAATATGCACTTTTGCCGTATACGGAAGCATAAATGAGTTATACGCTATAAACTAAAGTGGGAGTCCACAATTTTATTTGGCACTAAAAACTCAACCGAATTAAACCAAACTGGTTATGTGAATTAGTACTAACGCCTTCATTATAATAAGCTATACTAACATTTCTAGGGACGGGCAGGAGTGGGGGTTATAAGGAACGCCTGAAATTTATAATAGTGATATTTCGCTTCCTATTGCATTTTCGGCAAATATGCACATAACAAAAGTTGTTTATTTTGTTATTTAGAGAAACTTTTTTTTTTATATACACTATCATCGTATACCGAAATATTAAGACGTTATACGCTAAAAATTATAGCGGGAGACAACAATTTTATTTGGCACAAAAGACTCACTCAACCGAACTAAATAAAACACTCATTATGTGTATTAGCACTAACGCCTTCCTTATAATAAGCCATTCTAACATTTCTAGGGACGGGCAGGAAGTGGTGGTTATAAGGGAGGCATGAAATTAATAATAATGATTTCCTATTGGGTTTTCGGCAAATATGCACATATCAAAAGTTGTTTATTTTGTTATTAGAGAAATTTGCCTCAACACTTCTTTTCAATATGAACTACCAGGTACCTCACCTCAAATGTATATCAATATTTTCTCCTTAATAATTCAAATCTATGCATAATGCACAGGAGACGGGAAATATGACAATATGCAGGACAGTGAAGTTTTACATAAAAAAAATAATTTTATTATTAACAAATGCCAACAACGGGTATTAACCCTAAACACTGGGACGGGGTAAATGTCAAAATATTGTGCAATGTAAAGCCTTGCCAAAAATATACCATCACCATTCAGCTCAAATGAATTCCCGACGAAGCGGGTATCTAAGCTAGTCTATCTTATATATATAAAATTGTAACCTCTGTCTGTACATTGATTTTTTTCGCGAAATTTCACGATAACTTTTCGTTTCACATGTCATAGACACCATAACTGCATTTTGTTTCTTGGTGTCTGTTTGTTTGTTTGTTTGTTTGTTTTGTTTGTTTGTTTATTTGTTTGTTTGTTGTTGTTACCTTTTCACGCATAAACGGCTGAACCGAATTTTTATGAAACTTAGTATGTATATTACTACTAGCCCAACTTAGACTTTAGGCTATATTAATATTCTCTAAGACAAACAGGAGTGGGGTTATAAGGGAGGCCTGAAATTAAAAATAGCGATATTTCGTTTCCTATTACTTTTTCAGCAAATATGCTCATAACAAAAGTTGTTTAATTTGTAATTTAGAGTAACTTTTGTTATATGCACTTTTGTCGTATACGGAAGTATAAATGCGTTTATACGCTAAAAACTATAGCGGGAGTCAACAATTTATTAGGCACAAAAGACTCAACTGAACTAAACCAAACTCGGTATGTAAATTAGTACTAACGCCTTCCTTATAATAAGCCATACTAACATTTCTAGGGACGGGCAGAAGTGGGGGTTATATGGGAGGCCTTAAGTTAAAAATAGCGATATTTCGTTTCCTATTGCTTTTTCAGCAAATATGCACATAACAAAAGTTGTTTAGTTTGTAATTTAGAGTAACTTTTGTTATATGCACTTTTGCCATATACGGAAGTATAAAGGCGTTATACGCTGAAAATTATAGCTGGAGTCATCAATTTTATTTGGCATAAAAGACTCAACCGAACTAAATAAAACACTCAGTATGTGTATTAGCACTAACGCCTTCCTTATAATAAGCCATACTAACATTTCTAGGGAATGGGCAGGAGTGGGGGTTGTAAAGGAGGCCTGAAAATAATAATAGTGATTTCCTATTGGGGTTTCGTCAAATATGCACATAACAAAAGTTGTTTATTTTGTTATTTAGAGAAATTTGCTCAACACTTCTTTTCAATATGAACTACCAGGTACCTCACCTGAAAAAATTAATTCATATGTATGTCAATATTTTCTCCTTAATAATTCAAATATGCATAATGCACAGGAAACGGGAAATATCACAATATGCAGGACAGTGAAGTCTTACATAAAAAATTAATTTGATTATTAACAAATCCCCAGAAACGGCGGCGTTGCCCCTAAACACTGGGACGGGTAACTGTCAAAATATTGTGCAAAATAAAGCCTTTGCCAAAAATATACCATCACCATTCAGCCTCAAATGAATTCCCGAGCGAAGCCGGGTATTTGAGCTAGTATATATAATATATATATATATATATATATATATATAGATATATATATATATATATATATATATATATATATATATATATATATATATATAAAATTGTAACCTCTGTCTGTACATTGATTTTTTTCGCGAAATTTCACGATAACTTTTCGTTTCACATGTCATAGACACCATAACTGCATTTTGTTTCTTTGGTGTCTGTTTGTTTGTTTGTTTGTTTATTTGTTTGTTTGTTTATTTGTTTGTTTGTTTGTTTGTTACCTTTTCACGCATAAACGGCTGAACCGAATTTTATGAAACTTGGTATGTATATTACTACTAGCCCAACTTAGACTTTAGGCTTATTTAATGTTCTCTAAGACGAACAGGAGTGGGGGTTATAAGGGAGGCCTGAAATTAAAAATAGCGATATTTCATTTTCTATTGCTTTTTCAGCAAATATGCTCATAACAAAAGTTGTTTATTTTGTAATTTAGAGTAACTTTTGTTTTATGCACTTTTGCCGTATACGGAAGTATAAATGAGTTATACGCTAAACACTATAGCGGGAGTCCACAATTTTATTTGGCATAAAAGACTCAACCGAACTAAAACAAACTCGCTGTGTGAATTAATACTAACGATTTACTTATAATAAGCCATACTAACATTTCTAGGGACGGGCAGGAGTGGGGGTTATAAGGGAGACCAGAAATTAAAAATAGCGATATTTCGTTTCCTATTGCTTTTTCAGCAAATATGCACATAACAAGAGTTGTTTATTTTGTTATTTAGAGTAACTTTTGTAATATGCACTTTTGCCGTATACGGAAGCATAAATGAGTTATACGCTATAAACTAAAGTGGGAGTCCACAATTTTATTTGGCACTAAAAACTCAACCGAATTAAACCAAAACTGGTTATGTGAAATTAGTACTAACGCCTTCATTATAATAAGCTATACTAACATTTCTAGGGACGGGCAGGAGTGGGGGTTATAAGGAACGCCTGAAATTTATAATAGTGATATTTCGCTTCCTATTGCATTTTCGGCAAATATGCACATAACAAAAGTTGTTTATTTTGTTATTTAGAGAAACTTTTTTTTTATATACACTATCATCGTATACCGAAATATTAAGACGTTATACGCTAAAAATTATAGCGGGAGACAACAATTTTATTTGGGCACAAAAGACTCAACCGAACTAAATAAAACACTCATTATGTGTATTAGCACTAACGCCTTCCTTATAATAAGCCATTCTAACATTTCTAGGGACGGGCAGGAGTGGTGGTTATAAGGGAGGCATGAAATTAATAATAATGATTTCCTATTGGGTTTTCGGCAAATATGCACATATCAAAAGTTGTTTATTTTGTTATTTAGAGAAATTTGCTCAACACTTCTTTTCAATATGAACTACCAGGTACCTCACCTCAAATGTATATCAATATTTTCTCCTTAATAATTCAAATCTATGCATAATGCACAGGAGACGGGAAATATGACAATATGCAGGACAGTGAAGTTTTACATAAAAAAAATAATTTTATTATTAACAAATGCCAACAACGGGTATTAACCCTAAACACTGGAACGGGTAAATGTCAAAATATTGTGCAATGTAAAGCCTTGCCAAAAATATACCATCACCATTCAGCCTCAAATGAATTCCCGAGCGAAGCCGGGTATCTAAGCTAGTCTATCTATATATATATAAAATTGTAACCTCTGTCTGTACATTGATTTTTTTCGCGAAATTTCACGATAACTTTTCGTTTCACATGTCATAGACACCATAACTGCATTTTGTTTCTTTGGTGTCTGTTTGTTTGTTTGTTTGTTTGTTTGTTTGTTTGTTTATTTGTTTGTTTGTTTGTTACCTTTTCACGCATAAACGGCTGAACCGAATTTTATGAAACTTAGTATGTATATTACTACTAGCCCAACTTAGACTTTAGGCTATATTAATATTCTCTAAGACAAACAGGAGTGGGGGTTATAAGGGAGGCCTGAAATTAAAAATAGCGATATTTCGTTTCCTATTACTTTTTCAGCAAATATGCTCATAACAAAAGTTGTTTAATTTGTAATTTAGAGTAACTTTTGTTATATGCACTTTTGTCGTATACGGAAGTATAAATGCCTTATACGCTAAATACTATAGCGGGAGTCCACAATTTTATTTGGCACAAAAGACTCAACCGAACTAAACCAAACTCGGTATGTAAATTAGTACTAACGCCTTCCTTATAATAAGCCATACTAACATTTCTAGGGACGGGCAGTAGTGGGGGTTATAAGGGAGGCCTTAAATTAAAAATAGCGATATTTCGTTTCCTATTGCTTTTTCAGCAAATATGCACATAACAAAAGTTGTTTAGTTTGTAATTTAGAGTAACTTTTGTTATATGCACTTTTGCCGTATACGGAAGTATAAAGGCGTTATACGCTAAAAGTTATAGCTGGAGTCATCAATTTTATTTGGCATAAAAGACTCAACCGAACTAAATAAAACACTCAGTATGTGTATTTAGCACTAACGCCTTCCTTATAATAAGCCATACTAACATTTCTAGGGATGGGCAGGAGTGGGGGTTGTAAAGGAGGCCTGAAAATAATAATAGTGATTTCCTATTGGGGTTTCGGCAAATATGCACATAACAAAAGTTGTTTATTTTGTTATTTAGAGAAATTTGCCCAACACTTCTTTTCAATATGAACTACCGGTTACCTCACCTGAAAAAATTAATTCAAATGTATGTCAATATTTTCTCCTTAATAATTCAAATCTATGCATAATGCACAGGAAACGGGAAATATCACAATATGCAGGACAGTGAAGTCTTACATAAAAAATTAATTTGATTATTAACAAATCCCCAGAAACGGCGGGCGTTGCCCCTAAACACTGGGACGGGTAAATGTCAAAATATTGTGCAAAATAAAGCCTTGCCAAAAATATACCATCACCATTCAGCCTCAAATGAATTCCCGAGCGAAGCCGGGTATTTGAGCTAGTATATATATATATATATATATATATATATATATGAAATTCAGTTCAGAAAGTGCTCGGTTAAAAGCAGTTTGTTCATTGAGGATTATGCAACGCACAACTAACTTCCAGCATTATATATTGAATAACGTGAATGTCGGGTAACTAACTTTACAACTCTCTGAATGATGGAATTGTCGAATCAATTATCATCTTCAATGACATTCCATAAAGAAACGGCAGATAACTTAACTACTTGAGGTTCAGGACTTGATTGGATTTCTTTTTGAAAGAAATAATTAAAGAAATAAATTAAAACAGCCCAGCAAACGAAATAATCGCAAAGTAACGGTGATAGTACCAGCCTAGGTAATGACGAAAATGAGGTCCGTTCAAAACTGTATATATATATATTTATATAAAATTGTAACCTCTGTCTGTACATGGATTTTTTCGTGAAATTTCACGATAACTTTTAGTTTCACATGTCATAGACACCATAACTGCATTTTGTTTCTTTGGTGTCTGTTTGTATGTGTATTTGTTTGTTTGGTACCTTTTCACGCATAAACGGCAGAACCGAATTTTATGAAACTTGGTATGTATATTACTACTAACCCAACTTAGACTTTAGGCTATGTTAATATTCTCTGAGACGAACAGGAGTGGGGGTTATGAGGGAAACTTGAAATTAAAAATAGTGATATTTCGTTTCCTATTGGTTTTTCGGCAAATATGCACATAACAAAAGTTGTTTGTTTTGTTATTTGTAGTAACTTTTGTTATATACACTTTTGTCGTATACCTAAGTATAAATGAGTTAGACGTTAAAAACTACTGCGGAAGTCAACAATTTTATTTGGCACAAAAAACTCAACCGAACTAAACCAAACTCGGTATGTGAATTATTACTAACGCCTTAATTATAATAAGTCATACCAACAGTTCTAGGGACGGGCAGGAGTGGGGGTTATAAGGGAGGCCTGAAATTAAAAAATATCGATATTTCGTTCCCTATTGGGGTTCGGCAAATATGCACATAACAAAAGTTGTTTATTTTGTTATTTAGAGAAACTTTTGTCATATACACTATCGTTATATACCGAAGTATAAAGGCGTTATATGCTAAAAATGATAGCCGGAGTAAATTTTATTTGGCACAAAAGACTCAACCGAACTAAATAAAACACTCGGTACGTGTATGAGCACTAACGCCTTCCTTAAAATAAGCCATACTAACATTTCTAGGGACGGGCAGGAGTAGGGGTTATAAGGGAGGCCTGAAATTAAAAATAGTGATATTTCGTTTCGTATTGGGGTTTCGGCAAATATGCACATAACTAAAGTTGTTTATTTTGTTATTTAGAGAAATTCGCTCAATAATTCTTTGGAACTGCCAGGTACCTCACCGGGAAAAATTAAATTCAAATGTATGTTAATATTTTGTCTTTAATAATTCAAATCTATGCATAATGCACAGGAAACGGGAAATATGACAATGTGGAGGACATTGTAAACGGTATTTACACTAAACACTGACACGGGTAAATGTCAAAATATTGTGAAAATTAAAGCCTTGCCAAAAAAATACGATCACCATTCAGCCTCAAATGAATTCCCGAGCGAAGCCGGGGTATCTGAGCTAGTATATATATAAAATTGTAACCTAAAACCCCCCTTGTATTGTTGCAATTGTAACCTCTGTCTGTACATTGATTTTTTTCGCGAAATTTTACGATAACTTTTCGTTTCACATGTCATAGACACCATAACTGCATTTTGTTTCTTTCGTGTCTGTTTGTTTGTTTGGTACCTTTTCACGCATAAACGGCTGAACCGAAGTTTATGAAACTTGGTATGTATATTACTACTATCCCAACTTAGACTTTAGGCTATGTCAATATTCTCTGAAACGAACAGGAGTGGCGGTTATAAGGGAGGTCTGAAATAAAAAATAGCGATATTTCGTTTCCTATTGGTTTTTCGGCAAATATGCACATGACAAAAGTTGTTTATTTTGTTATTTAAATTAACTTTTGTTATATACACTTTTGTCGTATACCGAACTATAAAGGCGTTATACGCGTTTTACTGCAAGTATATCAGTAAGATATTCAAGACAGAGACAAAATGTATATTACACTATTTATGCAACATCGAATTTACCATAAGATCGGCTTCAGAGAAGTTTCGATATTATGTATAATAACGGGAGATATTTCGAATTTCCCCCCTCCCATTTGTCTGATTTCAGCCATTAACGAACTTAATCTTTCATTTTACATCGTTAAAATAGCGAGTTAAAGCCGTATAACAAAAAATCGATCATGATAACGAAAATATGTAAATAACAACATTTATATGTACTTTAATTGGGGCTAAGATAAGTCATATACAACATTTTGATCAGATAACGGAGGTTTTTCAAATTTTCAAATCCCCCTCCCACTGATCTGATTTCTGTCATTATTCAACTTGATATTTCTTGTTCTATAAAAAGATTAAATGTTAAAGTTTCGAGAGAGTTAACAACCAAAAATATATTGAAAGGACCTCATTTTCGTAATCGATAAGGGTCGATGGACATTTGAGGAAATTTATATCTATATCTATATATATATAAAATTGTAACCTCTGTCTGTACATTGATTTTTTTTGCAAAATTTCACGATAACTTTTCGTTTCACATGTCATAGACACCATAACTGCATTTTGTTTCTTTCGTGTATGTTTGTTTTTTGTTTGTTTGTTTGTTACCTTTTCACGCATAAACGGCTGAACCGAATTTTATGAAACTTGGTATCTATATTACTACTAACCCAACTTAGACTTTAGGCTATATTAATTTTCTCTGAGGTGAACAGGAGTGGGGGTTAAAGGGAAGCCTGAAATTAAAAATAGCGATATTTCGTTTTTTATTGGTTTTTTGGCAAATATGCACATAACAAAAGTTGTTTATTTTGTTATGTAGAGTAACTTTTGTTATATACACTTTTGCCGTATACCGAAGTTTAAATGCGTTATACGCTAAAAATTATAGCGGGATTCAACAATATTATTTGCCAAAAAAGACTCAACCGAACTAAATAAAACTCGGTATGTGTATTAGCAGTGAGGCCTTCATTATAATAAGCCATACCAACATTTCTATGGACGGGCAGAAGTGGGGGTTATAAGGGAAGCCTGAAATTAAAAATAGCGATATTTCGTTTCCTATTGGTTTTTCCGCAAATATAAACATAACAAAAGTTGTTTATTTTGTTATTTGGAGTAACTTTTGTTATATACACTTTTGTCGTATACCTAAGTATAAATGAGTTATACGTTAAAACTTTAGCGGGAGCCAACAATGTTATTGGGCACTAACGGCTGAACCGAACTTAACAATGCTCGGTATGTCAATTAGCATTAATTCTTCCATAATTAATTATATTACAATTTTTAGATTCAAACGGGAGGGGGGTTATAAGGAAGGCCTGAAATAAAAATAAACCATATTTACATTTGGTTTACATAAGAGACGGGAAATATAAAAATATCGAAGACAGTAAAGCCTTATCGAACAAATATTCTATTATTAGCAAATCCACGGCAACGACGGGTATCAATCCTAAACCCTGGGACGGGTAAATGTCAAAATATTGTGCAATGTAAAGCCTGCTAAAAAATACTATCACCATTCAGCCTCAAATGAATTCCCGGGTGAAGCCGGGTATCTGAGCTAGTATATATATATATATATATATATATATATATATATATATATATTCATATGTCTGTTAACGCTCTAGCGGTCGCAATAGTTGTTTGATCGTTACCAACCTCAATAGTTAATCATATTGAATGGATGGAGCAGACTGTAATTGGCTCTCCAAATCTTCCGATTCTGGATAATGTGGAAATGGAGAATTAGTTTGTTTAAATATTGCAGCTTATTCAAAAATTCCGTCAAAACTTTGTAGATTTCCCACGTGAAGTTTTAAAATAAAGAAATCTGCACCCTGCTAACAGTATTAGTAACGAGTCTCTAAACCAATTTCACGAGAGCCGAACAGTTACGGAAACGGCCGAACTAGCTTTCGGCGGAGTCACGAATAGAACCGACATCAGCCGATCTCATCTCGCCCGATATCCACACACATTTAATAAAAATGCCAATATCTCAGTTAACATTCAAGCTAGAGAATAAATGTAATTAACAATATTTACAGTAATTTGCAATAAGATTGGCTTTATACAAGTTTCCGATCTGACGTACAATAACGGAGATATTTCGAATTTTCCCTCTCTAAACCACCCCCCCCCCTCCAACTGGTCTGATTTCTGTCATTAACCAATTTGATCTTTCTTTTTCCATAAAACGATTAAATGTCGAGTTTTGAGAGAGTTGACAACCCAAAAATATATTGAGAGGACCTCATTTTCGGGGCATCTCACGTGTAGGGTCGATGGACATTGGAAGAAATTTTTCGATAATCGTGCCATGAGTACGACATCAAATACTGATTCCCCTTAAGGGAAATCTGCTGAAATGATAATCATTCACCCAGTGATGAGAGGCATGAATGTTGAATACAGAAATGAATACAAGAGATGATCCTCTCTTTCTCTTCATCCAACGAGGTATTAGTATTCAAGGAGAGAACTCAGATAAAATAGAATTCCAAATGGAACCAGTCATCTTCTCAATTGTTAACGCTTTAAAAATAAACTCATTTTCTGAAGCGGAGCTCGCATTTCCTAACAAAATAAAGGGCCATTTTACCAGTAGCGGGTTTTAAGCTATTTTTAATTTTACTTGATTTCCCTTAAGGAAAATGTTCATCGAATCTAACTAGGAGATGACGAAAACGAGGTACGTTCAAAATGCTATGTTTGTATGAGTGTATGTATATGTATATATACATATATATAAACATATACATACTGCGGGAAGACTTATGATATCAATACCCGTTTCCAACGTAAAATATATTTTAAAAACTCATCAGAAAACTGGCAACAACATAACAATAAAACATAGATATACCAATTTAATTGAAATATCTTTTTTGTATATTATTTAAAAAGATTAAATATTGAGTTTGGCAAGAATCAAACAACAATTGCGAACGCTAGACCGACAAATATATACATATATATATATATATATATATATATATATATATATATATATATATATATAGCATATCAGAGGAGCTGTGAGTGGTAGCTTATCTAGTGAAATGAGTAGCATATCAGAGGAGCTGTGAGTGGTAGCTTATCTAGTGAAATGAGTAGCATATCAGAGGAGCTGTGAGTGGTAGCTTATCTAGTGAAATGAGTAGCATATCAGAGGAGCTGTGAGTGGTAGCTTATCTAGTGAAATGAGCAGCATATCAGAGGAGCTGTGAGTGGTAGCTTATCTAGTGAAATGAGTAGCATATCAGAGGAGCTGTGAGTGGTAGCTTATCTAGTGAAATGAGTAGCATATCAGAGGAGCTGTGAGTGGTAGCTTATCTAGTGAAATGAGTAGCATATCAGAGGAGCAGTGAGTGGTAGCTTATCTAGTGAAATGAGTAGCATATCAGAGGAGCTGTGAGTGGTAGCTTATCTAGTGAAATGAGTAGCATATCAGAGGAGCTGTGAGTGGTAGCTTATCTAGTGAAATGAGTAGCATATCAGAGGAGCTGTGAGTGGTAGCTTATCTAGTGAAATGAGTAGCATATCAGAGGAGCTGTGAGTGGTAGCTTATCTAGTGAAATGAGTAGCATATCAGAGGAGCTGTGAGTGGTAGCTTATCTAGTGAAATGAGTAGCATATCAGAGGAGCTGTGAGTGGTAGCTTATCTAGTGAAATGAGTAGCATATCAGAGGAGCTGTGAGTGGTAGCTTATCTAGTGAAATGAGTAGCATATCAGAGGAGCTGTGAGTGGTAGCTTATCTAGTGAAATGAGTAGCATATCAGAGGAGCTGTGAGTGGTAGCTTATCTAGTGAAATGAGTAGCATATCAGAGGAGCTGTGAGTGGTAGCTTATCTAGTGAAATGAGTAGCATATCAGAGGAGCTGTGAGTGGTAGCTTATCTAGTGAAATGAGTAGCATATCAGAGGAGCTGTGAGTGGTAGCTTATCTAGTGAAATGAGTAGCATATCAGAGGAGCTGTGAGTGGTAGCTTATCTAGTGAAATGAGTAGCATATCAGAGGAGCTGTGAGTGGTAGCTTATCTAGTGAAATGAGTAGCATATCAGAGGAGCTGTGAGTGGTAGCTTATTATCTAGTGAAATGAGTAGCATATCAGAGGAGCTGTGAGAGGTAGCTTATCTAGAGAAATGAGTAGCATACCAGAGGAGCTGTGAGTGGTAGCTTATCTAGTGAAATGAGTGATTCGTAATAGCTTTCCGAAATGATGTCGGATCAACTTCCCATTGCAATTAGCAAATGTGGATGTTTTATGTTTGTTTCAACAAAAGTTGGTATGAAGCTTTGCTTGCATGTGGTTACAAACTAAGTACAACAATGTTTTTGGCATTATCAATCTATGAAATTGAAAAGAACTTCGTAAAAGTCTTAGGTTATTTTAAAATGAACAGTTAAGGACGTGTGAAGTTGGCCGGACTATATTATGGGAGGATATTATTGAATTAGGACAACTGAAAATCTAAATTGATTTCTACAGACATGTTTTTAATTATTAATTTAAGTTCATTACATTTTGTAATGTTTACATAAAGAATGTTTCGACTGTTAGTCGGCCTAACGCAGTACACATTACAAATTCAAACTACATTTCTAAATTAATACATGTCCTAATTTAAGCGAGAACTAATATAGTTATATCATATTATATATCAAAAAATTCTGTTGTTATAAGGTAACCAATTGATGGTTAGTATAATAATGATGGATTACACGTTAGCCAATGATCACATCATGAAGTGTTTATGTTTGGTGCTTTTCCAAGTTATTAGAGAGCTTGTGAGATATAAGTTTTGAAAATAAGTCTGCTTACCTTGAATGACAATCCTGGTCTTCACACAGCCAGGGTTCCGGTCAGAAGAGTACAGCAATCAAGGCATAACAACACAGAACACATTAATATATTTTCTTTTCGGTTTTTTTTTTTTTTTTTTAACAAAACACTCGGAGCGTAGCCTCAATTGTTGAGGCTATGAGGCGTCCGGACTCACATGAGGCATGCGTATTGCAGCGCTAGACTCTACACGGACCTGAATAATACACGGCGATCTAGAGAAAAAGTCATGGTATTACTCCGCTGAGAGGAAGAGAGACAGACGTCTCACCCCTGTGACTTCTCGCTCTCGAATGGGCCAGAGCGCCTGAGCGGAGGGGGGTGGCTGCCGGAAAGGGCCGAACTTTCACGACCTCTCCCGAACCGAAGCAGATTTTAAACGGATCATCGCTCCTTCCCTTTAAGGTTGATTGCTTTCCTAATCAGGCCTCAATCCCCGCATGATTTGTCTGATTAGCAGATGACCCAACCCTTCAATCCATTTTGGTAAGAATGAAATACTTCCTCTTCCGTTTAGTACAGCAATTTTAGCAGATTTTCCAGAAAGAAAATCAGCTATTAAGGTTGTTCCCATGACGCGATTTTCTAAAAATTTCCTCAAATTTCCTTGGATACAACCCAGGAGATGACGAAAATGAGGTCTGTTCACAGGTATATATATGAAAATTTACATACACGAATATATATACATATATATATATATATATATGTGTGTGTGTGTGTATATACATATATTCGGTATTACAGTACAACTTTTCGACGGGCTTGAAGATGGTGCCATTGCATCGAAAGCGCTTGCCAGCTGTACTCGTCGATCAGCAGTGACGTCCGGTCTCACCGAAAGGTTATGACAAAAGATATCTATTTTTATTATTTTTTTATAGTATATATATATTATTATTTTTTATATATATTTTTTTATATTCAAGGTATTACAGTAAACTTTTCGACGGGCTTGAGATGGTTGCCATTGCATCGAAAAGCGCTTGCCAGCTGTATCGACGATCAGCCAGTGCAACGGTCTCCACCGAATGGTATGACAACAGGATATCTTATTTATATTTATAAAATTGTAACCTCTGTTCTGTACATTGATTTTTTCGCAATCAATTTCACGATAACTTTTCGTTTCACATGGCATATAGGACACCATAACTGACATTTTGTATTCTTTGGTGTCTATGTTTGTTTGTTTGTTTGTTTGTTACCTTTTCACGCATTAAACGGCTAATCCGTATAATTTTATGGTAAACTTGGGATGTATATTACTACTAACCCAACTTAGACTTTAGGCTATATTTAATATCCTCTGAGGACGAACAGGAGTGGGGGTTTATAAGGGATGCCTGAAATTAAAATATAGAACAGCTATATTTCGATTCATATTGGGGAGGGATCCTTCAGTAATGTTGGACATTGGGGGAAAAAATAAAAGTTTTAATTTGGTGTTTTGATTGTATTGTTAGTACTACATAAACCCTTTTCAATTGAGCAGATTGATTTTTAGCCATATTATTGCAATGGTTTTTACATAATGCCTGGTTATAATTGCTATGTTAAAAAAAGCCTTGGCTTATTAAATTCGTCGTGAACTCTTATTTCATTTTATAAATTATTGTTGCTTCCAGTACACATTAAGGGTATTATAACAAATCAAAAACTGGAACAAAAGGTTTTTAAAATTCCTCTAATTTTTTTTTTTTTTTACATCGAGCTGAAAATAATTTTATTTAATTGAATTCGCAAATCGCTTGTATTTGCTTGAAAAAATTGCTTGTCATGCTTTTAGGAGTATATTGTCTTATTTACAACGTCGTCAGATCTTGCCTAAACTTGCCTATTCATTAAATATTTTACTTTTAGTGTTAACACTTTCGGTGCGGAAGACGTATTATACCTCCCGCGGACCTTTCCCAACTACGTACGGTGTATCACATTTAAGGCCAACACTTAACAACGATAGCGATCGCTTAGAAACAATATCTTCGGAAGTAAAAGAACTTCTAATTGAAAAATAAAAAACATTTGAAATTTTAGAAATGTTAGATATTCTTCCAGCTTACAAATTCTCATTATTAAATTAAATACATCGATTTTTTTTTTTTAATTTTTATTCTAGATATATTTTTGTTTACAATTTTAGTATTGCGTTTGTGAACTTCAATTTATTAAAAAAATAAAAATTTATAAAACATATGTTGATATTATGTGTCTACAAATCACAATTCTCTACTTAGTAAGCGATACATAATCTGTATGTACACATTTAAAATTCATCCTACCGTTATATCGCATCTGGCAAAATTGCTTAAAAAATTGCTGATGAGGTAGTTCAATAGAGTATTGGATGTGCTTTAAAATGACACCAGAATCAATATTCTAGGACCAGTAGAAACGGAGATATTAATGAATGTCCGGCTAACCCTATCACTCGCTCCAGTGTGCGTCGGATCGAAAACTTGTATCGAGCAAATCTTATTGCAAATTAAATTTACTATAAATATTGTTGTGTACATTTATTCTCTATCTTGATTATTAACCGAGATATTTGCATTTATATTAAGTGTTTGGGGGTAACGGAAGTGATGAGATTGGCCATAGTCGGTATTGCTTGAAAACTAGTTCGGCTGTTTCCGTAACTGTTCGGCTCTAGTGAAATTGGTTCAGACTAGTGTAAGCTTTTACTTTGTGAGATATGTGCAAATACGTTCTGTTGATACCCCCACCCCTCAATATAAATTATTCTGAATCATTATAAATTGCAGTAATAGACGTAGTAAATAGTTTGCAATAAAGTTAAAATGTTGTATTCAGTTATATATCAGTAATTGTTTTTCTTTCTGGTGAAGAATATGTCTATCTATGTGTTCAGCTCAGAGCGGTTGGCAGACCTGTTTATAATTCATAAGCCGTTTCCGCTCATTAAAATTAACTGAAAGATTTCTCATTACCGTTTGTATTTACTCCCGGTGGTGTTGTGTTACCAGTATGCAGATTTCTCTATTGTAGAACTTCACATGGGAAATCTGCTTAGTATACGCAGCGCCTGCGTGGCAGACTTTTTGTTCGATCGTTGCCAAACTCGATATATAAGCAAAATATCATAAATAGGATTCATCATTATTAAGTACCATTACTGAGGTAGCTTTGCTCGGGAAATATTTAGGCTGAATAATGCGTGTGAGCCTTATTCATTGCAAGGCTGTTTGAGTTTTTACTTTTATTCAATTTCACAGCTTTCTCGACAATCGATGAACAATAGCTGAGTTCGTCAGACTAAAGGTTAAGTGGCTACTATTCAATCGCCCTTCGTCTTTCAAAACATTGTTATTCATAAATATCATGATAGTGGATAGCATTTTTGTATAAACTATGTAATATTCACAATTTCTATTCGCCAAAGCAGGTCCAAACACATCAAATGTATCTATTTCATATATGTAATAATTATTTTTAGCTATTGAGGATGTACTCATAACGGAATTTTCGATATTTTCTTCAAATGTCCATCGATCCTACCTAGTAGATGACGAAAATGAGGTCCGTTCAAAACTGTATACACACACACACACACACATATATATATATATATATATATATATATATATATATATATTAAAATTGTCACCTCTGTCTTTATATTGATTTTTTTCGCGAAATTTCACGATAGCGCGGGTCGTTTCACATGTCATAGACACCATAACTGCATTTTGTTTCTTAGGTGGTCTTTGTTTGTTTATTTGTTTGTTATTTGTTTTTTTTAGCGCTCGATTTTCACTCATAAACTCTGAACACAATTTTATGAAACTTGGTATAATATTACTACAAGCCGCCAACTTAGAATTTTAGGCTATTAATTAATATTCTCTAAACAAAACATGAGTGGGGGTTATAAGGAAGGACTGAAATTAAATATAGCGATATTTCGTTTCCTATTGTTTTTTTTCGGCAAATATGCACATTACAAGAGTTATTTATTTTATTATATTTAGAGTAACTTTTTTTATGTACCACTTTCGTCGAATACCTAAATATAAATGAGTTATACGCTAAAAATTATAGCGGGAGTCATCAATTTTATTTGGCACAAAAAGATTCAACGGAACTAAATAAAAGCTCGGTACGTGAATTAGGACTAAGGCCTTTATTATAAACAAGCCATACCAACATTTTCTCTAAGGGACGGCAGGAGTGGCAGGGTTGTAAGGGAGGCCTGAACATAAATATCGCGGTTATTTCGTTTCCTATTGTTTTTTTTGGCAATTATAAACATTACAAAATTTGTTTATTTTGTTATTTAGAGTAACTTTTGTTAAATACACTTGTTTTCGTATACCGAATTATAAACGAGATATACGCTAAAACCTATAGCGGAAGTGAACTAATCTATCTTATTTGGGACAAAAGATACAACCCAACGAAATAAAACTCTGTATGTGTATTAGCACTAACGCTTTCATTATAACAAGCCATACCATCATTTCTAGGGACGGGCAGGAGTGGGGGTTGTAAGGGATGCCTGAATTTAAAAATAGCGGTATTTCGTTTTCTATTCGTTTTCGGCAAATATGAACATAACAAAAGTTGTTTATTTTGTTATTTAGAGTAACTTTTGTCATATTCATTTTTATCTTTTAACAAAGTATAAACGAGATGTACACTATAAACTAGTGCGGGAATAAGGCAATCTATGCATAATGCACAAAAGACGAAAATATGACAATTTGGAGGACAGTGAAGACATACATAAAAAAATAATTTTATTATTAACAAATGCCAACAACGGGTATTAACCCTAAACACTGGGACGGGTAAATGTCAAAATATTTGCAAATTAAAGCCCTGCTAAAAAAATACCATCACCATTCAGCCTGAAATCAATTCCCGGGCGAAGCCGGGTATCTGAGCTAGTATATATATATATATATATATATATATATATAGATATATATATATTTGTCTGTTGCCGCTCTAGCGGTCGCAATTTCTGTTTGACCGTTACCAACCTCGATATTTAGTCGTTTTATGTAAAAAGAAAGATCAAGTTTGTTAACGGCTGAAATGGGACCAGTGGGAGGAGGGGTTTAGAGGGGAGGATTTTCGAAATATCCAAATATCTCCGTTACTACACGTCGGATCGAAAAATCGTATAGAAACAATCTTATTGCAAATGAAATTTACTATAAATATTGCTTTTTAGATTTATTCTGTATCTTGAATATTAACCGAGATATTTGCATTTGTATTCTGTGTGTGATCGGTAGGAGTCGGCTATGTTCGGGAAGTTCCGCCGAGGGCTCTGGCGGCCGTTTCAGTAACTAATCGTCCCTCTTGAATAGGTTTAGAGATACCTTACTACAACAGTTGTTATTGGGCAGATTTATCTACTGTATAACTTCACGTGGGAAATCTGCTTAGTTTCCGCAGCCCCTGCGAGACGGACTTTTAAAAATATTCTACTGTATGCCGAAACTTAATATATATAATTTTCTATAGTATGTTCTGTTAAAAGTGCTTTTGATGGGAAAGGGATAGTAGCTAATACCGAAGTTTTGACTACCGCTTTAGTTTTCAGCGTAAATCTCGATTTTACTTTGTTGTATGACAAAAGTGTATATAACAAATGTTACAATAAATATTTTTTTTATTTACTTATTTATGAATGACATCAAAGGTAATTTGCCCTTTCAAAAGTCAAAAATTGTACTAAGTGAAATGACATAAGTAAAACAGATAAGATATAACAGGTAACAATAACACTTGCCAAAAAACAAAGACAAATAACAATAGTGAAAACATTTTATAAGTGAACATAAAAAAAAAAAATAATAAAATAAAAAAAAGTCCGTCACGAAACTTGGTATGTATATTACTACTAAACCAACTTAGACTTTAGGCTATATTAATATTCTCTGAGACGAACAGGAGTGGGGGTTATAAAGGAGGCCTGCAAATAAAAATAGCAATATTTCGTTTCCTATTGGTTTTTCGGCAAATATAAACATGACAAAAGTTGTTTATTTTGTTATTTAGAGTAATTTTTGTTATATATACTTTTTCGTATACCGAATTATAAATGACATATACGCTAAAACCTATAGCGGAAGTGAACAATTTTATTTGGGACAAAAGTCCCAACCGAAATAAATAAAACTCGGTATGTATATTAGAATTAACGCTTTCATTACAACAAGCCATACCAACATTTCTAGGGACAGGCAGGAGTGGGGGTTGTAAGGGAGGCCTGAATTTAAAAATAGCGGTATTTCGTTTTCTATTCGTTTTTCGACAAATATGAACATAACAAAAGTTGTTTATTTTGTTATTTAGAGTAACTTTTGTCATATTCATTTTTGACTTCAAACAAAGTATAAACGAGCTATATACTATAAACTAAAGCGGGCGTCAACTATTTCATTGGGCGTTAACGAATTAACCGAACTTAAAAAAACTCGGTATGTCAATTAGCATTAATTCTTCCATGACTATAAGCTATATTAAAATTTGTAGGTCTAAACGGGAGTAGCGGTTATGAGGGGAGCCTGAAATAAAAACTCGCGATATTCCATTGTCTATTTGTTTTTCGACAAACATGCACATAAAAAAAATTGATTACTTTGTTATTTAGATTAACTTTTGTTTTATACATTTCTCCAGGAACAATGTTTGGAGCAAGTAATTTGCGTAGAAATATTGATATGCTCAACAATTCATTCCAATTTGAACTATGAGGTATCTCACCTGGAAAAATTAATTCAAATCTATGTTAATAGTTTGTCCTTAATAGCCGAACTCTATGCATAATGCACAGGAGACGGGAATTATGACAATTTGGAGGACAGTGAAGACTTACATAAAAAATTAATTTTATTATTAACAAATGCCAACAACGGGTAATAACCCTAAACACTGGGACGGGTAAATGTCAAAATATTGTGCAAAGTAAAGCCTTGCCAAAATAATACCATCACCATTCAGCCTCAAATCAATTACCGGGCGAAGCCGGGTATCTGAGCTAGTATATATATATATATATATATATATATATATATATATATATATATATATATATAAATAAATAATTTTGAACGTACCTCATTTCCGTCATCTCCTGGGTAGGATCGATGGACATTTGAAGAAATTTTTCGAAAATCTCATCATGAGTACGACCTCAATAGCTGATTTCCCATGAGGGAAATCTGCTAAAATGTTACAGAACAAACCTTGTTAAACTATCCATGTTCTACTACTGTTGTTCGATGCATTTCTCTTAACTTAAGTAATAAGCAATACTTTCTTGTTTTCTAATTAAGCCCTCCTCCCCTTTCTAGGCGGTATATATATATATGTGTGTGTGTGTGTGTGTGTGTGTGTGTGTGTGTGTGTGTGTGTGTGTGTCTGTTACCGCTCTAGCGGTCGCAATTATTGTTTGATCGTTACCAAACTCGATATTTAGTCGTTTTATGTAAAAAGAAAGATCAAGTTCGTTAACGGATGAAATCGAACAAGGGGAGGGGGGGGGGGTTAGAGGTGGAGGATTTTGGAAATTCGAAATATCTCCGTTACTATAATTCGGGTCGAAAAAGTACTAGAATAAATAATGTCGAAGAATAAACCATATTGCAAATTAAAATATACTATAAATATTGTTATATACATTTATTCTTTATCTTGAACTTTAACCGATATATATATATATATATATATATATATATATATATATATATATATATATATATATATCCTTCCACTGGTAAAACTATTTTGACAACTTAGAAAGGTAACATGGGGTGACGAGTCACCCCGAGGGATTATTTAATCAATAAAGGAGATTAATGTTAACATAATGATTTATTTACATTTTGACATTTATATTAAATTATTATTAATACAATCGACAACTGAAAAATGAAAAATATATTGAAAATTCACTACTTGAAGTAGTTGCTACACACTTACTTCCGATGCTCTCTGCACGTAGGTTTTCCGCATTTCCTGCAGTCAGTTTTCACTTTTTTGTTTGAAATTGAACTTTTTTTGTTTTCACTTCAGTTTTGTAAATTGAACATTTCTTTCAACTATAGTTGTGTCAATAAGTAAGTTCAGGGCATCAAGTTCAGATGTGATGTTTGAATAGGGTTTTACTCGAGGGATTTTTTTACAATATTTTTATGGATGACGGGTTGGGGCTGGTATTCTTGGGCTGGGTGTTTTCTGGTGTGGTTTAGGTGGTTTCATTCAATCAACAATGTGGACCATTGCACATGACTATTATATATTTTATTTTACCTTTTACAGTGACTGAAATCAGAAGAGACGGAGATGAATATCCTTCTTTTCCTCCCCTTGTAGATTTCTTCCCCACACTGAAGAGTATCCTTTCTCATTAAGGGTGTCATCAAACATCAACTTTCTTCCTGTAGTATATCTTCTTTCAATGATATCTCTTCACATCTTCACACCACCACGGTTTGAATCAATATCACTACCAGAAATTTACATTGATTTCATCCCTCTAGAAGACACATCTTTCACATATGAGTGCTAAGTTTTGGGGTCATTACACATTGCACATGAATATCACCACTTTATTAATGCAAATAAATGTTAAAAAAAAAAAAAATAAAAATTCGGCAACCAAGAAAAGGTAACCAGGTGTTACTAGTCACCCGCACGCAAACGTGATACATCCAGCAAACAGGCTCTGACAACCGGGGGAGTAGACACGGAGGCCAAACACTCTCAATCGTACAATCCTAACGCGAAGTGAGATTAGCAAGTGGATCTAATGTTTTGCCCTAACCACGTCAACCCACAAAAGTCCGTCAACGCAGGGGACTGCGTTACACTAAGCAGAATTTTCGCGCATGTGGGGTCCACGTATTTAGCATTTAATCTCGACACCTTAATAAGTTTCAATGAGAACAATATTATGGTATTTACGCTTCACAATAAAGTGATTCAGAAACATAATAAGAATTATTGAAAATAATGACAGCTGAGGAGCGCTGGGGCTTACTGAAGACCAAAAAATAAACAATGAGCAAATATCTCAGTAAATAATCAAGATATGTGAATAAAAATATCTAGCAAAACACACATTTATAGAACATTACAAATTTGCAAATAAGATTGGTTCTATACAATTTTTCGATCCGATGCATAATAACTGGGGATATTCCAGAATCTTTCGAAATTCTCCTTCCCTCTCCCCTTTAAACCAAATAAAAAAAACAAACCCCACCGCCCACACTCCTGGTCCGATTTCAGAGCCATGACACGAACTTGATCTTTCTCTTTCGACGTGCGAAACGATATAATTTATATATCAAGTTTGATACACGATAAGGGAAACAAAAATTAACAGACCGTCTACGGGAGCGGTAACAGAACAAATAGATAGATAGATATATACAGTTTTGAAAGGACCTCATTTTCGTCATCTCCTGGGTAGGATCGATGGACATTTGAAGAAAAATTTCGGAATTTCCGTCATGACTACAACCTCAATAGCTGATTTCCCCTAAGGGAAATCTGCTAAAATGAAAAACAAAACAAATTAATTAAAGTTAAACTCAATGAATGTTAAATTTGCGAGTATATGTTAGGTAAATATATTGAATTATAATTCCTATTCCTCACAATCAACAAAATTTTAATGCATTTTTGCTACAACCATATCTATACTTTAGATAAACTTTATAAGTTCTTTATTATATTGTTTAAATATAATCTGAGGTGGTTCTGGCCAATTACCTCCTTTTAAAATTATGTTCATTATTAAATGTGATCTACACTCAACCGCAAAAAAAACCGGAGCACTTAGATTTAGTCTTATAATTTTGTAAAATACTTAATATAAATGAATTATTAATCTTCTTAATTAACATAATTGTTTAAACTATATGTTATTTAAAACAAATCAGCCAAAGTGAATAATTTATTATTGAATTATCTTACACAAAAAAAAAAAAAAATACAAAATGATCAAAAAAGAAAAAGATAAATTAACACGATTTCCACAAAAAATATTCTTCATTTTTATTACAGTGAATGGATAAGACTTTCGCTACCCCAAGCGTTTGCAAGGCTATGTAACGAAATCTCCGGCCGTCCCCATCTAAGTTTGAAAGACCGCATTATAGCTTGGACCGAAATAAAAATAAAACATTAATTAAAGAACATCCTTGGTTACATAATTGAAAGATGTTTATTAAATCAGTGCCGAAAAAACTACATAACGTTTTTAGAATACATTCAACATCACGACAAATTAAATCTAATCTGAGTATTCTATCTAATTGGTTATACTAATAATCCTGAAGGGTATTAAGTACAATGTACTTTAGACTCTAAATTCAAATGCTGTACCTAACTAGAATTCCCACAAAAAGAAAAATTGCTGAAAATTAATCTTATAATACGACAAAAAAATGAAGTGGTCCGGTTTTTTTTGCGGATGAGTGTATTTTGAGTTAAATGTTGAACAGTCATAAAAGTATATGTAAAAACGTTTAGTTATCTGTGAAGTCGCAAGTAAATTTGTCATTCTCATGAATTTTAAAATCTTGTTTACATAAAGTCCAGTCAGTCCATGTTCAAGTTTAGAGAATTGTGAGCATTTGTGATGGGTGACTCATAATTGTGTTTTGTAGTTGTCCGTGAGTTATATTTGGTATGTAATGGATGTAAGCTGTAAAGGATATTGTTACTTGTCATCCATTCTCTGATCCACTTAGGTATTGTGTATGGTACGTAAGTCTTTTTAGCAGATTTCCCTTAAGGGAAATCATCGTATTGAGTCGTTGTATACTGATGAACGCAGAGTTTTCGAACAAATGTCCTCTGAAAATGTCCAATCGATCCTAACCCAGTAGGGAGATTACGAAAATGAGGTCCGTTCAAAATTATATATATATATATCTATATCTATATATAAAATTGTAACCTCTGTCTGTACATTGATTTTTTTCGCGAAATTTCACGATAACTTTTCGTTTCACATGTCATAGACACCATAACTGCATTTTGTTTCTTTGGTGTCTGTTTGTTTGTTTGTTACCTTTTCAGGCATAAACGGCTGAACCGAATTTTAGGAAACATTGTATGTATAGTACTACTAGCCGAACTTAGACTTTAGGCTATATTAATATTCTTTGAGACGAACAGGAGTGGGGGTTATAATGGAGCCCTGAAATTAAAAATAGCGATATTTCGTTTCCTATTAGTTTTTCGGCAAATATGAACATAACAAAAGTTGTTTATTTTGTTATGTAGAGTAACTTTTGTTATATACACTTTTTTCGTATACCGAATTATAAACGAGATATACGCTGAAACCTATAGCGGAAGTGAACAATTTTATTTGGGACAAAATACCCAACCGAAATAAATAAAACTCGGTGTATGTATTAGCACTAACGCTTTCATTATAACAAGCCATACCAACATTTCTAGGGACGGGCAGGAGTCGGGGTTATGAGGGGAGCCAGAAATTAAAAATAGCGATATTTTGTTTCCTATTGGGTTTTCGGCAAATATGAACATAACAAAAGTTATTTATTTTGTAATTTAGAGTAACTTTTGTTATATATACTTTTTTCTTATAACGAATTATAAACGAGATATACACTATAAACTAAAGCGGGAGTCAACTATTTCATTAGGCACTAACGATTAAACCGAACTTAAAAACTCGGTATGTCAATTAGCATTAATTCTTCCATGATTATAAGCTATATTAAAATTTTTAGGTTAGAACGGGAGTGGGGGTTATAAGGGAGGCCTGAAATAAAAATTCGTGATATTTCATTGTCTATTTGTTTTTTGACAAACAAGCAAATAACAAAAGTTGTTTACTTTGTTGTTTAGATTAACTTTTGTTTTATACATTTCTCCAGGAACAATGTGTGGAGCAAGTAATTTGCGTAGAAATATTAATATGCTCAACAATTCATTCTAATTTGAACTATGAGGTACCTCACCTGGAAAAATTAATTCAAATCTATGTTAATATTGTATCCTTAGTAACTGAAATCTATGCATTATGCAAAAGAGACGGGAAATATGGCAATATAACAAAATATGAAATATGCCAATTTGGAGGACAGTCAAGACTTGCATAAAAAATTAATTTTATTATTAACAAATGCCAACAACGGATATTAACCCTAAACACTGGGACGGGTAAATGTCAAAATATTGTGCAAAGTAAAGTTTTGCCAAAAAAATACAATAACCATTCAGCCTCAAATAAATTCCCGGGCGAAGCCGGGTATCTGAGCTAGTATATATATATATATATATATATATATATATATATATATATATATATATATATATATATGTCTGTTAACGCTCTAGCGGTCGCAATTTAACCGTTTTATGTAAAAAGACAGATCAAGTTCGTTAATGGCTGAAATCCTACCATAGGGAGGGGGAGGGGGTTTAGAGGGGGGATTTTTGAAAATTCGAAATATCTCCGTTATTATGCGTTGGATCGAAAAATTGTATAGAATCAATCTTATTGCAAATTAAATTTACTATAAATATTGTTCCGAGATATTTGCATTTGTATTCTGTATGTCGTCGACAGGAGTCGGCTATGTTCGGGAATTTCCGCCAAGCTCTGGCGGCCGTTTCCATAACTATTCGTCCCTCTTGAATAAGTTTAGAGATAAGATTTATCTACTGTATAACTTCACATGGGAAATCTGCTTAGTTTACGCAGCCCCTGCGTGACGGACTTTTTAATGTATGAGAGTGGTACGAGAGAGAATTCTGGGATTATTTTTGTATCTTGAGCTGCTTCCTTTGCTAACGTGTCAGCTTGTTCGTTTCCAATATTTCCTGAATGGGCTTTCATCCAGTCTATGTGTATGTGTAGATTTAAATGTATAATTTCCCGTGTAATATTTTGTCTAATGTTTTCTGTGATCGGGTCGTGTATAGTAGGGTGGCGTATTGAGTAAATGAGAGTCGTGTTGTCCGTGTGTATGATAGTATATTTGCATAGGTTATATGGCAATTTTATAATAGACTAGCTCAGATACCCGGCTAACGGGTTTATACCCGTTGTTGGCATTTGTTAATAATAAAATTAATTTTTTATATAAGTCTTCACTGTCCTCCAAATTGTCATATTTCCCATCTTCTGTGCATTATGCATAGATTTCAGTTATTAAGGACAAAATATTAACGTAGATTTGAATTAATTTTTCCCAGGTAAGGTACCTGATAGTTCAAATAGGAAAGAATTGTGGAGCATATCAATATTTCTACGCAAATTACTTGCTTCATACCTTGTTCCCAAAAAAATGTATAAAACAAAAGTCACTCTAAATAACAAAGTAAACCACTTTTGTTATGTGCACGTTTGTCGAAAAACAAATAGACAATGAAATAAAATTGTTGTTATGTGCATTATTGCCAAAAATGCCATAGGAAATGAAATATAGCTATTTTTAATTTTAGCCCTCCCTTATAACCCCCACTCCTGTTCGCCTCAAAGGATATTAATATAGCCTAAAGTCTATAGTTAAGTTTAAAGTACGCGTGTAAGCCTTTTTAAAATTTAAAATTCGTTAGCCGTTTTGCGGAAAAGGTAACAAAAAACAAACAACACAAAGAAAAAAAGTGTCTACAGTTAAGTTTAAAGTACGCGTGTAAGCCTTTTTTAAAAAGCACTTTTATTAATTACAACAATTACAACTTTGAAAATGAACAGAGTGACAGTCTAGAGCTACTGGGGAAATGACGAGGAGAGGAAAAATGGTAGGAGTTATAAGGAGAATAAATGCTGATGCTTGAGGTGTCAGCAGAGCGGATGTTGCCAAGACGTAACTCCTCCCTCCTTAGGCTGAAGCCGTCCTCGGCGAAGTAAGTGGTAAGCGAGGAAGCGATGATGAAGAAGCCGTCCGAGTTTCCATTTCGTTTGCTTCTGGTGGCTGTAGTCTGGTGATGAAGCCTGGTTGCTTATATAATATGTATAGTACACAGAATAATAAGGATATTATAAGAACAATTATACATAAAATAAAATAAAAAGTACTAAAGTCAAAATCATCAGTGTCAAGTTGAAATTCAAGACCAATTAAGTAAATATCTTGCTTTATTTCCCATACCTAAAATTATTCAAATTTGACAATATTGGTTTACGAAATTTTCTCAAGCTATACGACATAGAACCATACTATACAACACCAGGACATTCTGACTCTCAAGGACTATTGGAACGATCACAGTCTACACTTATTGAATTACTAAATTCGATACAATTAGAACATAAGGATTACAATGTGGAGAAATGCATGACACTGGCGTTAATAGCATTCAATAATTCAATAAATTCCAATTTGAAACTGACACCGATGGAAATTACTTTCGGAATAACACAAAACCCTTACATAGAAGACATGACAGAAACTCTAATAACTGAAGAAAATATAAACAATTATTTTAACAAATTACAAACGATACATAAACTAGTAAAAAGGAAAACGGATAAGGAAAAAGAAGACCGAACAAAGTCTTCTTTTTCCTTATCCGTTTTCTTCTTATATGGACGGAAATGTTTGCAAGCCCATACAATTGATAATAACTCTTTTTCTATAGTAGACAAATTTTCTTCATGTTTATGTTCGCGACGCGTAGCCTATTGGCAAATCTTTACCATCGAAATTTTGTGACAAAACTGCTCCAAGTGCAAAATTTGAAGCATCTGTAGTTAAAATAAATTGTTTTGAAAAATCGGGCAGTTGTAAAATGGGGTTATTTTGTAAAAGGATTTTTAATTGTTCGAAAGCTTGTTTATATTCTACATTATGTATATTAATTTTAGAATTTTTCTTTAGTGCTAACGTTAGGGGTTTTGCTATTTTAGCATAATCTCGAATCATCTTACGATAATAACCAGTAAGACCTAAAAATTGTTTAACTTCTTTTTGTGTTTTTGGAATCGGGAAGTTCTTTATTGCGTCTACTTTTAAAGGATTTGGCTTAATGCCTTGATCTGAAATGATATGACCTAAATATAATAATTCTCGCTTAAAAAATTCAGTCTTATCAATTTGTATTTTGAGATTATGAAATTTTAATTTTTCGAAAACCGCTTTTAGATGTTTTAAGTGTTCTTCTAAGTTATCTGAAAAAATTATTATATCATCAATATAAACTAATACATTTGGCATGTTTGAAAAAATTATACTCATAGCCCTTTGAAATGTGGGAGGTCCGTTTTTCAAACCCATAGGGACCCTTGTATATTCCCAATGACCGTTTTCTGTGCTAAATGCAGTTTTTGGAATTGATTCTGGATCCAATTCTATTTGATGAAATCCAGAAGCTAAATCTATAGTTGAAAAATAAGTTGCACGCCCAATTTTGCCGAAAAGATCCTCTATATTAGGCAGAGGGAATTTATCTTCTATAGTTTTTTCATTCAATTTCCTATAGTCGACTACTAGCCGAATTTTTCGTTTGCCTGAGGCGTCCATTTTTTTGGGGACAACCCAGATAGGTGAGTTGTATGGTGAATTACTTGGTCTAATAATATTACTTTGAAGAAGTTTATCTATTTCTATGTCTACATCCTTCCGAAAAAATTCCGGATATCTATAATTTCTAGTATAAACTGGTAACTCATTAGTGGTTACTATTTTATGTTTTAAAATATTAGTGCTACTTAATTTATCATGCTCACGTTTAATTATAAATGTCCTTACGAGTGTCGCATCAAGTTGTAGTATCAGCTGGTCTAGTAGAGAGCCAGTGACCTTATCTAGTTTGTATCTGGTTACCACGGTAGTTCGTTTTTCATCTAGTCTGTTAAGGAATTCTATCGGGTGTTCTCGTGGGTAAGATCTCATGACAGATAGCTCTGCTATGAGGTCTGGAATTGTCCTATTGTCAGTAAAATTTTTCCTAAGAGATTCTAGTGTTATTGTTGCACAATTATTAACAGCTTCGGCAGGACCATCTAAATGGCACATAGCTGCTTTAAAAAGTAACCAATGGTTATTTTCCTTATCTTTATTATTTATTTTACAATAAGAATTAAATTATTCTTCGCATGTGGCTATGAATTGTGGCAATTTATAACTAGTTCCATCATATCTAGGGATGTACTTTAAAATATCCATGGGGAGGGGGTTGGATATCATTTGGATTTCGCTTAAGGCTTGGTTCAAAATTTCATTTTGGATTTGGGGCATTTCTTGGTTGGTTGACATATTTGGGTTTAATTTAGAGGGCTTAATTATAATGTTATTTTTATGAGCTATACAGAGGCTACTCACACTGTAGTGATGTTCCTCCGGGTCTTCCTCCAGGTGACAAGACGAATCGGATGATGATGTAGAAGTGCTGCGTCTTCTGCTCCTCCAGATTCCTTCTTGCTGCTGCTCCAGGCTGTCTGTCGTCTGCATGACTGCAATTGGGGGGAACTCGGGAAATAGATCACAAGTAAAACGTGCAAGGCTTCGCTATACTTGGGTAATAAGCAGTTAAGGATTGAGATCCAAAGTTTTCAAATACGTGGGAAATAGATCACACTTAAAAATGAAAACTTCTGCTAAGTCCCTATATTCGAGCGCCAGTTAAGTTTAAAGTACGCGTGTAAGCCTTTTTAAAAAGCACTTTTATTAATTACAACAATTACAACTTTGAAAATGAACAGAGTGACAGTCTAGAGCTACTGGGGAAATGACAAGGAGAGGAAAAATGGTAGGGGTTATAAGGAGAATAAATGCTGATGCTTGAGGTGTCAGCAGAGCGGATGTTCCCAAGACGTAACTTATGACATGTGAGACGAAAAGTTATCGTGAAATTTCGGGGAAAAAATCAATGTACAGACAGAGGTTACAATTTTATATATATATATATATATATATATATATATATATATATATATATATATATATATATATATATAGATTAATTGAATTTAAATTAAAACTACTCAAAATAAAATTTTGTGTCTGTTATATAAAATATACGTAACATAAAATAAACTATACAATAAGTAAATGCTTTAGTGAGAAGGGTGAACCTGATGCTTTAATAATAAATTATCAACATTTGGCATCAATTTTGTAAGGTTTAATCTTAAATCTCGGCTAATGATGTCCAGTCTGTTCCTTTTTTTCGTTAGGAGATTGGTAACAGCGCTGAACCCCCTTTCCACTAGGTATGACGATGGAAAGGAAATAGAAAATTTCCTCGCAATATTCCATAATACGGGATTATATGATTTGAATATTAAACTACTAATAACAGAAGTCATGATTGGCGTAATTTATCTATCTTTGCTAACTACGAGTATAAAACTAAAATTTAACAAAAAATAATGTACTTACTTTTCTCCGGCACACTCAAATAAAATAACACTGATTCACTATAATTTGTGTGATAAACTACCAGTTATTTTTTTTTATTTATTATTATTATTTTTTTTAAAAATATTTTCTTAGCACTTTCCTTTTCAAGATTCAGGAAATGAATAAACGTATTTGTCTCACATTCGTATTTATAGAGTGACGAATTGAACAAGTCAGTGCAAGTTCGCAAAGCTCTGAGACTGCACGTATGCTTGTGACTGGTATATCATTATGTTTTTTCAATCGTTATGGTTTTAACAAGTTTTTTTTTTTTTTATTTATTTATTTAAATGAGTTCCTCAACACCGGCGATTTACTCATAATTAAATCGTAAAAGGAATGAACAAAGGTGGTTTTTGATGGGTTCATTGGAATACCATTTTTATAAGAATCAAATAGTATTGTATGGAAACATCAAGATGGTGAAAATAATATAAATGAAAATATACGATTGACTGGGGGGGGGGAGAGAAATAAATAAAAATAATAATAATAAAATAAGGAAAAGAGAAAAGCAAAGAAATAAGTAAATTAAAAAAAAAAGAGAAAACCAAAAAAAAATAAAAAATGAATAAATAAAAAAAAAAAGGAAGGGAAAGGGAAACTAAAAAATAAAATAATATATTAAAATAATAATAAATAAAATTAATGTTTATACACAACATACAATGTAAGAAAGAAGTAAGGAGTAGTGTGTGTGGAAATTGTAGATTATAGTGTGTTGTATATATTAATGTCTTTTAGGTGTTTAATGATTGAGTCTAGGTAATTACTGTTATCGCTCAAAAGTTCCAGTAAGTAATGGGGAATATATAAATTGTCTCTTAGTCGACAGTTAGTCAATATGTGATGTACAGTTAATGTTTCGTTACAATGTCTACAAGTCATTTTACATTTTACAAGTTCAAAATGTATTGCGACCACAAAGCGAATGCCTACATACTACAACTTACACAATTTTATAAACATACTAGCTCAGATACCCGGCTTCGCCCGGGAATTCATTTGAGGCTGAATGGTGATGGTATTTTTTAGCAGGCTTTACATTGCACAATATTTTGACATTTACCCGTCCTAGTGTTTAGGATTGATACCCGTCGTTGCCGGTGATTTGCTAATAATAGAATTATTTGTTCGATAATTCTTCACAGTCTTCGATATTTTTATACTTCCCGTCTCTTATACATGTAAATATGGTGAATTTTTATTTCAGGCCTCCCTTATAACCCCCTCTCCCGTTCGAACCTAAAAATTTTAATATAACTTATAATCATGGAAGAATTAATGCTAATTGACATACCGAGTTTTGTTAAGTTCGGTTCAGCCGTTAGTGCCCGCTAAAGTTTTAACGTATAACTCATTTATACTTAGGTATACGACAAAAGTGTATATAACAAAAGTTACTCCAAATAACAAAATAAACAACTTTTGTTATGTTTATATTTGCGGAAAAACCAATAGGAAACGAAATATCGCTATTTTTAATTTCAGGCTTCCCTTATAACCCCCACTCCTGCCCGTCCATAGAAATGTTGGTATGGCTTATTATAATGAAGGCCTCACTGCTAATACACATACCGAGTTTTATTTAGTTCCATTGAGTCTTTCCTGGCAAATAAAATTGTTGACTCCCGCTATAATTTTTAGCGTATAACGCATTTAAACTTCGGTATTTGACAAAAGGGTATATAACAAAAGTTACTCTAAATTACAAAATAAACAACTTTTGTTATGTGCATATTTACCGAAAAACCAATAGAAAACGAAATATCGCTATTTTTAATTTCAGGCTTCCCTTATAACCCCCACTCCTGTTCGTCTCAGAGAAAATTAATATAGCCTAAAGTCTAAGTTGGGTTAGTAGTAATATACATACCAAGTTTCATAAAATTCGGTTCAGCCGTTTATGCGTGAAAAGGTAACAAACAAACAAACAAACAAACAAACAAACAAACAAACAAACAAACAAACAAACAAACAAACAAACATACACGAAAGAAACAAAATGCAGATATGGTGTCTATGACATGTGAAACGAAAAGTTATCGTGAAATTTCGCGAAAAAAATCAATGTACAGACAGAGGTTACAATTTTATATATATATAGATATAATACATTTTTTACTTCATAGATACTTTTATAAATAATGTATATCTATATATATATAAAATTGTAACCTCTGTCTGTACATTGATTTTTTTCGCGAAATTTCACGATAACTTTTCGTTTCACATGTCATAGACACCATATCTGCATTTTGTTTCTTTCGTGTATGTTTGTTTGTTTGTTTGTTTGTTACCTTTTCACGCATAAACGGCTGAACCGAATTTTATGAAACTTGGTATGTATATTACTACTAACCCAACTTAGACTTTAGGCTATATTAATTTTCTCTGAGACGAACAGGAGTGGGGGTTATAAGGGAAGCCTGAAATTAAAAATATCGATATTTCGTTTTCTATTGGTTTTTCGGCAAATATGCACATAACAAAAGTTGTTTATTTTATTATTTAGAGTAACTTTTGTTATATACACTTTTGTCGTATACCGAAGTTTAAATGCGTTATACGCTAAAAATTATAGCGGGAGTCAACAAAATTATTTGCCAAAAAAGACTCAACCGAACTAAATAAAACTCGGTATGTGTATTAGCAGTGAGGCCTTCATTATAATAAGCCATACCAATATTTCTATGGACGGGCAGGAGTGGGGGTTATAAGGGAAGCCTGAAATTAAAAATAGCGATATTTCGTTTCCTATTGGTTTTTCCGCAAATAAAAACATAACAAAAGTTGTTTATTTTGTTATTTGGAGTAACTTTTGTTATATACACTTTTGTCGTATACCTAAGTATAAATGAGTTATACGTTAAAACTTTAGCGGGCACTGACGGCTGAACCGAACTTAACAAAACTCGGTATGTCAATTAGCATTAATTCTTCCATGATTATAAGTTATATTAAAATTTTTAGGTTCGAACGGGAGGGGAGTTATAAGGGAGGCCTGAAATAAAAATTCACCATATTTACATGTATAAGAAACGGGAAATATAAAAATATCGAAGACTGTGAAGAATTATCGAACAAATAATTCTATTATTAGAAAATCACCGGCAACGACGGGTATCAATCCTGAACACTGGGACGGGTAAATGTCAAAATATTGTGCAATGTAAAGCCTGCTAAAAAATACCATCACCATTCAGCCTCAAATGAATTCCCGGGCGAAGCCGGGTATCTGAGCTAGTGTCTATATATTATAAGATAGTATAATGTAAGTAAATAGGTACTATCAGTATATGTTGAGATCCACTATCGTAGACCCCTATTTTCATTTCATGGACCCCCAAAATTTTTTTTCGCTGACGTAGACCCCTTGCAGGTTGTCATAGACCCCTCGATATAGACCACTTTGGGAATCATATGTTTACATACTTACTTGTCTGCTAAAATTTAAATACTTTTAGTTTATAATATGAAAATGGGAAAGGTACTTAATACAACATTCATTAAAGGTAAATACTTTATTTATAAAAAAAAGTTAACAGAGCACCTTATAAATACATACAATTTATTTTACAGCACCAAATCCAAAATACATAATCATTTTACATTCTTTTATAGTATTACATTCACATGAGAGGTAACAGACAGCATTTGTGTCTAAAGATATATAGTAGCTAAGTAATATTTTAACAGAGCGAAACTTGTAATGAGAACATAATGGAAAACCAGCATAATATGAAACATTGTTATTACTCTGGATTTGTGCTGGCTGGTGGAGGTCCATCATCAACGGAAGGATCAAAAAGGTCAAACACCTCCACTCTTAATACTTCTTTATTACAGGCAAAGTACATTTATATAGTATATTTATTTATTTGTAATGTTTTTGTCATAAGTGTTGCATTGCGTTTTATAGCCTTTTTTGTTTGTTTTTTAAATGTTTTTAATATTCGATTACCTTTGTTGACTTTTACATTTATTTATTTATTTATTCATATATATTACATGTTTTTGAAAGTATAATGTTGTGTCACAGAGCACTGATGATGGGACGGTTCGCCCCGAAAGTACTTTGCCTGTAATAAAGAAGTATTAAGAGTGGAGGTGTTTGACCTTTTTGATCCTTCCGTTGAAACATTGTTATATTCAGTGCCCCACATCTATTGTATTTATTTATTTGTAAATACAAGAGAAGCTCTAAAATTATAATTATAATGTCATTTTACACAATCACTTAAAATATTGATGATATGGAAAACCAGAGGTTTCAGGAAAATGTTTGTACACTAAACCAAATCTTATATGTAATGTTCAGGAAGATGCACATAAACCATCATAATTAATAAAAAATCAGTAATATTTTTTAAACTCCTTTAACTCTGTTAAGCAGAATCTCCAAATAAATGGAAAAAAAGTCTGTCACGCAGGTGCTGTGTAAACAAAGCAGATTTCCTGCAGGTTGGAGGATATTAATGTATCCTATTTCTATGTCAAAATCGGATAAGTAGAAGAGGTTGTTTAATGCAGGCTGAGAACAAGAAAGTAGGAATAACTCATTTAATATTTCAGTTACGAGAAAATAACGCGATTTTCCACATTTTTCTTCGAATGTACATCGATCCTACCCAGGAGATGATGAAAATGAGGTCTGTTCTAAATAATGATATATATATATATAGTGACCATTCTTCTTTATATATATATATATATATATATATATATATATATGAGCCGCTCAGTGCACACATCGATTAACTCCACTTTTTGAAAAATCTTAAATTTAAGTGTCAAAGCCCTTGGTATAGTCATAACTTTTTATATTTATAATAACTTTCCTGAATAATAAAGATTAGCACCGATAAATAGCAAATTTTTTAGGCCATTGAATAATAAGTAATTTATTTCAGAAGCCATTTCGATTAACTCTGTTAAGTATATTGTACATTTATATTTCTGTCCTCTATGTAAGAGTTGTACCTCCTTGTCGACAGGTTGCAGTATGTTGAAGTGAGTCGCTATATGTTGTGCAGTTCGGCCTCATGTTAGAATGTTCAGTTAATAATTACCATTAATTAAAATCTTTATCAGAGTGTTTTCCTTTCACCTTAACATGGTAGCAGTCCGTGGTTATACAGTGTTTGTTTAATGTTCAGTTTTACGAAGAAAAACACCGAAAATGTCGCTTGTCAGAAGTTGTGATGTGGTTATACCCGTGTTTGATGGCCAACACTATTCTAATTGGAAAATTTTTGCAATATAAGAAGTGTAAAGAAGTGGTCGAAAGAGAAAAGGAGGACTCTGATAAAGCATCGGAATGGGAAGAAAAGGACTTAATGGCGACTAACCTTATCTACAGTGTTATTACTAATAAACAACTTGAATATGTAAGTGGATTAAACTCAGCTTTTAAAATTATTACCAAATTTGATGAAATGTATCAAAAAAGTCTACTGCTCTGCAAATTATATGTAGAAACAATCTGGAAAACATAAAATTCAAAAACTTCTCTGATGTATCATTATATTTTGATGAATCTGAGAAATCTGTTAATGAATTAAAGCAAGCAGGGGCAACTGTAAATGAAACAGAAAAGTTAAATTATATGCTTAAAGCTTTACCATCAAATTACAGTCATAGCAGTTTTTATACTACTATTACTAATAATAGCTCCTCTTATTGTACAAATACTTCAGCAATTAGTGGTCAAATTAATTGGCTTCTAGACAGTGGATGTACCGACCATATTATTACTACTGATGAATATTTTGATCGGTGCATTACCCTTGAGGACCCAATTAAAGTCAAAATTGGAGATGGAAGAATTTTAGAAGCTTCAAAAGTTGGTAATATTACTCTTTTATTTCCCGTATATGAAAGTAATTCTATAGTCACTTTAAAAAATGTTTTTTTAACTAAAGGAAATGAAAGCAAATTTACTAAGTTATTCAAACATTACGAAGTCATTCTATTATTTCTAGAGGATACATGGCTAAAATTTATGATTCAAATAGAAGACTAGTTGCTGTTGCCAAGAAAGAAGATACACTATATAAAGTTTCTACTAAAATTGCAAAGGCTCAGATAAGTGTAAATGTTATCAATAATAGTCAAGAGACAATAACGTTAAAGGAAAAAGTTCATCGAACCCTTGGCCATATTAATTTTAAACAGTTAGATATAATGTCCATGTTAGAAATGAAATCCTTGACGGTTTACCTAAAGAAATAGAACCTATTTTTATGAAGTGTGCTATTTGCATAGAAAATAAAATGCACAATCTACCGTTTAATAATAGAAAAAGGACAGAGGAAATACTAGAAATAGTTCACACCGATTTGAATGGGCCTCACTCAACACCTGGTTTTAGTGGTGAGAAATATTTTTTAAATTTTATTGATGACTATAGCAAATTAGTTAAAGTTTTCTGTATTAAGTCCAAAGTTGATGTATATGAATGTTTCGCGCAGTTTGTAAATGAAATTCAAAACTTGACTGGAAAAATGATAAAAGAATTGAGATGTGATAACGGAAAAGAATTCATAAATAATAGTATCTATCAATTTGCAAGAGAAAAAGGGATTCTTATAAAACCATGCCCTCCTTATGTTCATCAATTAAATGGAACTAAAGAAAGGTATAATCTGTCCCTGATGGACATGGCAAGGTGTTTATTGACCGAGGCGAAGGTCAATAGAAGTTTTTGGCCCGAAGCAATCAAAGCTGCTGCTTACTTAAAGAATAGGACTTTGACTAATACTTATGAGAAAAAGACACCATATGAAATATTCTTCAAAAGGAAGCCTTCAGCGAACAATCTAAGAATGTACGGAAGTAAAGTCTATGTCAGAATTCCTGAAGAAAATAGAAAGTCTAAATGGGAAAAGAAAGCTGAATTAGGAATATTACTTGGATATACAGAAGTTGGATACAGAGTTTTGATAAACAATCGAGTGATCATCGCTAGGCATGTTGATATTATTGAAGAAGATGTTAAAATTGTTGGTAAGAAAGATGAAGAAAACAAGGATGAACAAAATAAAGACAATGCCAGAGAGCCAGAAGAAAACAAGAATGTGCCGAATGAAAACGAATTACAACATGAGTTAAACTGTAAAAATGAAGAAGACATGAAAAAGACAATCACACGATCCAAAAGAATAATTAAACCTCCAAACCGCTTTGATGAAGAGTTTAGATATTATTGCATATCTGCTAATTTTTGAAATGCTTTGGCACCAAGTACCTTTGAGGAGGCGATGATCTCTGAAGATGCTGAAATGTGGAAGGTGGCGATGGACAAGGAAATGAGCAGCCTTGATGAAAACGACACATGGTTGATAGTTGATTGACCTCAAGAAAAGAAAGTGTTAGATGTTAAGTGGCTGTTTAGAAAAAAAGGCCCTTTATGGTCTAAAAAAAAGTCCTCAATCTTGGTATGAGTGTTTTAATAATTTTATAGAAACTCTTGGTTTTTTTATATGTAAATATGACTACTGTTTGTATGTAAAGATTGAAAATAGTTTACCTGTTTATATTTTATTATTTGTAGATGACCTTTTAATTTGCTCAAAAGATAAGGATGGTATTAATAAAATAAAAAAAATAAATTGTCATTCAAGTTTAAAATGAAAGATATGGGAAATGTTAAAAATTACATTGGAATTGACATTGATTACGAAAGCTTCAACTGTTTATCCTCAAGTCAGAAAACTTACATTTAATCTTTAGCTAAACTTTATAACATTGAAAATTCTAAAATGTTTAAAACCCCTATGGAAGTTAATCTTAAATTAGACCGGAAATGCTACTAGAATAAAACGAAAGCAGGGGTTGACATATTAGATATCAAATATGCAGTCTACTCTTTGGGAAGAAGAATAAGGTGATGGTCATTAGTAGTCTGTTTTCAGGAATAATCCTTTGTTCAAGCGATTTGATTTCATTGATCAACTTGCAACTGATGTAAAAACACCTCATCTCAGAGATCGACTTCAGATTCCAAACCTACCCTGGGATTTGAAGAATATTACAGAGATCCAGCTCAATCAGAACAAATAGGAAGATGTGGAAGTTCCAATGGCAGGCATACTAAATGATAGATTGGAAAAACGGAAGACATGTTCAAAGTGTCCAGTTGTGAAAAAGAGAAAAACAAACTACAAACGCATTCAGTGTAATAAACCAGTGTGCTTGGAATGTAGCAGAAAAGTGTGTATTGTTTGTGCCAGAAATGGCTAACGAGCTATAAGAATATCCCTTCACCAATTGCTTTATAGCTAATATAAATGTTCAATCAACACTTCTGTTTTAGGTTAAGAGTGTCTTTCTTTCTATACCTATATACATATTTATAGTTATAATAAATACTCACAATACAGAAGTAATATTGAGAAAATAAGAATGATAAGCCAACTAAGACTCACAGACTCACTAAGGGTATCAGGTATAGCTGGGATCTCACAGGAAGAAACACGATAAAAAAGGATTAATTTCCCCTAAAAGCTCTTCACTATATACTTATACTTATAAAACTCACGTATATATAAATATATATATGTATTATTCTTATCGTTTTGTATTATATTCTGTTTAAAAATATTGCACTCTGTAAGACAAATAAATCATTATTCTATTCTATTCTGGTACTAACAGTACAGATATCCATCTAAATGTACTATAAACAACTTTTACATATATAAAAAAAAATATTTTGAGTAGACAAAGTATAAAAATTCCATTAAAAATGACAATAATAGATTAAATGTGATATAAGTTATTCAAACAATAAATAAAAATATCGAATTTTTACACTGAGAATTATTATTAAATCTTCCAGGCATGAGATGACCGACACACAGGGGTGATGTCGGTTTACGTCACAAAATTCATGTTTTGGTAAGAGACTTAAATAGGAGATTAAAGTAATGGTGTTTACTAGCCTGTTGTCTAGAATTCAGGGCCTTAATTCAATCTGTTTCTTATGTTAGGGCAAAATTTGTTTAGTTCTTTTGCACACATACATACGTTTGAGTGCTTTGTTTCTCAGCAATTATTTGATTAATGAGTGGGTTATTTTTGAGTTTACAAGATTTGAAAAACTTAGTGGTCAGCTTACAGATATAAGTCTTTATTATGGATAAGTTAGAAATTTGATATAATAAATAATTAAGTATATAGATCTCCACCCCAATTTAATATTTTATTTAGTTCATTTTAACTTTCCAGTCTTTTTGACCATCTTCAACTAACCCTATAAAATAATTATTCATTCAATTCAATATAAAATTATACAATCTATGCTAAATGTGACATATCATAATTTACTTGCTACCATTGCTTTCTATAATTTTACATTATACAGAGTGGAGCAGAGGAAACGAACGGTTTTTGAACTGCTAGTACTCGGAAACGAGAGAGGGTATTGACCTTGAATGAATGTTGGCAGACTGCATATACAATGCAGTTTCAGTCGCTATGGAACATAGAGCATCATGAGCTCGTTGTCGAACAGTACTTTAGAAACAATGATGTGGCACTGTTTACTTGCCCGCTCACGCACCTGATTTGTCGATGAGCGACTTCTTTTTGAGGAGATATTTAATATCAAAAGTCTACATGAACAAGCCAAATTGAAGCCCAAATGAAATATCAGAGATCCATGCGTAACTTTTGGGAGAGGTTCCAAATTTGTATCCAGCAAGGAGGATGTCAGCTCCAAGACATTATTTTTTTCAAACCTAATTAAAGTATGCATATTTCAAAACTGCATTAAAATATCTATCACTTAACATTTTTTTTTTTATTATTTTTGTCTAACCTTGTCCCAGTCATTCAATAGTGAAGATCATGAGTTTCCTCTGCTCCACTCTGTATTATAGTCCTAAAATACGTTTTATCTTTATTAAGTAATTTCTTTTATAGAAAACAAAACTATATGACATTTCCAGATATTTTAAAAGAACATTATCAGAATTTATGTTGGTCAGACAGTTAAATGAACAATAGTGAATCTCGACAATATTGCCATATATGAAATGGGCAACAATGCATTTACAGAATACGACAATAATTGTTTCAGCCATATCGTACTAAAAGAAGTGGAAGAGAACACATTCGTCATGCAGCCAAGAGCTAAAAAATTAATAACCACAAACCGTGTAACTCTAAGAGCCCTAATTGCAATGAAAAAAGTGATTTTCACTGATTTATAATTGAAATTTAATGGTATGTTGAATGATTACCACTATATTCAATTAATTGTTATAATAATAGTATTTTTTAAATAGAAAACAAAACTATGACATTTCCTGATATGTTAACAGATCATTATCAGAATCTATGTTAGTCAGAGAGTTAAATCAACAATAGTGTCAAATATGAAATGATCAACAATGCATTTACAGAATAAAACATTAATTGGTTCAACCATATCGTATTAAAAGTAAAGGAGGAGAACACATTCGTCCAGCAATCAAATAGTAAGAAGCGATAAAGACCCATTGTATAATAATTAATAACCACAACTTTCCATAAGGAATCTCTGTCTAGGCAGTGCCAAAAAAAGGAGAAAGACTCAATCTGTAATTAATAAATTAAAGCTCTGGTCCTGTTGCTGAGAGTTTTGCCTGAAAATGTAAATTATTATGCTCCTGAATGAGTTCGAAACTGATAAGATGCTTGATGTGATTTGTAATGAAGTTGTAGTGCCTTATTATATGCCCAAGAAGTTTCAATCTCCTTTTTTCCATTGCCTTGATAATACTTGTTCTCACTTACTCTTATAGAACTTTTCACAACACCAATAACCAGGTGTAGCCTATGAATACTACATATACCTGGAGGATAAGGTAACTACTATGGGGATCTCTTCGCTTCTCACATTCTGCCAGTCAAAAAACTCAATATTTATAAAATGTAAGAGTGGTGCTACCCGTGCTGCTGCTGCCGCTGAGAACAATTTGTCTGATTAAGAAAATTATTAGAATCCTGGAGGATAGCTATTGGATTCACTATCCTCCTCACTTTCTGCCGGTTCGATGGAGAAACTGAACTGGGCATCGGGAACCTGCTGATGCTCCTGTCGCTGAGAACACTTTGCCTAATTAAGAAAATCACTAGACTCCTGGAGGTTAAGATAACTATTGGGATCTCTTCACTTCTCACTGTATGCATGAATAAATAGAGAAACTGAACTGGGCTTTGGAAACCTATTGATGCTGAGAGCTTCGTCTGATGAATTAAATCATTAGGCTCCTGGATGAGTTCGAAATCAATAAGATGCTTGTTGTGATATGTAATGAAGTCGTCATGCCTTATGATATGACCAAGAAGTTTCACTCTCCTTTTCTCCACTGCCTTGATAATACTTGTTCTCACTTACCTCATTTAGAACGTATCACAAGACCAATTACCATGTGTTGTCTGTAAATACAACATATACCTTGATGATAACATAACTTTTAGGATCTCTTTACTCCTCAGTTTCTGCCAGTTCGATGGAGGAACTGAACTGGGTGAAATGGGCTTTAGAAACGTGTTGATGCTCCTGTCACTGAAAGTCTAATGGAATAAATCATTAGGCTCCAGGAGGAACTAGAAACCGACAAGATGCTTGATGTGATTAGTAATGAAGTCGTCATGCTTTATGATATGCCCAAGAAGATAACTATAGGGATCTCTTTGATCCAGCCTTTGTGCCAATGCTTGATCAATCTAGGTATCATATGTTGATTCAGGCCATTATTGCAAATTACCCGATTAAAAAAAAAAAAAAATAAGTCTATATTTATAAAATGTAAGAGTGGAGCTACCCGTGCTGCTGATGCAGCTGCTGCTGAGAATACTTCGCCTGATCAAGAAAATCATTAGACTACTGGAGTATAGCTATTGGAATCTCTATGCTCCTCACTTTCTATAAGTTCAAAAGCAAAACTGACTGACTGGGTAAAATGGGCTATGGAAACCTGATGATGCTCTAGTTGCTGAGAACTTTGCCTGATTAAGAAAATCATTCAGCCTCCTGGAGGATAACATAACTATTGGAGTCTCTTCAGTCCTCACTGTTTGCCCGTTCAATAGAGAAAATGAACTGGGCGAAATGGCTTCGGAAACCCACTATTCCTGAGAGCTTTGCCTGATGAAGTAAATCATTAGACTCCTGGAGGATAAGATAACTATTGGAGTCTCTTCAGTCCTCACTTTTTGCCCGTTCAATAGAGAAAATGAACTGGGCGAAATGGCTTCGGAAACCCACTATTCCTGAGAGCTTTGCCTGATGAAGTAAATCATTAGACTCCTGGAGGAATTCGAAACTGATAAGATGCTTGATGTGATTTGTAATGAAGTTGTAGTGCCTTATTATATGCCCAAGAAGTTTCAATCTCCTTTTTTCCATTGCCTTGATAATACTTGTTCTCACTTACTCTTATAGAACTTTTCACAACACCAATAATCAGGTGTAGCCTATGAATACTACATATACCTGGAGGATAAAGTAACTACTATGGGGATCTCTTCGCTCCTCACATTCTGCCAGTCAAAAAACTCAATATTTATAAAATGTAAGAGTGGTGCTACCCTTGCTGCTGCTGCCGCTGAGAACAATTTGTCTGATTAAGAAAATTATTAGAATCCTGGAGGATAGCTATTGATGCTCCTCTCTTCTGCCGGTATGCATGAATAAATAGAGAAACTGAACTGGGCTTTGGAAACCTATTGATGCTGAGAGCTTTTGCCTGATGAAGTAAATCATTAGGCTCCTGGAGGTATTCGAAATCGATAAGAACCTTGATGTGATATGTAATGAAGTTGTCGTGCCTTATGATATGCCCAAGGAGTTTCACTCTCCTTTTTTCCATTGCCTTCATAATTCTTGTTCTCATTTACCTCATTTAGAACATTTCACAATACTCATTACCTGTGTAGGCTGTAAATACTGCATATACTTCGAGGATAACTACTATTGGGACCTCTTCTCTCCTCAATTTCTGCAGTTCGATGGAGAAACTGAACTGGGCGAAATGGGCTTTGGAAACGTGTTGATGCTCCTGTCACTGAAAGTCTAATGGAATAAATCATTAGGCTCCAGGAGGAACTAGAAACCGACAAGATGCTTGATGTGATTAGTAATGAAGTCGTCATGCTTTATGATATGCCCAAGAAGATAACTATAGGGATCTCTTTGATCCAGCCTTTGTGCCAATGCTTGATCAATCTAGGTATCATATGTTGATTCAGGCCATTATTGCAAATTACCCGATTAAAAAAAAAAAAAAATAAGTCTATATTTATAAAATGTAAGAGTGGAGCTACACCTCCTGATGCAGCTGCTGCTGAGAATACTTCGCCTGATCAAGAAAATCATTAGACTACTGGAGTATAGCTATTGGAATCTCTATGCTCCTCACTTTCTATCAGTTCAAATGCAAAACTGACAGACTGGGTAAAATGGGCTTTGAAACATGCTGATGCTCCTGTAGCTGAGAGCTTTTGCCTGGTGAAATAAATCATTAGGCTCCTGGAGGTATTCAAAACCGATAAGATGCTTAAAGTGGTTTGTAATGAAGTCGTCATGCCTTATAAAATGATCAAGAATATAACTATAGGTATCTCATTGATCCAGCCTTTGTGCCAATGCTTGATCAATCCAGGTATCATATGTTGATTCAGGCCATTATTGCAAATTACCCGATTAAAAAAAAAAAAATACTCTATATTTATAAAATGTAAGAGTGGAGCTACCCGTGCTGCTGATGCAGCTGCTGCTGAGAATACTTCGCCTGATCAAGAAAATCATTAGACTACTGGAGTATAGCTATTGGAATCTCTATGCTCTTCACTTTCTATAAGTTCAAATGCAAAACTGACTGACTGGGTAAAATGGGCTATGGAAACCTGATGATGCTCTAGTTGCTGAGAACTTTGCCTGATTAAGAAAATCATTAGACTCCTGGAGGATAACATAACTATTGGAGTCTCTTCAGTCCTCACTGTTTGCCCGTTCAATAGAGAAAATGAACTGGGCGAAATGGCTTCGGAAACCCACTATTCCTGAGAGCTTTGCCTGATGAAGTAAATCATTAGACTCCTGGAGGATAAGATAACTATTGGAGTCTCTTCAGTCCTCACTTTTTGCCCGTTCAATAGAGAAAATGAACTGGGCGAAATGGCTTCGGAAACCCACTATTCCTGAGAGCTTTGCCTGATGAAGTAAATCATTAGACTCCTGGAGGAATTCGAAACTGATAAGATGCTTGATGTGATTTGTAATGAAGTTGTAGTGCCTTATTATATGCCCAAGAAGTTTCAATCTCCTTTTTTCCATTGCCTTGATAATACTTGTTCTCACTTACTCTTATAGAACTTTTCACAACACCAATAATCAGGTGTAGCCTATGAATACTACATATACCTGGAGGATAAAGTAACTACTATGGGGATCTCTTCGCTCCTCACATTCTGCCAGTCAAAAAACTCAATATTTATAAAATGTAAGAGTGGTGCTACCCTTGCTGCTGATGCTGATGCCGCTGAGAACAATTTGTCTGATTAAGAAAATTATTAGAATCCTGGAGGATAGCTATTGATGCTCCTCTCTTTCTGCCGGTTCTATGGAGAAACTGAACTGGGTGAAATGGGCTTTGAAACTTGATGACGCTCCTGTCGCTGAGAGCTTTTGCCTGATGAAGTAAATCATTAGGCTCCTGGAGGTATTCGAAATCGATAAGAACCTTGATGTGATATGTAATGAAGTTGTCGTGCCTTATGATATGCCCAAGGAGTTTCACTCTCCTTTTTTCCATTGCCTTCATAATTCTTGTTCTCATTTACCTCATTTAGAACATTTCACAATACTCATTACCTGTTGTAGGCTGTAAATACTGCATATACTTCGAGGATAACTACTATTGGGACCTCTTCTCTCCTCAATTTCTGCAGGTTCGATGGAGAAACTGAACTGGGCGAAATGGGCTTTGGAAACATGTTGATGCTCCAGTTGCTGAGAAGTTTGCCTGATTAAGAAAATCATTAAATCCCTGGAAGATAACTATTAGAATCCTCCAACACACTTTACAATTTGTTTTGCATAACATGTAGGTGGTCGATCAATCCAGGGACCATGTAATGTTTATTCAGGCCATTATAGTAAACTAAACAACTTTACATTCATCAAATGAAAGAGTGCTACTACCCCCGCTGATACTGCTGTCGCTGAGAATAATTTACCTAATCAAGAAAAACACTAGACTACTGAACGATAGCTATTGGAATCTCTATGATCCTCACTTTATGTCGGTACTATGTTCATACAGAACTGGGCTAAATGGGCTTCAGGAACCTGCTGATGCTCCTGTCACTGATAATACTTTGCCTAATTAAGACAATCATTAGAATCCTGGAGAATAAGAAAACTATTGGGATTTCTTCACTCCTCACATTATGCAGGTTCGATGGAGAAACTGAACTGAGCGAAATGGGCTTAGGAAAAATGTTGATGCTCCTGTCGCTGAGAGCTTTGTTTGATAAAATAAATCATTAGGCTCCAGGAGGAACTCAAAATTGACAAGGTGCTTGATGTGATTTGTAATAACGTTATCTTGTCTTATGATACGTACAAGAAGTTGAACTATAGGGATCTCTTTACTCCTCACTTAAGAATCCTGGAGGATATCTATTGGATTCACTATCCTCCTCATTTTCTGCCGGTTCGATGGAGAAACTGAACTGGGCATCGGGAACCTGCTGATGCTCCTGTCGCTGAGAACACTTTGCCTAATTAAGAAAATCACTAGACTCCTGGAGGTTAAGATAACTATTGGGATCTCTTCACTTCTCACTGTATGCATGTTCAATAGAGAAACTGAACTAGGCTTTGGAAACCTATTGATGCTGAGAGCTTCGTCTGATGAGCATGTAATGTTTATTCAGGCCATTCTAGTAAACTAAACAACTTTACATTCATCAAATGAAGGAGTACTACTACTGGGTGAAATGGGCTTTGAAACTTGCTGATGCTCCAGTTACTGAGAACTTTGTCTGATTCAGTAAATCACTAGAATCCTCAAGGTTAGCTATTGGAATCTCTATGATACTCACTTTCGGCCAGTTCAATGGAGAAACTGAACTGAGCGAAATGGGCTTTGAAACTTGCTGCTGCTCCAGTTACTGAGAAGTTTGCCTGATGAAGTAAATCATTAGACTCCTGGAGCTTAACTATTAGAATCCTCAAACACAAGCTACAATTTGTTTTCCATAAAGTGTAGGTGGTCCCTCAATAAAAGGATTATATAATGTTTATTCAGGCCATTTTTGTAAATTAACCTATTAGAAAAAAAAATAGAATTTCATATTTATAAAATGTAAGAGATGGGCGGCCCCAGCTAATGCTCCTGCTGCTGAGAACTTTGCCTGATTCAGTAAATCACTCGAATTCTCAAGGATAGCTATTGGAATCTCTATGATACTCACTTTCTGCCGGTTCAATGGAAAAACTGAACTGGGCGAAATGGGCTTTCGAAACCTGATGATGCTCTTGCTGCTGAGAACTTTTCCTGATTAAGAAAATCACTAGAATCCTGGAGGATAGCAATTAGAATCTTTATGATCCTCAGTTTTGGGTGAAATGATCTTCAGGAACCTGCTGATGCTCCTGTCGCTGAGAACACTTTGCCTGATTAAGAAAATCACTAGAATCCTGGAGGATAGCTATTGGAATCTTTATGATCCTCAGTTTCTGGGTGAAATGATCTTCAGGAACCTGCTGATGCTCCTGTCGCTGAGAACACTTTGCCTGATTAAGAAAATCACTAGAATCCTGGAGGATAGCTATTGGAATCTTTATGATCCTCAGTTTCTGGATGAAATGATCTTCAGGAACCTGCTGATGCTCTTCCTGCTGAGAACTTTGCCTGATTAAGAAAATCACTTGAATCCTGGAGGATAAGATAACAATTGGGTTCTCTTCGCTCCATTGATAATACTTGTTCTCACTTACTCTTATAGAACTTTTCACGAGACCAATAACCAGGTGTAGCCTATGAATACTACATATACCTGGAGAATAAGGTAACTACTATGGGGATCTCTTCGTTCCTCACATTCTGCCAGTCAAGAAACTCAGTATTTATAAAATGTAAGAGCGGGGCTACCCATGTGCTGCTGCTGCTGAGAACACTTTGCTTGATTAAGAAAATCATTAGACTCCTGGAGGATAGCTATCGGAATATCTATGCTCCTCACTTTCTGTCAGTTCAAATGAGAAACTGGAGAAACTGAACTGGGTGAAATGGGCTTTGAAACTTGCTGATGTTCCAGTTACTGAGAAGTTTGCCTGATTAAGAAAATAATTGAATCCCTGGAAAATAACTATTAGAATCCTCCAACACACTTTACAATTTGTTTTGCATAACATGTAGGTGGTCAATCAATCCAGGGACCATATAATGTTTATTCAGGCCATTATAGTAAACTAAACAACTTTACATTCATCAAATGTAAGAGTGCTACTACCCCCGCTGATACTGCTGTCGCTGAGAATAATTTACCTAATCAAGAAAAACACTAGACTACTGAACGATAACTATTGGGATCTCTTCACTCCTCACTTTCTATCAGTTCGATGGAGAAACTGAACTGGGCGAAATGGACAATGGAAAAATATTGATGCTCCTGTCGCTGAGAGCTTTGTCTGATGAAATAAATCATTAGGCTCCAGGAGGAACTCGAAATTGACAAGATTGATGTGATTTGTAATGAAGTCGTCTTGCCTTATGATTCATACAAGAAGATAACTATAGGAATCTCTTTACTCCTCACTTTATGCCTATGCCTGATTAATCCTCTATATTTATAAAATGTACAAGTAGGGCTACCCCTACTGATGCAGCTGCCGCTGAGAACACTTTGTCTGATTAAAAAAATCATAAGACTCCTGGAGGATAGCTATTGGAATCTCTATGCTCCTCACTTTCTATAAGTTCAAATGCAAAACTGACTGACTGGGTAAAATGGGCTATGGAAACCTGATGATGCTCTAGTTGCTGAGAACTTTGCCTGATTATGAAAATCATTAGACTCCTGGAGGATAACATAACTATTGGAGTCTCTTCAGTCCTCACTTTTTGCCCGTTCAATAGAGAAAATGAACTGGGCGAAATGGCTTCGGAAACCCACTATTCCTGAGAGCTTTGCCTGATGAAGTAAATCATTAGACTCCTGGAGGATAAGATAACTATTGGAGTCTCTTCAGTCCTCACTTTTTGCCCGTTCAATAGAGAAAATGAACTGGGCGAAATGGCTTCGGAAACCCACTATTCCTGAGAGCTTTGCCTGATGAAGTAAATCATTAGACTCCTGGAGGAATTCGAAACTGATAAGATGCTTGATGTGATTTGTAATGAAGTTGTAGTGCCTTATTATATGCCCAAGAAGTTTCAATCTCCTTTTTTCCATTGCCTTGATAATACTTGTTCTCACTTACTCTTATAGAACTTTTCACAACACCAATAATCAGGTGTAGCCTATGAATACTACATATACCTGGAGGATAAAGTAACTACTATGGGGATCTCTTCGCTCCTCACATTCTGCCAGTCAAAAAACTCAATATTTATAAAATGTAAGAGTGGTGCTACCCTTGCTGCTGATGCTGCTGCCGCTGAGAACAATTTGTCTGATTAAGAAAATTATTAGAATCCTGGAGGATAGCTATTGATGCTCCTCTCTTTCTGCCGGTTCTATGGAGAAACTGAACTGGGTGAAATGGGCTTTGAAACTTGATGACGCTCCTGTCGCTGAGAGCTTTTGCCTGATGAAGTAAATCATTAGGCTCCTGGAGGTATTCGAAATCGATAAGAACCTTGATGTGATATGTAATGAAGTTGTCGTGCCTTATGATATGCCCAAGGAGTTTCACTCTCCTTTTTTCCATTGCCTTCATAATTCTTGTTCTCATTTACCTCATTTAGAACATTTCACAATACTCATTACCTGTTGTAGGCTGTAAATACTGCATATACTTCGAGGATAACTACTATTGGGACCTCTTCTCTCCTCAATTTCTGCAGGTTCGATGGAGAAACTGAACTGGGCGAAATGGGCTTTGGAAACATGTTGATGCTCCAGTTGCTGAGAAGTTTGCCTGATTAAGAAAATCATTAAATCCCTGGAAGATAACTATTAGAATCCTCCAACACACTTTACAATTTGTTTTGCATAACATGTAGGTGGTCGATCAATCCAGGGACCATGTAATGTTTATTCAGGCCATTATAGTAAACTAAACAACTTTACATTCATCAAATGAAAGAGTGCTACTACCCCCGCTGATACTGCTGTCGCTGAGAATAATTTACCTAATCAAGAAAAACACTAGACTACTGAACGATAGCTATTGGAATCTCTATGATCCTCACTTTATGTCGGTACTATGTTCATACAGAACTGGGCTAAATGGGCTTCAGGAACCTGCTGATGCTCCTGTCACTGATAATACTTTGCCTAATTAAGACAATCATTAGAATCCTGGAGAATAAGAAAACTATTGGGATTTCTTCACTCCTCACATTATGCAGGTTCGATGGAGAAACTGAACTGAGCGAAATGGGCTTAGGAAAAATGTTGATGCTCCTGTCGCTGAGAGCTTTGTTTGATAAAATAAATCATTAGGCTCCAGGAGGAACTCAAAATTGACAAGGTGCTTGATGTGATTTGTAATAACGTTATCTTGTCTTATGATACGTACAAGAAGTTGAACTATAGGGATCTCTTTACTCCTCACTTAAGAATCCTGGAGGATATCTATTGGATTCACTATCCTCCTCATTTTCTGCCGGTTCGATGGAGAAACTGAACTGGGCATCGGGAACCTGCTGATGCTCCTGTCGCTGAGAACACTTTGCCTAATTAAGAAAATCACTAGACTCCTGGAGGTTAAGATAACTATTGGGATCTCTTCACTTCTCACTGTATGCATGTTCAATAGAGAAACTGAACTAGGCTTTGGAAACCTATTGATGCTGAGAGCTTCGTCTGATGAGCATGTAATGTTTATTCAGGCCATTATAGTAAACTAAACAACTTTACATTCATCAAATGAAGGAGTACTACTACTGGGTGAAATGGGCTTTGAAACTTGCTGATGCTCCAGTTACTGAGAACTTTGTCTGATTCAGTAAATCACTAGAATCCTCAAGGTTAGCTATTGGAATCTCTATGATACTCACTTTCGGCCAGTTCAATGGAGAAACTGAACTGAGCGAAATGGGCTTTGAAACTTGCTGCTGCTCCAGTTACTGAGAAGTTTGCCTGATGAAGTAAATCATTAGACTCCTGGAGCTTAACTATTAGAATCCTCAAACACAAGCTACAATTTGTTTTCCATAAAGTGTAGGTGGTCCCTCAATAAAAGGATTATATAATGTTTATTCAGGCCATTTTTGTAAATTAACCTATTAGAAAAAAAAATAGAATTTCATATTTATAAAATGTAAGAGATGGGCGGCCCCAGCTAATGCTCCTGCTGCTGAGAACTTTGCCTGATTCAGTAAATCACTCGAATTCTCAAGGATAGCTATTGGAATCTCTATGATACTCACTTTCTGCCGGTTCAATGGAAAAACTGAACTGGGCGAAATGGGCTTTCGAAACCTGATGATGCTCTTGCTGCTGAGAACTTTTCCTGATTAAGAAAATCACTAGAATCCTGGAGGATAGCAATTGGAATCTTTATGATCCTCAGTTTCTGGGTGAAATGATCTTCAGGAACCTGCTGATGCTCCTGTCGCTGAGAACACTTTGCCTGATTAAGAAAATTATTAGAATCCTGGAGGATAGCAATTAGAATCTTTATGATCCTCAGTTTCTGGGTGAAATGATCTTCAGGAACCTGCTGATGCTCCTGTCGCTGAGAACACTTTTCCTGATTAAGAAAATCACTAGAATCCTGGAGGATAGCAATTAGAATCTTTATGATCCTCAGTTTTGGGTGAAATGATCTTCAGGAACCTGCTGATGCTCCTGTCGCTGAGAACACTTTGCCTGATTAAGAAAATCACTAGAATCCTGGAGGATAGCTATTGGAATCTTTATGATCCTCACTTTCTGTCAGTTCAAATGAGAAACTGGAGAAACTGAACTGGGTGAAATGGGCTTTGAAACTTGCTGATGTTCCAGTTACTGAGAAGTTTGCCTGATTAAGAAAATAATTGAATCCCTGGAAAATAACTATTAGAATCCTCCAACACACTTTACAATTTGTTTTGCATAACATGTAGGTGGTCAATCAATCCAGGGACCATATAATGTTTATTCAGGCCATTATAGTAAACTAAACAACTTTACATTCATCAAATGTAAGAGTGCTACTACCCCCGCTGATACTGCTGTCGCTGAGAATAATTTACCTAATCAAGAAAAACACTAGACTACTGAACGATAACTATTGGGATCTCTTCACTCCTCACTTTCTATCAGTTCGATGGAGAAACTGAACTGGGCGAAATGGACAATGGAAAAATATTGATGCTCCTGTCGCTGAGAGCTTTGTCTGATGAAATAAATCATTAGGCTCCAGGAGGAACTCGAAATTGACAAGATTGATGTGATTTGTAATGAAGTCGTCTTGCCTTATGATTCATACAAGAAGATAACTATAGGAATCTCTTTACTCCTCACTTTATGCCTATGCCTGATTAATCCTCTATATTTAAAAAATGTACAAGTAGGGCTACCCCTACTGATGCAGCTGCCGCTGAGAACACTTTGTCTGATTAAAAAAATCATAAGACTCCTGGAGGATAGCTATTGGAATCTCTATGCTCCTCACTTTCTGCCAGTTCGATGAAGAAACTGAACTGGGCGAAATGGGCTTTGGAAACCTGTTGATGCTGAGAGCTTCGTCTGACAAAGTAAATCATTAGTCTTCAGGAGGAACTCGAAACCGATAAAATGCTTAATGTGATTTGTAATGAAGTCGTCATGCTTTATGATATGACCAAGAAGATAACTATAGGGATCTCTTTGATCCGACCTTTATGCCAATGCCTGATCAATTCAGGTATCATATGTTAATTCAGGCCATTATTGCAAATTACCCGATTAAAAAAAAAAAACTCTATATTTATAAAATGTAAGAGTGGAGATACCCGTGCTGCTGATACCCCTGCTGCTGAGAACTTTGCCTGATTAAGAAAATGACTAGAATCCTCGACAATAGCTCTATGCTCCTCACTTTCTGCCAGTTCGATGGAGAAACTGAACTGCATGAAATGGGCTATGGAAACCTGATGGTGCTCTTGGTGCTGTGAACTTTGCCTGATTAAGAAAATCACTAGAATCCTCGACAATAGCTCTATGCTCCTCACTTTCTGCCAGTTCGATGGAGAAACTGAACTGCGTGAAATGGGCTATGGAAACCTGATGGTGCTCTTGGTGCTGTGAACTTTGCCTGATTAAGAAAATCACTAGAATCCTAGAGGATAAGATAACAATTGGGTTCTCTTCGCTCCATTGATAATACTTGTTCTCACTTACTCTTATAGAACTTTTCACTAGACCAATAAACAGGTGTAGCCTATGAATACTACATATACTTGGAGGATAAGATAACTACTAGGGGGATCTCTTTGTTCCTCACATCTGCCAGTCAAAAAACTCAATATTTATAAAATGTGCTAATGCTGAGAACACTTTGCTTGATAAAGAAATTCATTAGACACCAGGAGGATAGCTATTGGAATCTCTATGCTCCTCACTTTCTGTCAGTTCAAGTGAGAAACTGGAGAAACTGAACTGAAGTTTGCCTTATTAAGAAAATCATTAGACTCCTGGAACTTAACTATTAGAATCCTCAAACACAAGTTACAATTTGTTTTCCATAAAGTGTAGGTGGTCGATCAATAAAGGGATTATATAATGTTTATTCAGGCCATTTTTGTAAATTAACCTTTTAGAAGAAAAAAAAAAGAACTTCATATTTATAAAATGTAAGAGATGGGCGGCTCCAGCTGATGCTCCTGCTGCTGAGAACTTTGCCTGATTCAGTAAATCACTAGAATCCTCAAGGATAGCTATAAGAATCTCTATGATACTCACTTTCTGCCGGTTCAATGGAAAAACTGAACTGGGCGAAATGGGCTTTCGAAACCTGATGATGCTCTTGCTGCTGAGAAAAAACTCTATATTTATAAAATGTAAGAGTGGAGATACCCGTGCTGCTGATGCCCCTGCTGCTGAGAACTTTGCCTGATTAAGAAAATCACTAGAATCCTCGACGATAGCTGTTGGAATCTCTATGCTCCTCACTTTCTGCCAGTTCGATGGAGAAACTGAACTGGGTGAAATGGACTATGGAAATCTGATGTGATCTTGCTGCTGTGAACTTTGCCTGATTAAGAAAATGACTAGAATCCTGGATAATAGCTTTTGGCATTATTATGATCCCACTTTCTACCAGTTCAATGGAGAAACTGAACTGGGTGAAATGGGCTTTGGAAACCTGATGGTGCTCTTGCTGCTGTGAACTTTGCCTGATTAAGAAAATGACTAAAATCCTGGATAATAGCTTTTGGCATTATTATGATCCCACTTTCTACCAGTTCAATGGAGAAACTGAACTGGGTTAAATGGACTATGGAAATCTGATGATGATCTTGCTGCTGAGAACTTTGCCTGATTAAGAAAATGACTAGAATCCTGAATAATAGCTTTTGGCATTATTATGATCCCACTTTCTGCCAGTTCGATGGAGAAACTGAACTGGGTGAAATGGGCTTTGGAAACCTGATGATGCTCTTGCTGCTGAGAACTTTGCCTGATTAAGAAAATGACTAAAATCCTGGATAATAGCTTTTGGCATTATTATGATCCCACTTTCTACCAGTTCAATGGAGAAACTGAACTGGGTTAAATGGACTATGGAAATCTGATGATGATCTTGCTGCTGAGAACTTTGCCTGATTAAGAAAATGACTAGAATCCTGGATAATAGCTTTTGGCATTATTATGATCCCACTTTCTGCCAGTTCGATGGAGAAACTGAACTGGGTGAAATGGGCTTTGGAAACCCGATGATGCTCTTGCTGCTGAGAACTTTGCCTGATTAAGAAAATCAATAGAATCCTGGATAATAGCTTCTGCAATTATTATGATCCCACTTTCTACCAGTTCAATGGAGAAACTGAACTGGGTGAAATGGACTATGGAAATCTGATGATGATCTTGCTGCTGTGAACTTTGCCTGATTAAGAAAATGACTAGAATCCTGGATAATAGCTTTTGGCATTATTATGATCCCACTTTCTACCAGTTCAATGGAAAAACTGAACTGGGTGAAATGGACTATGGAAATCTGATGATGATCTTGCTGCTGAGAACTTTGCCTGATTAAGAAAATGACTAGAATCCTGGATAATAGCTTCTGGCATTATTATGATCCCACTTTCTACCAGTTCAATGGAAAAACTGAACTAGGTTAAATGGACTATGGAAACCCGATGATCTTGCTGCTGAGAACTTTGCCTGATTAAGAAAATGACTAGAATCCTGGATAATAGCTTTTGGCATTATTATGATCCCACTTTCTACCAGTTCAATGGAGAAACTGAACTGGGTTACAATGGAAATCTGAAGATGATCTTGCTGCTGAGAACTTTGTCTGATTAAGAAAATGACTAGAATCCTGGATAATAGCTTCTGGCATTATTATGATCCCACTTTCTACCAGTTCAATGGAAAAACTGAACTGGGTGGAATGGACTATAGAAACCTGATGATGCTCTTTTGCTGTGAACTTTGCCTGATTAAGAAAATCATTAGAATCCTGGTGGATAAGATAACTATTGGGATCTGTTCGCTCTTCACTTTATGGCCGTTCAATAGAGGAAATGAACTTGGCGAAAGGGGCTCTGCAAACATGCTGATGCTCATGTTGCTGAGAACTTAGCCTGATTAAGAGACCCTCTTAGTCTAGGGTTAGGTGGGCGGTCCATCCACAGATCATATAATGTTGATTCGGACTATTATTGTAAATTAACCTATTAAAAAAAAGAAACTTTAGACTTATAAGATGTAAGAGTGGGGCTCCTTAATTATATTTAATTATAATTATTATGCTCCTGAATGAGTTTGAAACTGATAAGTTGCTTGATGTGATTTGTAATCACCACTCACACAACTCACCACTCTAATAAGTATTAGATATGAAACTGGAATCCGTAATAGCAGTTTATCACTTAAAATGGGTCAATATATTAAATAACACAAGAATTGGCTTGCGGCAAGCCCATACCATACTTCTGCAAGGTTCGCTGGCTATCAACAGGTAAGGTTTTGATAAAAGTTTTGTCTTTACGACGACAAATTTTAAACTTTTATCAAGAACAAGGAAAAGAATGTTATCTATCAGATGAAGTATTTCTCAGAAACCTTGCATTTTTGTCTGATATGATGACAAAACAAAACAATTTAAATATTTTCCTGCAAGGTGAAACGAGGTATATTTATGAAATGTGGCAAAAGATCCACCAAGCGTTTAGAAAAAAATTATCATTTTTCAAAACATTGCTTTGTCGATCGGAAATATCTGCACAACACTTCCCGGAGCTAGCTAAAATGTTAAATGAGCAGAACTGTGAAAATAAAATATTCGATGAATATGTAGGTGTCTTGGATTGTTTGATAAAAGAGTATACTAAAAGAGTTTCTGATTTTGACGAGCACACTCCTGCTATGAAACTGGCATTTGAACCACATTTAATAGATATATCCGAGGCTCCTGCAGAACTACAAATGGAGTTAATTGATTTAGGGGAAGATAGTATCATCAAATTCCTTTTTAACGCTAAAAAGGATCCCATAGAAATCTGGGAAAATGCTTTTGAATATCCATGCCTTCGAGAACATGCTCGCCGTTTACTTTCCTGCTTCGGAAGTACCTACTGTTGCGAGACAACATTTTCTCTCATGTCAAAAATAAAAACAAATTTAAGAACGCAAATTACAGATGCACATTTAGAGGATCAATTAAAGCTGTGTGTTACGAAGCTTGATCCAAATATACAATTACTCTCAAACAAAAAACAAAGCCAAATAAGTCACTAACTTAGTGAATAAAAAAATATTTTTTATAATATTTTATATGTATAATATATATTAAAATTTTGTAATATTATATTTTATTTTTTCTATATAATGCAATAAATTGTTAAATCTATAGAAAAACTATAATTTCACAAAAGTCACTTTCTTAGGTCAATCAGCTTATGCGGCCTCTCTTATTGCTGCCTAATTTAAATGTGGCCTCTAATGGTAAAAAGGTTCCCCCACCTCTGGGCTTGCCAATTTGGGGCTAAAACAGTATAACGACTGGCTGACCCAAAGTGGGGAGAGATGAAAGAGGGGGGGGAAGAGAGATGTGCTGACACAATCCTGATGTGGTGGCTATAGTTTTCAATGAGATGCTCTCCATTGTTGACATCTGTAAGTTGTCAACCACTGGCATGGAGTGCCTCTCGGTGACTATGGTCTAGCAGAATTTGGTCAGCTTCACGGGCACCTTCGCGCAATTGCGTCACAGTATGTACTTGGTGCGCGAATCTAGGCCATGGTAATAAAGAATGCCCAAATAAACAGAGCCCCCACTCCCAAATGTATAAATTAGAGAAGAAAAAGGCAGATCACCCAGTTTAATAGAAGTATGAATGACTTCTGTTATTCTTTGTTTCGCTTGTAATTCAATATATGACTCATGACAAATGTGAGTTTAACAAAATTAAATTCATAAGGAGAAAAAACAATGACAAAATGAATTTTCCATAAGGAGTGTCAAATGACACTGAGGCTATGGAGTTCTTGATCCGAGCCCATACTTATTGAGGTCCTGTTAGACAAGGACATGTAATACATTTATGGTGAAACAAATGATACTGGAGGGTTATTATTCCTCCAAATCTACTAAAGCTCCAAAGATTAATTTGGCAGAAATCAAAACTAGAATATGAAGAATTAACAAAAAACTGAACTAAATTATTTTTCAGGGGGAGACTTAAGTCCTCCTGTACTTAGAGATATACAACACAATATCCTACCTCAAGAATGACAGAGTCATAGTGCTTTCAAAATAACTACAAGTCCTCTTGTACTTAGAGATATACAACACAATATCCTACCTCAAGAATGAGCGTTTCAGTGCTTTTAAATAACAACAAGCCCTCTTGTACTTAGAGGTATACAACACAATATCCTACCTCAAGAATGACAGAGTCATAGTGCTTTCAAAATAGCAGTAAGTCCTCTTGTACTTAGAGGTATACAACACAATATCCTACCTCAAGAATGACAGAGTCATAGTGCTTTCAAAATAACTACAAGTCCTCTTGTACTTAGAGGTATACAACACAATATCCTACCTCAAGAATGACAGAGTCATAGTGCTTTCAAAATAGCAGTAAGTCCTCTTGTACTTAGAGGTATACAACACAATATCCTACCTCAAGAATGAGCGTTTCAGTGCTTTTAAATAACAACAAGTCCTCTTGTACTTAGAGGTATACAACACCATAACCTACCTCAAGAATGTCAGAGTTATAGTGCATTCAAAATAACAACATGAATATGAAGAATTAACAAAAAACTGAACTAAATTATTTTTCAGGGGGAGACTTAAGTCCTCCTGTACTTAGAGATATACAACACAATATCCTACCTCAAGAATGTCAGAGTTATAGTGCATTCAAAATAACAACATGAATATGAAGAATTAACAAAAAACTGAACTAAATTATTTTTCAGGGGGAGACTTAAGTCCTCCTGTACTTAGAGATATACAACACAATATCCTACCTCAAGAATGACAGAGTCATAGTGCTTTCAAAATAACTACAAGTCCTCTTGTACTTAGAGGTATACAACACAATATCCTACCTCAAGAATGACAGAGTCATAGTGCTTTCAAAATAGCAGTAAGTCCTCTTGTACTTAGAGGTATACAACACAATATCCTACCACAAGAATGAGCGTTTCAGTGCTTTTAAATAACAACAAGTCCTCTTGTACTTAGAGGTATACAACACCATAACCTACCTCAAGAATGTCAGAGTTATAGTGCATTCAAAATAACAACATGAATATGAAGAATTAACAAAAAACTGAACTAAATTATTTTTCAGGGGGAGACTTAAGTCCTCCTGTACTTAGAGATATACAACACAATATCCTACCTCAAGAATGACAGAGTCATAGTGCTTTCAAAATAACTACAAGTCCTCTTGTACTTAGAGATATACAACACAATATCCTACCTCAAGAATGAGCGTTTCAGTGCTTTTAAATAACAACAAGCCCTCTTGTACTTAGAGGTATACAACACAATATCCTACCTCAAGAATGTCAGAGTTATAGTGCATTCAAAATAACAACATGAATATGAAGAATTAACAAAAAACTGAACTAAATTATTTTTCAGGGGGAGACTTAAGTCCTCCTGTACTTAGAGATATACAACACAATATCCTACCTCAAGAATGACAGAGTCATAGTGCTTTCAAAATAACTACAAGTCCTCTTGTACTTAGAGGTATACAACACAATATCCTACCTCAAGAATGAGCGTTTCAGTGCTTTTAACCTTTTCACTGCTACGCGGTAACGCTCTCCTGTCTTGCTACTCCCTACTTTAGTAGGTCTAGCTGATTGTTCCGTACTTGCGGACCACCCCTAAAGTCGGGCAGAACATTTTCAACATTTAACTGCTGCAGCCGACTAAACTAGGCCCATAAACGCATTCTAATGGATTTCTTCACAAACTCAACACCTCAATCGTTTTACAAACCCTCACTAGACAGTATCACTTAGGTTATAGAATAACATTTTCTTTTACTACGTTTTTCAATTCTAGAGCATTTCATTTCTGAAATATATATCGATCAAAATAATGATTTCTTCCCATTACTAATCATTATTTTAGTTAGACAATTATTATTGAAATTGTAGATAAAATAATATCAAGTTTATTGCACAATTGTTTACAAGTCGCATATCTAAAAGACTCATTCTAATTTAGAATGCAAGTTTTTGGAAATATTTTACTTTTATTTCTGGGTGAATGAAAATTTGAATTTACAAACACTTTACTGTAATGGAAATAACGTCCATAACTGCACAAATTTCCTTTGGCGAGTGAAGGAAGAATTCCGTACTTTTCCACTACTCACAATAAGGGTCATAGGCCCCTCGACACTTATACCTGCCTCCCTTGTATTTCGTACTTTCCCACTAGAAACAATTGTCATAGGCCCCACTTATACCCGTGCCCCCGTGTTACCGTAATCTGTTTGCTTCCAGTTATTTATTCAGTTTGAGTTGTGATTTCACTGTGAAAGTTTGTCTAAAACGTAAAAAAAACTGCCTAAAACGTATTCAATTGACGAAGTGCGAAAAATGGTGATGGATAGTGAATTTGAATTTTCTTCATCTGAAGAAGAAGTTCAGGAGTTAGATCGACCTTCGACTTCAAGTTCTTCATCTAATTCTAAAAAAACAGTTAGAACCCGTGTGCGAAAGAACGTGTCCGTGTCCTCAGAAGACTCTTCAGATGACGAGGTAGGAGAACCTGTGACCAAAAAATCAAAATCTGGGCTGATTTGGGATAATGAAGATTTGTCTCCACAAATTCATTCACTTAGATTTTTTTTCTGAAGGAATCGTTTAACAAATAGCTGAACAAACAAATTCTTATTATGAATATTGCTGTGAAGCTACCCAAATTTTCCCAAAGTCATGACTAAGAAAGTGGGACAATGTGAATGTAAACGAATTATACAAATTTTTTGTGACCATTCTCCTAATGCCAAGGACAAGAAAACATACCTTTCAAGAATATTGGAGTACCGATGTGGTAATAGACACACCAATGTTTAGACAGTTATTTTCCAGAGACAGATTTCTGCTCATTCTCGGGTTGTTGCATTTTGCAAATAATCGAGAAGATCACAGTGGGAACCATTTATACAAAATTAGTTTGATTATTGACCATCTGAGATCTGCTTTTAGAGCATCATTTTATCCCTTCGAAAAAGCGTGCATTGACGAGAGTCTAATGCTTTTCAAGGGAAGGTTAAGGATAAACCAATGTTCCATCTTCAATGAAACAGACAAAAACCATATGTTCTCTACCTTCAAAGAGCCCCCCCCCCCCCGCAGGTGCTGCCATCTATGTGTAAGTCCTGGGAACTACCGAGACCCCGCTCCAGCTGTTGATAGAGAATGAAGGTCACCATTAGTGATTCTTCCTTTCTTGAGAGAGCACACTCATTTTTTTTTACCTTGTTAATATGCCTCAACACCATAGCTAATTAACTAGCATACAAGCCAAGGCGGGTGGCAGGAGAGAAGATATGGATGGAGAGAGAAGAATATGGAAGAAATAAGGAGAAAAATGGGGAATGAACAACCATCATAAGGAAAACCCACACACAAGGAAGCCTGGCACAATAGTTAACAGAACATCAGCATTCAAATATGTAATTTTAATTTATATATATATATATATATATATATATATATATATATATATATATTCATTATATTACATGCTATTATGCTATGCAGCAACTCCTTCAATAGACTTTGTTTTGTTTTATCACCATTATAACCATATTTATACAGTCCACCCTCATTAATACCAGCACTTGCATAAACCCAAATAGAGAGAAGGTAATATTCATTTCCAAATGAATTACCCCATCTCATTACATGGTCCTCCGGGCCGGATATTCAATTCAAGCATTATAATCACTCAACAAAATCTTGAGGTTACCTCACTGTTATCTTTATAGCCTCCACCCTACCTTCCCAGGTATATTGTTTGCCAGTACCATCATAATCACATGGACTTTTCTTCTTTCATCAGTACCTTAGTACACCACATTGATGTTAGGTCGGCCTATAGCCTCCGTTGCATATTCCTCTCACCTTCTCTCTCTATGTTGTCTTCTCTTCCTTCCACCCCTTGCTTGGCTTGATCATCATTCATTATGTCTGATATAGCATCACTTGAGCGCAAATTTCGCATTTTAAAGCGAAACATCCATGGCATTGCTTCGGCTGGAAAAGCCTGTTTAGACAAACCTGAAGATAGCCTACTCTTCGAGGCCCGTTTGGAAGCTGCTACCTCTGACTTCGCTGACCTACAGACGTGTTTGGAGCAACATCTGGACGCACACGCATCAATCAATACCACGCCCTCTGATGACTGGGAAGAAAGATATGATCTTATCAGGGATGAACTCATAACAGCAAAATCCTACCTCATGGCAATTCATCGCAAATTTATCCCTGCTGAAACTTTGTACTCTGCAAGCACTTCAGCTGCCATATTTAACACTACGAGGATATCACAGAATCCCACCTTTATGACATCTTGTAAGCCTAATTTGACTCCTATTCGATTACCTCACTTTTCTGGAGACCTACTGAAGTGGTCACACTTCAGAGACACTTTTCAGTCCATAGTTCACAATGACCCTACATTGTCGAACACAGAAAAATTACATTATTTACTGGGAGTCCTCAGCGGAGAAGCAGCGTCGTTAATATCAAAATTCTCTGTTCAGGAAAAATCATATGACAATTATGACAACCCTCGAGTCCTCGCTTCGCTTTATGTATGACAGATCTTGGAAGGCAATTCCAAGGAAGCCAAGACTGAACTTCAGCAATATGAGCGATTTTTACCAAAGTTGCCGACAGCATTGAGGGGTTTCATTCGCTGGCTTTAGAGGACCCTTCGGACTTCCTTCTGGCAACGCTAGCACTTTGTACTCTAGATCCACAAACTCGCAGGAATTTTGAGTTGTTACGGAACTCAAGCACAATATTCCCGACTGCAGACGAAGTCATCACGTTCGTTAGGCAACGCAAGATTGCCATAACCATGTCGAGAGATTTAGATTCAGCATCATACACTTCCAACGTTGAAGCACCCAAGAAACCTTCCGGTGTTCGATTTCCAAATCGTCAATCTCCAAAATATAACACTGTCTCCTTCCACACCTCTGCAAGCGTAAGCAACCAGTCTGCAAACCTTTCTCATCCACAAATGCAGAAATCTGGAGATAAGAAGATACAACATCATTCCAAGTCAAATAAGCTACAAAACTGCCCTTACTGTCAGGCCAATCATTCATTGCCAGGATGCTACAAGTTTAGCATTACACCACCTGACGAAGGAATCGCATTTGTCAAGTCTTTGAGATGTTGTAGAAATTGTCTACGTTCAGAATACTTGGTAAGAGACTGCCCATCAAAGTGGACCTGTCGTTTCTGTAATCTGAAACATCTTAGCCTGCTTCATGAAGACACAGGCTCCACGTCCAAGAAAGAACCCGACCGAGTAGAATCTGAAACTTCTCTGGCTTCGGATCCGACCCAACACCCCACATCCCTGGATCATGTGCTACGTTGCTTGGCACAGCAGAAATCGCCATAGTTGCCAGAGACGGTCAGCTACATTCTGTATGAGCTGTCTTAGATTCAGGGAGTCAACAAACATTTATTACCTTCGCAACTACAAAAAAATTGGTGCATCAATCGCCGCCTACAAGGGGAGTTAACCCACACACAAGGAAGCCTGGCACAATAGTTAACAGAACATCAGCATTCAAATATGTAATTTTAATTTATATATATATATATATATATATATATATATATATATATATATATATATTCATTATATTACATGCACTATGCAGCAACTCCTTCAATAGACTTTGTTTTGTTTTATCACCATTATAACCATACTTATACAGTCCACCCTCATTAATACCAGCACTTGCATAAACCCAAATAGAGAGAAGGTAATATTCATTTCCAAATGAATTACCCCATCTCATTACAAGCAATATATTCCTTCTAAAAGAAGCAGATTCGGCATAAAAACTTTTATAGTGTGCGACTGTTTTACGGGTTACATCCTAGATTTCATTGTATATACGGGTACCTCAACGTAAATCACCGACTATGGTTTCGGAGTTTCGGGCAACACAGTTGCCACTTTGATGGAGCCATATCTGGAAAAGGGTCACAAGATATATGTGGATAATTGGTATACCAGCCCGGCATTATTTTGCTGGCTATTCGACCATGCCACGAATGCGTGTGGGACAGTGAGGAAAACAAGGAAAGATATGCCAGCAATGGAAGAAAAACTAAAAAGAGGTGAATACTCGTTTCGCTCAGCTAATGGTAAGATAATTGCCATAAAGTGGTGTGACAGAAGAGATGTGTGGATGCTTTCTACTATGCATACTGCCGAAATGGTTGAAACCGAAAAAATAGATAAGAGTTTCAAAACAAAAAGTGAGAAAACCTCAAGCGGCATTGGACTACAACAATAACATGGGTGGCGTCGACAAAATTGACTTGGTGTTGAGCTCCATAGATTCACTAAGGAAATCTCTGAAATGGTATAAGAGATTATTTTTCCATCTATTAGACTTGTCAGTCTACAATGCTCACGCACTCTACCAAGCCACAAACAACAAAAAAGTTCCGTACACAGATTTTCATCTTCAACATATAAAGGAAATATTTGAAAAGTTCAGAGTCGAGCGGAGAAAATCTGGTGGAAAAGCCGGAGTGGAGCCCTTGTTACACTGCATTTTTTTGTGCCACCGTCGTGTCCCCCCTTTTCCTCCAATTTACAGAAATTTCCAGCCAGGCGAGAATACTCTGCCCCCCCCCCTTCATGGCTTATTAATGTTAATATTAAGAATTATTTTATATTGGAATCTAGATTTAAGATTAGTTAAGTATTAGGTAGAAAATTAAATATTAAGGTAGATATAAGTATAGGTACTTAGTTTTAAATAAGTTAAGTTTAGATAAGTTAAGTTAGTTGTAGTTAATTAGATTAAATAGTAGCTAATGAGGGACAGGAGGGGAAGAGAGCCTAGACGAGGGGAAGGTGGAGAAATGTGATGGTGGGAGGCAAGCAGGCAAGGAGAGGATAGAAGGATTACGCCTCGTGCTGGTGCTCTGCCTTGGAACGGGAAGATATTTGTGTGCTGTAAGTCCGGATTTTCGGCTGGAAAATAATAGTGCCCAGTAATCCAATAGTGCAGGATTCAAGAGTGTTCCAAGAAATCCCGGGAGAGACCAATGCCTGGAGCAACCGGAGAAGCGGCTGAATTCTATAAACCAATTAAACCCTGGCCAGGTATGGGAAATATACATTTATTGTTGAACAGCAAGTAAATCCCAAATTTTGGGTTAATACTGCCCCATCCCCTCAGTGCTGAACCGAGATAAATAGGGTTTTATTAAAGTTAAAATTTATTTTTTTATGTCAACAGGCTAAATGACTTTTTAGATTTGTAAATAAGAAGATAATCCTTTTTTTTATATTATTTTATTATTAGGTCTAATTGTAAATTTAATGATTCCCTGGTTTTATTTACTTTGTTAATTTTAGCCAATTTGTTTTATGTACTTATTTTTTTTATGTTCAAGAGTTATATCATTTTCATTATAATTTATTCCTATACAGATTAATTTATTATATGACCCCCTTTCCTATAATTATTATTGTCATTTTGGCAGAAGCCTTTATTATCATAATAATTATAATGAAGAATTCAGAGATTCACCCTGGGCTGGGATTTCTTATCAGCAAGTGCTGTATAGCATAGTAGCTAGAGGAAGCTGCTTTCAAAGTAAGAGCCCTGGGTTCGAATCTCAATTTAGAACGTATTTTTCTTTTTTCCTTTCTTTGTTTTTTTTTTGGTTTTCCTACATTTCACCATATATGTTATATGTTTTTATTATTACCCCCCCCCCTATAAAAAAAATGTAGGTGGCGCCCTGTCTATTGATTTTTTTTTTCCCTTCTTTTCCTTCATTAAAAACATTTCTAAATTAATTTTACAACGAATCCCCCCATCTCCACTGAGCAGCCCACCCCTTTCTTTCATCTGTTATATTGGTAACACCCTTGCTAAGGTTGAGTGGAAGACATTTTCCAAAAAAATTGCCTGATACGGAAAAAGGTGTATCGAAGAGAGAATGTGTGGTGTGTAAAAAAAAAAAAACAAACGGCGTCAGTCTCGCTTTTTTTGTGCGGAGTGTGAGATACCTCTTTGTGTTGTGCCTTGTTTCGAAATTTACCATACTATGAAAAACTAAACGAACTTAAAATTGTGTTTTTAAATTTATACTAGAATTTTGATTAGTATCAATAAATTATAAAGTAAAAATAAAAATTGTGTATTATTATGATTCTATTTAAAAAATATATTACGGCAAAAAAAAAAAAAAATTTGTTACACTACTTTATTTTATAAGCCTTGCATTTTCCCATAATATTTTTGTTTAACAACTCACTCTAACAATAAGTTTATTTAGATTATTAAACAATATTCACTTATTTAGGTGAATAACACTTTTAATAAATATATAAAAATAAATTTATCAAATGATTTCGAATGTTTATAATTCATTCTAATCATTATATTTTTGAATCAAATTGACGCTAAATAAAATTATTTTGGTATTATTAATTTGTATGGTAATTTTGAGACTAAAGATTCAGTATTATTAGTTATAATAGATGGAAAATTTCAGTAGAAACAATGAATGTTTGAATGAAAAAACAAACGTAACAATTCCATTGAAGTAGAGAGGCGCAAAAATACTCAGCACGGGAGGTAAGTTGTAGTGGGGAAAGGCCAGCACACACAGACGGGTCGGACCCCTACTACGTAGCAGTGAAAGGGAAAAAACTAAATTATTTTTCAGGGGAAACTTAAGTCCTCCTGTACTAGAGATGTACAAGACAATATCCTACCTCAAGAATGACAGAGTCATAGTGCTTTCAAAATAGCACCAAGTCCTCTTGTACTTAGAGGTATACAACACAATATCCTACCTCAAGAATGAGCGTTTCAGTGCTTTTAAATAACAACAAGTCCTCTTGTACTTAGAGGTATACAACACCATAACCTACCTCAAGAATGTCAGAGTTATCGTGCATTCAAAATAACAACATGAATATGAAGAATTAACAAAAAACTGAACTAAATTATTTTTCAGGGGGCCACTTAAGTCCTCCTGTACAAGAGATGTACAACACAATATCCTACCTCAAGAATGACAGAGTCATAGTGCTTTCAAAGTAACTAGAAGTCCTCTTGTACTTAGAGATATACAACACTATAATCTACCTCAAGAATGTCAGAGTTATAGTGCATTCAAAATAACAACATGAATATGAAGAATTAACAAAAAACTGAACTAAATTATTTTTCAGGAGGTGGCTTAAGTCCTCCTGTACTAGAGATGTACAACACAATATCCTACCTCAAGAATGACAGAGTCATAGTGCTTTCAAAATAACTACAAGTCCTCTTGTACTTAGAGATATACAACACAATATCCTACCTCAAGAATGAGCATTTCAGTGCTTTTAAATAACAACAAGTCCTCTTTTACTTAGAGATATACAACACTATAATCTACCTCAAGAATGTCAGAGTTATAGTGCATTCAAAATAACAACATGAATATGAAGAATTAACAAAAAACTGAACTAAATTATTTTTCAGGGGGTGACTTAAGTTCTCCTGTACAAGAGATGTATAACACAATATCCTACCTCAAGAATGACAGTTTATTAACGTCCACCTTTGGCAACTCAGGCTAATTGGGACGGGTTATCTACAGGTTACCAACCTTTTCTAGCCAGGGTGTGTTTTTAGGATATTATTTAATGAATTTCGACATTAAATAATTTTCTTTGCCCAGACAAGAATCGAACTCGCCACTAGGTTTGCCATGGTTCAAAATCAAACACAATTGAAGAATGACCCCATGTACCTAGATGCCTTTGTCATCGATGGGGAATGTGGCTTCGTCCAAAAACCTCGAACCCTAGACTTCTCGCCCTCATTTGATTCATTTCTACCATTAGTGCATGCAGAGTATGCTCAAATCTGCGCTACATACCGAAGCTTCCAAAAGGAAGTTTCTTGGTCATTGTACGCGTATTACAACATAATGCACTTATGGGTGAGAATTTGTGCTGTAATGAATCATAGAAAGCTCCTGACGTATGAAGAGCTTCAATTTCACAGTACTTTGACTTAGACCCGTGGCCTATTACAGAGCATTCAAAACAACAACATGAATATGAAGAATTAACAAAAAACTGAACTAAATTATTTTTCAGGAGGTGGCTTAAGTCCTCCTGTACTAGAGATGTACAACACAATATCATACCTCAAGAATGACAGTCATTGTGTTTTCAAAATAACTACAAGTCCTCTTGTACTTAGAGATATACAACACAATATCCTACCTCAAGAATGAGCATTTCAGTGCTTTTAAATAACAACAAGTCATCTTGTACTTAGAGGTATACAACACTATAATCTACCTCAAGAATGTCAGAGTTATAGTGCATTCAAAATAACAACATGAATATGAAGAATTAACAAAAAACTGAACTAAATTATTTTCCTGGGGGTGACCCGACGCGATTTCTTTGTTATGTGAAGATATCAGGGTCCTTGCAGTGGAAGAAAGCATGGCTCAGCAGTTATTCAGAACGGATGAAGAACTTTTGCGGGAGCTGGAACGACAAAATATGGAGGATCCACTTCCGGACACCACCATTGTTATGAGGACTCTCCTGATGAAGATGAAGAGGATCTTGTTGTTCAAAGTGACCATGACACAAATAGTGAGCAAGAGGCCACTGACGATGAAGAATGTCTAGGTGAGCCAGAAAATTTTTATGTTTCGAAAAATCAAAAAATAAAATGGTTTACAGAACCACTCCCCACCACCAGAACTCGAAAGGAAAATTTAGTTACACAAATGTTTTGCGTCCGGCGAGGATTTAGCGATACTAGTCAGGAATGTGATGCTTTCAACAAGTTTTTTGATGATCAAGTAATTTTACTCATTGTGAGGAACACCAATATAAAAATTAGGACAGTAAGTCACAAATTTTCTCGCTCAAGAGATGCCTGAGACAGATCCTGATGAAATCAGGGCACTAATTGGTCTCTTGTTTATGTCCGGTGTTTTTAGGACAGCTCACACAAACACCAGAGATTTGTGGGGGAAAGATGGGCCTGCTATATTCCCTGTCACAATGAACAGAGAAAGGTTCCACTTTCTCCTAAGAAATTTACGTTTTGATGATATCAATAGCAGATCAGAACGAAAACGATTGATAAGTTAGCCTCGATCAGAGAGCTCATTATTATTTTAGGGGATGAATTTGTAGAGGCCTATTCTCTCCATGAAATCTTGACTATTGATGAGCAGTTGGTGGGCTTTCGCGGTCGGTGTTCTTTCTGCCAGTATCTTCCAAACAAGCCACAATGATACGGACTTAAAATATTTGCTCTTGTAGATTCTAAAACATTTTATGTATTAAAATTCGAAATTTACTCTCGAACACAACCAGAAGGACCATACAGAAACGGAAATACAGCTATTGAGATAGTGAATCGCCTAGTTGAACCGGTAAAAGGCAAAGGCCGCAACGTGACAGTTGATAATTGGTATACGAGTGTTCCGCTAGCAGAGACTCCTGAAAAAACAATTGACTTTGGTTGGCACTCTTCGTAAGAATAAATCGGAAATAGCAATTTTATTCCAGCCTAATGCAAGCCGAGAACTCCATTCATCATTATTTGGATTCACTCGTGATCTTACTCTGGTTTCCTATGTTCCAAAAAAAAAAAGAAGGCTGTAATTTTACTATCGACCATGCACCATTCGGCTGATATAGACGAATCATCAGGAAACGATCGGAAACCAGAGGTTAGATCATACTATAATAGTACTAAAGGCGGCGTTGATACCAACGACCAGCTTTGTTCATATTACAACACAGGACGGGAAACCAATAGGTGGCCGTTAGCCCTATTTTTCCACTTTTTGAATGTAATGGGCATAAATTCATATATTGTTTATAAAACCAACAATAACCTCAAACTACCTCGGGTACAATATTTGAAAGAACTAGCCCACCAATTAGTAAAAATTTATGTGGTAAAAAGATCTCAAAACCCCCGGATTTTGAAGTCTCTGAGACAAAGAATCATACTTTACTTGGACGAAGAGGAAGTGATGGTACTAAACGCTCAACCTGAGGAAGGAGGCCCATCATGACAGAAGAAACGAATAAGATGTTATCTTTGCCCAAGTACCAAGGACTTAAAACATTCCCAGGTTTGCTATAAATCTTTAAAAAATATATGCCCAAAACATTCATCGGTGATATGTGAACAGTGTAAGGAGTAAGTGAAGAATTATTATATACTACTACTACATGAGTTTACCTACCACCTTATTATTGGATATTTTTTTTTTTTACTTATTATTGGAGCTTTCTCTTTTCATGAATAATATTTGTTTGTTCATATTATTTATTTTCATGTTCAGTTTTATTTGTTATTTTTTTTTTAATATGTGCATAAACTATTTCTTTTTCATTTTATTGGAATTATAAATTTCATTTCATTTCTTGAACAATAAAATTAAATTTTCAAATCTCAACATTCAGTACTCACCTATTTCAAGACAGCAATGGAGGATGACTTTTGATTTTTGATTTTTTTAATGAATAGTAGAAGTTTCTGGTAAAATTGAATGAATTTATTTCTTTTCAAGAGTCTCTTTAATGTATTTAAAAACTAAAAGATAAAAGTCTATATTTCTTAAATTTTATAAATTAAAATCAAAATGAACATTTCAAAGAATCCATCATTTTAGGTGGCATTTTTGAAGGTATATTGAAATCTGTTCTGAAGGCTTCATTCTAAACTTTTATGTTTTTACTAAAAGTAAATGCAGTTCTAATTGAGAAAAATAAAGTATTTATATTATTTTAGGCATTTATATAATAGTTTTTGAACTTATTAACCTCGGGTCTCCCATGACCCGATGCGAGTGCTCATGTGCTCGAATGTCACACGAGTGATGAAGGGTTAAATAACAACAAGTCCTCTTGTACTTAGAGATATACAACACTATAATCTACCTCAAGAGTTATAGTGCATTCAAAATAACATGAATATGAAGAGTTAACAAAAAACTGAACTAAATTATTTTTCAGGGGGTGACTTACTGTCACGTTTTAAGTCCTCCTGTACTAGAGATGTACAACACAATATCCTACCTCAAGAATGACAGTTTCAGTGCTTTTAAATAACTACAAGTCCTCTTGTACTTAGAGATATACAACACCATAATCTACCACCAGAGTTATAGTGCATTCAAAATAACAACATGAATATGAAGAATTAACACCAATAGTGCTTTTAAATAACACCAAGTCACTTGTACGTAGGGGTATACACTATTATATCCTACTTCACAAATGATAGTTTTAAGGAGGTTTTAATTAACACCAAGTCCATTGGTACTTAGAGATATACAACACAATATCCTACCTCAAGAATGACAGTTTCAGTGCTTTTAAATAACTACAAGTCCTCTTGTACTTAGAGATATACAACACTACAATCTACCTCAAGAATGACATTCAAAGAGCTTTTAAATAGCATGTCCTCTTGTACTTAGAGATATAAAACACAATATCCTACCTCAAAAATGACAGTTTCAGTGCTTTTAAATAACTACAAGTCCTCTTGTACAGGGTGGGGCAAAAGGTATGAACCGGTTTTGTCTGGCTGGCGCTCAGTTTGTGGTGGTGGGGGGAAGTGGGCTGGGCCTCGCTAAAGGCGTGGGAGGGTCTAGTTTTCAGTAGCAACCATGCCTTGGATGGAAGAGCATCATGGAAGAATGTTGGAGAGAATTCCAGTAAATTCAACATTTTTCAGCAGTGACCATTTCCACCTGTGTGGAGCTGTTAATAAGCAGAATTTTCGATATTGGGCTAATGAAAACCCAAGGGAAATTCACCAGAGGCCACTTCACTCCCCTAAAGTGACTGTATGGTGCGCAGTATCCCAGTTCGGGATTATGGTCCTTACTTTTGGGCGAACCATCACTGTCACTGCTGAGTGTTATGTGACAATGTTAGAAGAGTTTTGAACCTCAGCTGGAAGAATTAAGTGAAGCGACTAATCTGGGGGACATTTGGTTCCAACAGGATGGGGCAACATCCCACACTGTTAGGATTTCAATGGAGAAATTGAGGCAAATGTTCCCCCTGCGCCTCGTCTCCGCGAGGGGTGACTTGGAGTGGCCAGTGCACTCATCAGATTTGAGCATTTGTGACTTTTTCCTTTGGGGATACCTAAAGGAAAAGGTTTTTAAAATCATCCACATGGAAGAACTTAAGGACAGAATCAGGGAGGAAGTTACGGCAATACCCATCGAAATGTGCAGAAGAGCTGACAAAAACTTCAGAAATCGCCTTCAAGAGTGTATCGCTGTTAACGGCCATCATCTTTCAGATACCATATTCAAAACTTAGTGTAAAAAAACTAGTGTATGTACTGATTTATTAATTACAAAGATAATTTTGGTAAGTTGAGGTGATTTTGTTTTACATCCCTTTAAAACCGATTCATACCTTTTGCCTCACCCAGTACTTAGAGATATACAACATTATAATCTACCTCAAGAATGTCAGAGTTATAGTGCTTTCAAAATAACACCATGAATATGAAGAATTGACTAAAAACTGAACTTTTCAGGGGGTGACTTAAGCCCTCTTGTACTAGAGATATACAACACAATATCCTACCTCAAGAATGACAGAGTAACTGTGCTTTTAAACACAGTTCGTCCATGCGCCACGGCCTTTAGTAATCCAGCGTTTTTTCGGACACTATGTCAGTGCACGTTTCTGCCGCTAGACATAAACCAACACTTCTTGTGGCACAGTCTTAATTCACCCTTCCTCAGATCGTAATAGTCATTACATATTTGTTGTCAGTGATGCACAATACTATTATGGAAGGAATGGGAGATGAAATTGTCAAAGTTATTGAAGGAGAGGGGAATAGGAGCAAGACTCAGTCTCAATGAAAACAATCGGCTACGATACTGCCCTCGACACTTCCAATATAGCTACCAAATGGCCTGAAGAAAATGGTGTACCCATGAACCAACAGGTAACCATGTAACATCTGAAAGATAGAGCTGTCCAAGCATCCTTCAAAGTTGAATGGCAAAAAATAATTGATTCTTTTTTCACTAGACATCCTTAATGTTTTGCACATTTTTTTTTTTTTTAAACAACAAGTTAAACAAGTTGTTTAACAAATTAGACAAATTTCCTTACATTCTTGTTTTAATGTATCATAGTATATTATACATATGTTACACACACACATATATATATATATATATATATATATATATATATATATATATATATACATTGAGGCACTCAATGCTATAAATAAATTAAGCCCTATTAGACATAGGGGTATTCTCTGTTAACTTTCTTTTGTTAAAGGTACAACAGTGAAGATCTCAAGGATACTCAAGAAGCAAGGAATAGAAACAGCATTTGGCAGTGACAGGAAAATAGCACACATGTTGCCCAGCTGCAAAGATCAACTCCAGACAAAAATCCCAGGAACCCCCCTGGTATCCCATACAGCATACCCTGTTCTTGCAGCTCAGAATACATTGGCCAGACCGGCAGATTGATAAACACCAGGATCGCCGAACATATCAAGAGTTTGAAAAAAGTTTCGGACAGAAGAATCAGCAATAGCAGAACACTTTTGGAAAACTAACTACAACATCAAATTCGATGAAGTCAAGGTGCTGGCAAAGGTGGACCGATACTTGTCCGAGAAGCCTTAGAAATAGCAAAATGCCCAAATAACTTCAACAGAGAGGATGGATACAGACTCAGCAAACTCTGGAAGCCCGTCATTCCACAGAGACCACAGATAAGAAACAAAAACGACGGTATAGCCGGTGAACGACCACCGGAAGAAGTATCCGTAGACACCTGGAAGGGAAGACTCCGCCCAAGGAAACCAGATAAGACTCACATACTTATATACCTGAGGTGAACACACACTCTTCAGTCTCAGAGATAGCCCTGAGGAAGCTAGAAGCATGTCTAGCAAAACGTTGGCAACAAAAATGCAGACACGGTCAATACCTGAAGACCTTAATAGTATTAATGACCTAATTAATGTTGAACATATGGTTTCATATATTTCTCAGGATGATAATGAAAGCTTTGCATCTGAGAATGAAAATAATTTCACAACTGCTCCTAGGCTGATAAATTTAAGTGATATTCAATTTTCCATACGGGAAATCAAAATTTTTAAAAAAGGACTGAAATATTGTCTGTCACTCACTCCACGTAAAGAAGAATTGATTGAAATTATGTGGCCATTGAGTCTATTGATATTCCGACAATCAGATAGATAGGATCAGAAATTGAAAATTATCTTCATAAAAAAGGTTTTAAAAAACCAACGAGTTGTCTTCATTGTCCTGTTATTAAAAAGTAGGAACATTAGGAGCTGTCACAAACGAACACCCAACATGACCACCAGAAGAAGCCGGTTGGAAAATCAACAGAATATTGTGGACCACCAAATCAACGATACCGCTGGAGATATGCCACACATGACAACTGTAATTTAAAAGTTAATAAAGAAAAGAATCTTATAGTTACGAGAGCTGATAAAGGTGCCTCATGCATGGTGATGAACAGAAAAACATACGATGATAAGGTTTTAGGCGTAATCAGCGATTTAGGATGTGTTCAATTATAGCCCTATTGGAAAATATTCTGAAGCATAATTTCTGAGTGGAAAGCTATAAAAAATGCACCTAATCTGTTTAGAGAAGCAGAAAGAAGGTATGTGATCCAGATGAACCCATTGCCCCCCAAAGACATTCAAAGAGGATATTCCTATGCGTCCCATAGTTTCGTTCAATTCCGCACCCATGGAAAAATTACCTAAAAAACTTATCTCTCAATTTAATAGGATTGTAGAATTTAATCCCACTTACTCATTAAATAACAGTGCAAAGATGAGGAGCTTTGTAGCACAGGAAAACATTAGCTTAAAGGATATAAGGGAGCACATCAACAACCTCACATGGAAGAGGGTGCTATGAACCAGGGATGAAAGAAATGACAGTTTAGACATGGATCTAGAAAGATCAACGACACCACCCCCCCACTCCGAGGAAGAAAGGTACTGCCTCAACGAATGTAAGAGGGAACGAGCACTTCAGGACTGACAGTAGGGCAATGAGATTAAAGTTTGTGCGGAAAGAAATGTGTTTTTAATGCTCACCATTGCCATCAAACTATGAAAAACATATAATATTGGGCTAAGATGAAAAAATTAAATATGGGACATACTAGTTGTAGTAGAGGAGGTGCAGGGAGCCAAAAACTAACCTCTTACCTCGTACACATCCAGTTCAGTGAAGTTTTACAAGTAGTCCTTTCAATTTTTTTGGTCATCTATTTGTGATAACAATCCGATAGGATTTCGTATAAGGGTTAGGACATTTAGTTGCGCATCCGATTTTCGTTGAAGATGGCTGAACCTGGAACTTCATCAGCAGTTCAAAAGCGACGAAAACAGGGGGAACAACTTCGCAGCAAAGAGCAAGGTATAGTTTTCAACGTATATAACTACTTCAGACGGAATTACACTGTGAACAAAGCTGTGAACGAAACATGTAATGCCACGGGAGTTTCAAAGCGACTGTTTATAGGATAATTAAAAGAAGCAGCCAAGGCCCATTCACAACTCCCACAAAGAAAAGAAAATGTCTAAAAGTTCAAAGAAAGGATTCTCGATTAGTCAAGTATGATTCTTTTGTATTATCGGCTATCCGCCAGAAGGTTCACAGCTTTTATTTCCAGAACATTCCCCCGACTTTGAATTTATTATTAACCAACATGAAATCGGATAAAGATTTGCCTAAATTTTCTCGAACAACACTGTATAGGACACTCGTCGATATTGGTTTTGCCTTCGAAAAAAGAAAGAACAACGCGTTACTAACTGAGAAAGATGAGTTGATTTCGTGGAGGCATAAATATTTACGAAGTATCCGGAAACCAAGAGCAGATGGACTGTATGTTGTATACCTTGACGAGACGTGGGTCAACGTTGGGCACACTATTACGAGTACATGGAGGGACAAAACTATTTCGTCGGCTCGAGACGCATTTCTCGCAGGTCTATCTGCTGGTCTGAAGCAACCCACAGCACGAGGACCGAGATTTGCGCTGGTTAATGCTGGAGGCGAGCAAGGGTTCGTCTGCGGAGCAGAGTTTACATTCTTATGTAAAAAAAATACAGCAGATGCCCACGAGGAAATGGATGGTGAATGTTTCGAAAAGTGGGTTCAAGAACAGCTACTCCCAAATGTTCCTGAAGGGACCGTAATTGTTATGGACAACGCTTCGTACCATTCTCGGCGCCAAGAACAAATCCCATCGTCCAAAAACACTAAGAAAGAGCTTCAGGAATGGCTGGAATCTAAATATATATCATTTGAAGCGGACAGCTTAAAGAGGGACTTGCTGGAATTAGTGAACTTTCACAAAACCAAGTACATTACGTACAGAGTAGACACTATGGCCGAAAGAAGTAACTGTCAAGTTCTACGGTTGCCACCTTACCATTGCGAGTTAAATCCAATAGAACTTGTGTGGGCTCAAGTGAAGCACTATGTAGCCATGAACAATACCCGGTTTCAAAAGAATGAAATGGCAGCATTGATAAAGGAAGGCTATGAGAAAGTCAAATCTGAAAATTGGCAGAATTACGCGGAGCATGTTAAAAAAATAGAGGAGGCGATGTGGAAGGCAGATGAGATACAAGACGATTTAGAGCCTTTCATAATAAGACTGAGGTCGACGTCAGGATCCTCCACTCAATCGCTTACGGACTCGCAAGGAATGAGCGGAGTTGAACCTCTGTCAGACGAAGAAACAAGTACTGATGTTTTTATATAGCACCTAATATAATATTACATTTTCGTGCTTTTTGTTTTGATTGTTAGGCATGAAGCATACTTAAGATTTTGACTATTTTGGCCAATAATCTAAATGGATAGTTTTTTCTTTAAACGTTAAATTTAATAGGCTTCTTCTCCTTGGCAGATGGGCTAAGAAATTAGATACTCTAAAATTAAGTCGCTTTCAATAGACATTTTTGAAGGTCATTAAAGATTTTTATTAGGAATTTCTTTGATTAAAATGGTTTTATTTTTTAATTATGCAACTATAATTATGATTATAATGAATAATTATTAATGGATTAAAGATATATATTAATATTATTGTTATAAATAATCATCCCAATCCTGTTTGTTCACAGTCCTCTATTGCTCTCAGTTTATAAAAGGCCTTAACTCCAATTTTTGTCGAAAATTACATTTTGAAAGATATATTTAAGTTATTAACTTCAAATCACATTAAAAAGATTAATAAAAAAAGTGCTTCCCAGTAAAATTTACAATTTCTGAGTTGAGGCTTTTTAAATAATCATGGTAGAATAGACAGTTATAAGAAAGAACGGGAGAGCGGGCGGGAGAGAGCCGGGGGGGGGGGGTCCAGCTCTCCTCCTGCCGCCGTGCCGCGACGCTCCCACAACATATAAACATTAATTGCATCAGTTGTCAGCGTCCCATAATGTTCGGAGGAGGCTCAAAATTAAATTTGAATTGTCCTCTTTAAAAGGAGTATAACAAAACTTAATAAACAATTATAGAACGGAAATTCCCCGCAGGCTACTTTTTAAAAATAGGATTTCTCAATTTTTATTTTTATTATGGCAAAAACATGGAAAGGAATGTCGTTGAAAAAAAAATTGTTCCTTGCTACGAATAAAGATAATATATACTAACTTCATGTCGAATTTCAAACTAATATCTTAAAAAATAAGATCACAGTGACGAGAGAAACAAGAATTTCCATTAAAAATTTTATGTAAAAAATGGACAAAACAATTAATTGCAAAAACAGATTTTATTTTCTTGATAAATTTTTAGCATAGGCAGATGGAGCGATAAATTCTGAACGTTACAGAATTTTTCCCATAAAAATTGGACAACTTTGAGATATAGCGGCAACGCCACACAGAGGGAGGAGGACAGAGCTATCTAGCGAGGCAAATGCAAGAGGGAGACAGAGCACCCCATTGAAAATACATACTGCCATCTCGAAGTGAAACGTTCTATAGCAAGGACCTGCCCTGGGTATTCCCAACTGGAAGTGGAGGGGGTATGCTCGTTAAAACCGACTCCGGATGCCTTCATTCGCCTCAGACAAGTGTCTTGCATCTAACAGTGTAGTTCGTTTCCGATTTTAGTGGATTTTTTTCAAGTTTTTATCAGAAAATTCTTCTTTTTTTTAAGGTAAGCATTATTACTGTGATTTTTAAAGTATTTAACACATTATAAAGCATATTATTTTTATGGGTTTTTAAAATAATAATAATAATGATGGTTTGTATTATTTATAGGTATCAAAATTTTGAAAAATGGAAAAACGAAGTGTGAAAAAGGGGTTCTGACCAAGGGACTTTCGCCTTGCAATAGAGGATAAATTAATATCATTCAAAGCTCCTGTGATTCCCTAATCCCCAAAAATACCCACAAAATGGCTGCATTTCCCTAGTTTTACCCCATTCACGGGTAAAGGGAATAAGCGGTTGCAAAAAAACTGTATGCAATGCAGTAAGGCCATCGGAGAAGACGGGAAAAAAGTGAGAAACTAAACTATTTATTATTGCCCCGAATGTCCAGAAAAACCCGGGCTTTGTCATCAGACCTGTTTTAAATTGTACCATGGTAATTGAGAAGTTATTACAGTATAATATGTATTTGTATATCTGTAAACTGTTATCACCTGTAAGAATAGTATGCAATTGAACAATTGATGTTTAATATTTAATAGGTAATGCAATACACAATATAGAAATAATAAATTTATTTGTTAACGAATACTGTGTTATTTCAACCCGTTTTCATTGCTTGTTATTTTAAACCGATCATGTGCTTTGCGGGTTGCCTAACTGGCGACGTCCGCTGGTAGCGAGCTCCTTGCCAGGCAAGGAGCTAATTAAATAAGTTAATTACCATTAAAAAATGTGTTGGTAGGCATATAAGCTAGGTTATTTGTTAAATAAACATGTTTTTGATTTAAAATAGTAAAAAAAATAAATCACTCCTGAGAAAAAAATAATACTTTCACAATCGCACGCAATGTGTTAATAAAAAATTAAATTCAATATTGATAGAGTTAAAAAATTAGAGCTCCATGCTATACAGTATCTGTTCAATATTAATGATATTAAATCTGCTTTAATTTTCCCACCCACCCTAAACAAGTATATTGAAGGAATTAAATAATTTATAGATTTCCTTAATTCAAGGGAGAGGGTAGAGTCGCCAAGACAATTTTGAGACTCATATGTCTCTCATAACATAAAAATCAGGACGAACATATAATATTGGGCACAGACTAAGATGGAAAAATTAAATATGCATGGAAATCATACATTCAACAGTTTCATGTGAGGAATAAAATCCTCATCCACGAGTCCTCACTATATCCCATCCCCAAAATATGATTGATTATATTAACACAAATCCTCCACCAAAAACCAATAATAATAATAGAAAACAGACCTCCTTGACCACATAATTCCCCTTTACAAGGACGACATTTCCTTTATATCTCTATACGTCCATCACCTTTTTCAAATCTTAAACCCAGCCAAACTCACTGATGTCCTTAAATCTTTCAACTCCTACCACCGTCACTTCCAATTTACTCATGATATTGAAAGTGACAAGCTACCCTACATTAACAATTTACTAATTAGACAACCGGATTCCACCATTATTACTGACTAGTACACAAATCCGGCTTACTCAGGACGACTTTCAAATTTTCACTTTGCACAGCCATACCACCAAAAATGAAATGTGGCAAAAATCTCATACACTGAGTCTTCACCAGATCCCATTCTTAATTCCATTCCAAAAAAATTATTAAAAGATAACAAATATCCTCTCCAAAAATCAATAGCCCTGAGCTTTAATAAACAGCTTCATCAATAGTTACAGGTTAGAGAACATTTAAACAAAGCCATAAAAGAAACTTTTCCAACTATCAACCTAGGGCTCAAAATCAAAAACAACTTCAAAAATGCCTTTACACTTAACTTAACACTTTCACTGCCACCAGATTTTCAATCGTGATTTAACCGTGTGACACTTTGTTTTACCTAAATTTGAAAGTTGAAGTGTTCCCGAACAGATTTGTTAAAACCAATGGTTCTCTTTTAATCTCCGGTGTTTAACTGAGTGCCACTGTAAATTTCAACCCCTTTCTTTGTGTGGGAGAAACAATGGTCTCGAGTTATACCTGCTCCGTAGCATCTACGGAGCCAGCACACAGAGTGAAACTCACGCTTCCGTATACGCTACCGAGGTGGCAGTGAAAGTGTTAAAAGACCCTCTTCCTCATGACCAAACCACAAACGTCATTTACAAAGTCCCATGTTTAACACCTAATTGTAATGTGGTATACATTGGAGAAAGAAAACAATACCTCAAAAACAGACTTTACTAACTCATTCGCACTATTACAGAAAAATAAATAGACATTTCCACCCTCGCAAAACACGCCATCACAAACAACAAAACCTTTGATTTCAACAACACTTCTTAATTAAAGACACAAAAAAATCACCTCATATCTGAAACTTTTCTCATTGACATAGACTCCAATAGTATAAATTACAAAACAGACTAACAAAAAATATCTCCCACATATGCACATATCTTTAAAATATTACAAGCTCAAAGACTTTCCTTCCTTTAGGTTTTTCCCAACCGCCTTTCCAGCCTATCCACCCTTGTCTTAATCTCATTCAAGATGTGACTTTCACTCAGTGCTTCAGGTTTTTCCCCCTGCTCCTCCACTACTACAACTGGTATGTACCATATTTAATAACTGTATTACAGCTACTTACTTCCACCCCCCCCTTTGTTATTGTCACGTGTTACAATTTAAAAAACTTTCCATTCTCCCAGAAATTGAAAATTGTAAGCACTTTCTTCAAAGACAAACCACAAAATGAATGGACTTGGAAATCACCAAAAGGACAAAAGTTTGAAGTATGAAGAGTATTAAAAACCTAAGAAAGAAGAAGCAAAGGCCATTTTATGCTAAACCTAAAAATACCACCACACTATTGGCTGAAAATGATCAAGAGGCATTTCAAAGAAACTTAGAGCTTAATATCAAAAGAGTTAAAGGAGATTCAGACTCAAATTTTACTAGTCCAACCGACTTGATCCAATATAAATATAATAGCCTCATTGAGGCTTTTAAGTCCACAAGATGTGAAATTCAAAGCCAGTGTTCATCCTCCAATGTTAATAAAGCTTTCAGCTAATACTCTTTCACTCATTGCCAAGAGAAGAAGCATGATAGGCAAAGAAAATAAAACAAAACAACTCTCAGATATAAACAATCTAATAATGAAGAATATTAAAGAAGACTTAAGAAATTATCGAGAAAGTGTGTAAAAAAAAATATTGGAATCAACAAAGTCAGTTAAGAAAATTCAGGGCTGAACTTTCATATGGTAAACATTGGCTACCTCCCTTAACAAATATACATGGTCAGAGCATTACTATAAGGAAAAATCTAATCTTAGAGGCCACAGATTTCTTCAAGAAACTCTATTATAGCGATATACAAGAGGAAACAACACATAGTCAGCACTACAACCAAGAAACTTTCCCAAGTATTCTCAGAGATGAAATTATATCAGTGCTACAGAATTTAAACCCCAATAAAAATCCAGGCCCAAATGGGATAACTAACGACCTTGGGGGGGGGGGGGGGTGGGGGGGGGGGGGGGTGGGGGGGGGGGGGGGTGGGGGGGGGGGGGGGTGGGGGGGGGGGGGGGTGGGGGGGGGGGGGGGTGGGGGGGGGGGGGGGTGGGGGGGGGGGGGGGTGGGGGGGGGGGGGGGTGGGGGGGGGGGGGGGTGGGGGGGGGGGGGGGTGGGGGGGGGGGGGGGTGGGGGGGGGGGGGGGTGGGGGGGGGGGGGGGTGGGGGGGGGGGGGGGTGGGGGGGGGGGGGGGTGGGGGGGGGGGGGGGTGGGGGGGGGGGGGGGTGGGGGGGGGGGGGGGTGGGGGGGGGGGGGGGTGGGGGGGGGGGGGGGTGGGGGGGGGGGGGGGTGGGGGGGGGGGGGGGTGGGGGGGGGGGGGGGTGGGGGGGGGGGGGGGTGGGGGGGGGGGGGGGTGGGGGGGGGGGGGGGTGGGGGGGGGGGGGGGTGGGGGGGGGGGGGGGTGGGGGGGGGGGGGGGTGGGGGGGGGGGGGGGTGGATTGTATGAATAATTTATATTTTAATATCTCAAATTTTATTACACTACTCGAAACATAACATCATTTTCGAAGATAATAATGTAGGCCAATACTCAAAATATTTTCAGAAATGAAAATACTGACGATAATAATTTAACTGATACGATGCTCAATCGCCCCAGTCGCTGATTACGATTATTTTAAGAATAAATAATTTAGACGCCATTTTCTTCAAATGTCCATCGATCCTACCCAACAGATAAAGAAAAAAATCCGTCTCGCAGGGGCTGCGTAAACGATGCAGGTTTCTCACTTGTGCAACGTATTTGAATTTATCTCAAAACGTAAAAGTTCAATGAGCACAATATTTGGTTGTTATGCTTCAAATAACGTGGTTCATAGTATGACAGCTTATTTTTAATATGACATGAGTAGGAGGGGGGCTTTACTGAAGACCGAAAACCATAAAATGCAAATATCTCGGTTAATAATCAAGATAGTGAAAATATGTACATAACAACATTTATTGAAAAATTACATTTCCAATAAGGTTGATTCTATACAATTATTTGATCTGGCGCATAATAACGGGGATATTAAGTATTTTCGAAATTCCTTCCCTCTAACCTCCCCCCCCCCTCCCACTGTTCGGATTTCAGTCATTAACGAACTTGATCTTCCTTTTTACATAAAACTCTTACATGTCGAGTTTGGTAACGATATTGAAAACATTTACCTGTATATATAGGGACAAATATACCTATATATATATATATATATATATATATATATATATATATATATATATATATATATATATACCTTTCTTTACTTGTAATATAATTATAAAACCACTAAGTTTACTTGAAACCACATGGATTTTCTTTACACTGGCTATTAATTATGACAAATTAACACAAATTGAATGTTTTCTGTTTATTATTTACTCATTAGTACCAAAGATAATTGCTCTACCAGATCCTCTTGTTATACTACACTGCCAGGAAATAATTTTTACAATTTCGACTTTGCTGGTTAAAGTATACAGTCTTCTTGTTCTGTCCTCTTTTTCATACATGTTCTTCCGATCCATTTATAATATCTATTATATCTTTATCAGTCCTTCATATATTCGCCTGTTTTGGGCATTTAGTGCAGTTTTACCATTAGTCAAAGCTACAATGTTGAGTCATCTAACCATATCTCAGGTAATTATTTTTTCTAAATTTTCTTCAATCAGAATATAGTTACAGAACTTCTTTTAGCCAAACATCTTTTTTCTATAATCTCTCTTAAGTAAAATGACTGATACTGCTGGTTACATGATCTCTATCATTATGCACACTATCATTGTGCAGTAGTAATATCATAGCCAATGTCATTTATTATTTGTGGCAACCAAAATTGTCATTTTTTAATTGTAAAAATGCAAGAGAAATGTAATAATTATTTTCACAATACAGTAATAAAATAAATGAATTCATTTTTTAATAATAATATTTCCATTAAGAGAAACCAGTTAATGAGGTTGTACTCATAATGCCACATCGAAAGAATTTCTCCAGCTGTACATTGATTTAACATATGACTCAAATAATGATATATTAGCTATGAAATTCAATGAGTTATTGTTAATATGAGAGAAGATTAGTGGGAGGAGGAATAATTCAAATTCACTCCATAAGTTATTTTGCAATTTAAAATGTTAAAAACATATATTTCCAAAGAGTACCCTACATGAGCTTTCCAATGATATTTTACTATATGAAGGTCATCTTCACATACTTCTAAAATCCCACAAATTAAAGGATAAAAAAGTCCGTCACGCAGGGGCTGCGTAAACTAAGCAGATTTCCAACGTGAAGTTTTAAAATAGAGAAATTTCACGAGAGCCAAGCCAGTCAAAGAAACGGCCGAACTAGCTTTTGGCGGGAAAGTAACTCTCGTCCGTTAGGCTCCGAGATTAAATTAAAAACAATTCAATCTCAAAAAAACAACAAGAGCACAAAAGATGGATTTACCTTTAATGATAGCAGCGCTCTGAACACTTATTACACCAACACAAAATAGTACCACAGAATATCTATTATTTGTAAGACTTAATACTGCTGTGAATATTAAGTAAACAAATAAAGCGCAAGTCAAATGGTAAGAACCTTCCTGATAGCAAACAGTCTGAGTTGTAAACAATCAGGTTAGCCAGCTTTTACCGGAAATAAAAGCAATTACGGAAATATATTTGAATATAAGTTATAAATTTTATTCATAACTATTTATTATATCTAGTACTGTAATTAATAATAAACCAGAATAATTTTAATCACAACCATTCCAAATTTAGGAATCCGGGAAGAAAATAGAAAGGGCGGGGGGGGGGCAAAATACGATTCAGACGGTTATGAGATTTTCACATGATTAAGGAACAAGCAGGTTAGCCAGCGAAGGTTTACAATAGGTAAATATACATACAGGTAACACTTCCGTGACTATTAGTGAATAATTACAAACGGCAATGAGAAATCTTTCAGTGAATTTACAATATAAGTTAATAGTCCCTACAACGTAATACGGCTGGATTGTAAACAAACAGGTTAGCCAACCTTGTAGCGCAGTATCGATAGATAGACCGGAAAAACAAACAATTAAAGAAATATATCTGAATATAAAATATTAATTTTATTGGAAACTATTTACTATAGTTAGTGGAGTAATTTGAAATGAATCAAAATAATTTCTATCTCAATCACTCAGATTTTTGTAGTCCATGAAAAAAAGGGAGGGGGGGGGGGTCAACAGAACGTATTTGTTTGTACCTCGTAAAATAAAGCTTAGTTGAAAACAATATTTTGTATTTAACCTAATAATGAGGTGGTTCATGAGATATCAGCTTATTATTAATATGTCCCTAGTAGGAGTGGGGGTTCACTAAAGCGAACTCATTACAAAAAATTCAAATATCTCGGTTAATACTCATTATACGGAAAATAAGTATAGAACAATATTTATAGTAAATGCAATTTGCAATAAGATTGATTCTATACAATCTTTCGATCCGACGTATAGTAACGGAGATATTTCGAATTTTCGAAAATCCTCCCCTCTAAACCCCCCCTCCGTATATAATAGTCCGATTTCAGCCGTTAACGAACTTCATCTTTCTTTTTACATAAAACGACTAAATTTCGAGTTTCGTAACGATCAAACAAAAATTGCGACCACTAGAGCGGTAACAGACATATATATATATATATATATATATATATATATATATATATATACAGTTTTGAACGGACCTCATTTTCGTCATCTACTAAGTAGGATCGATGGACATTTGAAGAAAAATGTCGAAAATTCCGTCATGAGTCCTTAAGGGAAATCTGCTAAAAAATATTGTTATCATTGCTATGCTATTGGAACATCAATTTTATAATTCTGGACTATGTCCACAACTACAATAAATAAACTTAATGCACAATTGACATGTCTATGAAACAATGATTGCAGTAAAATGTTTCTTTAAAATTAAGTTGTAACCGCACATTGCGGGTTTCATTCCTGATTAAATAAAATCCTTAATCCCATAGTCCCTTGTTAGAAAAGGGTATTAACACGTAAATAACCCGTCCTGTTGAGCCATAGTAGCTGAAATTGGACAATAATAACTATTAAATCATATTGAAAAATACCTAAGGTTATTATTTTCATTGGTAGGAAGACTTTAAGTAAAATTATTACATGTAACATTGGAAGATTGTAGGTATATTGTGTAATATGTTGTAATATGCCTGCTCATATTTTCCCCTTTGTTTTACCCCCTCCCCCGTCCACCCTCTCCCCTCCATTATATTTAATGTCTCTTCTCTTTAACTGTCCTATAAAGATTATTTTTAATACAAAATAATTAATTTTATGGGGGCTCCAAATTACTCTTCCTTAAAGTTGAAAATGTGACTTCCCAGCCTTTCTGCAGCTATTAATACATGTGTAATATGATCAGACATTTTATTTTATCAGAGTTTCTTCAAAAATGTTTTCGTCTATAATTAATAAAATGACATGAGTCTATGTTCAAAAATAATCGATCTGTTAGCAATCAAAAATAAATTCAATATAATTTGAATAGACTATGAGTTTATCCATGTAAAAAGAAATCATCTTAATTTAAAATAGTTTTCATCATTTTCTATTTTTAAGTAGTCTGAACATAATTACTAGCCTGGAATGAGCCGATGAGTAACAATATCACAAAATATTTCTAGTAGTCCATCAACAAGTGATTAGTTTAGTTTAAGGAATGTTAGAACTAAGACCAGCATGGTTGGAGGATAATGGAATAGAGACAGGAGTTACAGAAATATTTCTATTATCCAGAATTTAGGTTTATCACCATTCGGCTCAAATTTTTTTTTTTTCACTTACCTTTCAATATTGGGCTGAGTCTTAATTTATGGGGTATATATTATATCTTGTATTGGGAAGGTTTTCTGGTCTTATTCTTGTTTGAGTGGATGTGCAACTCCTTCGAGATTACTAGTTCTTGCCAACAATGAAATTGACACTATTATCTCTGTGTTTCAGTTTTTTGTAACATAAAGTCAATAAATATAATTATAAAAAACTTAAAAAGAATTGAAAATAGGCTATGGCATAATGTTTAATTACTACCCGAAGAAGATAGTAATATTTTCACCAATAGCCATCTCAGTGGTAGTCTCCTCGATAATGTTCCGCTAACCTTTAGCACAAGATATATTGAACCTATTTCATTTTGTGATACACTTAATTGTGCTTACAATTGCTTTAAATAAGTTAACACAATAAATCTGTTTTTTAGAGATCATTTACTAACATATCCCAAGTGTTCTGGGTCCATCAGATTCCCTTGACACTGCGCACATTCAGGAATCCATATTCACTGTATCTTATTTGCTGGGTAAAGTTTATAATGCATCAATCATTTTCTATACGTTCTTTCGCTCTTTGTATAATATCCTTCAACTAGTCTATAATCATTCTTGGATTCGCTTCTTTTGGTTGTTGAGTGGAGTTGTATCAGTTTGCAAGACAGTTATATTGGCTCACCGAACCTTTTCTCAGGCAATGATTTGAATACTATTAGCAGATTTCCCTTAAGGGAAATCAGCTATTGAGGTCGTACTCATGATGCGAGTTTCGAAAAATTTCTTCAAATGTCCATCGATCCTACCCAGGAGATGACGAAAATGAGGTCCGTTCAAAATTATATATATATCTATATATATATATATTATATATATATTATATATATATTATATATATATATATATATATAGAGATATATATCTATATATTTGTCTGTTAACGCTCTAGCGGTCGCAATTCTTGTTTGATCTTTACCAAACTCGGAATTTAATCGCTTTATGTAAAAAGGAAGATCAAGTTCGTTAATGGCTAAAATCGGACCAGTGGGAGGGGGGGTTTAGAGGGGGGGATTTTTGAAAATTCAAAATATCTCCGTTATTATGCGTCGGATCGAAAAATTGTATAGAATAAATCTTATTGCAAATTAAATTTACTATAAATATTGTTCTATTCATTTATTCTGTATCTTGAATATTAACCGAGATATTTGCATTTGTATTCTGCGTGATACTGGTCACCAGTAGGCTATGTTCGAACTTTCCGGCGAGAGCTCTGGCGGCCGTTTCTATAACTTCGCCCCTCGTGAATAGGTTTAGAGGTTAGGTCAACTGTTTTTTGGGGCTAGAAACTACTGGGTTGTTACGCCCTAAATAATTTTTTAGGTTTAGAGGTTTCTTACTACTACAGTTGTTATTAGGCAGATTTCCCTATTGTAAAACTTCACGTGGGAAATCTGCTTAGTTTACGCAGCCCCTGCGTGACGAACTTTTTTGATTATGAATAGGAAAACTGAACTACTATCAACGAAAAGGTGATAAAGTTTAAATAATACTCATAAACATATCAGTTTTACTTAAAAATCAGTATTATTTGAAAGCTTATTAACATTGGAGGATGAACACTGGCTTTGAATTTCACATCTTGTGGACTTAAAAGCCTCAATGAGGCTATTATATTTATGTCGGATTAGTCGGTTGGACTAGTAAAATTTGAGCCTGAATCTCCTTTAACTCTCTTGATATTAAGCTCTAAGTTTCTTTGAAACGCCTCTTGATCATTTTCAGCCAATAGTGTGGTGGTATTTTTAGGTTTAGCATAAAATGGCCTTTGCTTTTTTAATTTATCTATAGATAGTACCATTCTTACTAGTCTGTAGTCTGAGTTAACTTTGGACTGCTACAAAGAATATAGTCTATTTGAAACTTTTGTCCTATTGGTGATTTCCAAGTCGATTTATTTTGGGGTTTATCTTTGAAGAAAGTACTTACAATTTTCAATTTCTGGGAGAATGAAAAGTTTATGATTTTATTTCCTCCTTCGTTATACCATAAGTAAGTGAGTATAAGGCCCCATAATGCTTTCTTCTCCAATGTTTCTTTGTCCAACCCTTCCATTAAAGTCACCCAGGACGATTTATATATATATAAAATTGTAACATCTGTCTGTACATTGATTTTTTTCGCGAAATTTCACGATAACTTTTCGTTTCACATGTCATAGACACCATAACTGCATTTTGTTTCTTTCGTGTATGTTTGTTTGTTACCTTTTCACGCATAAGCGGTTGAACCGAATTTTATGAAACTTCATATGTATATTACTACTAACCCAACTTAGACTTTAGGCTATGTTAATGTTCTTTGAGACGAACAGGAGTGGGGGTTATAAGGGAAGCCTGAAATTAAAAATAGCGATATTTCGTTTCCTATTGGTTTTTCGGCAAATATGAACATAACAAAAGTTGTTCAATTTGTTATTTAGAGTAACTTTTGTTATATCCATTTTTTTTGTATACCGAATTATAAACGATATATACGCTAAAACCTATAGCGGAAGTGAACAATTATATTTAGGACAAATGACCTAACCGAAATAAATAAAACTCGGTATGTATATTAGCACTAACGCTTTCATTATAACAAGCCATACCAACATTTCTAGGGACGGGCAGGAGTGGGGGATGTAAGGGGAGCCTGAATTTAAAAATGGTGATATTTCGTTTCCTATTGGTTTTTCGGCAAAAATGCACATATCAAAAGCTGTTTATTTTGTTATTTAGATTAAGTTTTGTCATATACACTTTCGTCTTATACCTAAGTATAAATGCGTTATATGCTAAAAATGATAGCGGGAGTCAACAATTTTATTTGGCACACAAGAGACTCAACCGAAATGAATAAAACTCGGTATTTGTATTAGCAATATCGCCTTCATTATCACAAGCCATACAAACATTTCTAGGGACGGGCAGGAGTGGGGGTTGTAAGGAAGGCTTGAATTTAAAAATAGCGGTATTTCGTTTTGTATTGGGGTTTCGGCAAATATGCACATAACAAAAGTTGTTTATTTTGTTATTTAGAGAAATTTGCTCAACAATCCTTTTCAATATGAACTACCAGGTACCTCACCGGGAAAAACTAATTTAAATGTATGTAAATATTTTGCCCTTATAATTCAAATCTATGCATAAAGCACAGAAAATGAGAAATACGACAATATGGAGAACAGTGAAGTCTTACATAAAAAAATAATTTTATTATTAACAAATCCACAGAAACGGTATTTACACTAAACACTGGAACGGGTAAATGTCAAAATATTGTGCAAAGTAAAGACTTGCCAAAAAAATACGATCACGATTCAGCCTCAAAGGAATTTCCGAGCGAAGCCGGGTATCTGAGCTAGTATATATATATATATATATATATATATATATATAATTTTGAACGAACCTCATTTTCGTTATCTACTAGGTAGGATCGAAAGAAAGAAACTTTTCGAAAATTGCGTCAAGTCTACAACCTCAATAGCTATTTCCCTTAAGAGAAATCTGCTAAAAATGAAGATGATTAGTCATGAAGATATTGCCGAAATGTATTTTCACTTTGAAGTAGAGCTCCTCTCCTGCTCCTAGATCAAAATTCGAATTCCTGTGTTGTCCCTTAGGGAAGTTGACTTACAACTTCATAGAAACCTGTCGAGCCATTTATGAGTCATTCTGTTCTAGAAGGAATAAACAAACAATAGAAATATGAGAGGAGTGAATTATGCATTCATTCCTCTTGGCAGTGTGGGTGTATGTTTGGCGATAGAGAGAGAGTGAGTGGGGGGGGGAGGGAGAAATTATGAGAAGTGCCCATGCTTTCAGAAATCTCTTGAATAGACCTCGCTCGAATAGTAAATATCTCGCTGTATTTCAACATTATAACCTTACACTTGGTTAACCTGAACTAATAGATTCACCATGTGTTGGAAAGGCAGACAGTGTTTACCTTCAAGTCAGACAATAAAGTCTTGGCGCTTTCTGAAATAACACACAGATGACATCAGTACAATTTAATCATATACAGGGTGTCCCAACTTCTCGCCCCCCCTCCCTTTAAATCTTTTTTAAGAAAAAATCCTTCCAAACCATATTCAACCTCGAAATCTTCTCCAGCGACCAAAATGCCCATTTCCAATGGAATGCCCTACTTTTTATAGCAGATTCTTGTAGAAAATCAAATTCTGAAACGAGTTTATATCAGTGAAATTTTCGATTTGATGCATCTTTTAGCCATAAAATGTACAAATATTTATTTCAAAAGCGGCACATTTTATTGAAGGAGTGTAGACAACAAAATTATCACTGTAAAGAATGGAATCTGAAATAAAAGGAAAAAAAATAAATTTAAAAAAAAACTATTTAAAACGAAATAAGAGAGTTAAGTAAAAGAGTTCTTGAATGAATCCAAAAAAAAAAAAAAAAAAAAAAATGTTTACATAAAAATATTTCAAGATATCAAAAAAAATGTTCTTAGAATTAATTTATTATATACTAGCTCAGATACCCGGCTTCGCCCGGGAATTCATTTGAGGCTGAATGGTGATGGTACTTTTTAGCAGGCTTTACATTGCACAATATTTTGACATTTACCCGTCCCAGTGTTTAGGATTGATACCCGTCGTTGCCTTGGATTTGCTAATAATAGAATATTTGTTCGATAAGACTTCACTGTCTTCGATATTTTTATATTTCCCGTCTCTTATAGATGTAAATAAGGTGAATTTTTATTTCAGGCCTTCCTTATAACCCCCCTCTCGTTTGAACCTAAAAATCTTAATATAACTTATAATCATGGAAGAATTAATGCTAATTGACATACCGAGCTTTGTTAAGTTCGTTAGTGCCCAATAAAATTGTTGGCTCCCGCTAAAGTTTTAACGTTAAACTCATTTATACTTAGGTATACGACAAAAGTGTATATAACAGAAGTTACTTCAAATAACAAAATAAACAACTTTTGTTATGTTTATATTTGCGGAAAAACCAATAGGAAACGAAATATCACTATTTTTAATTTCAGGCCTCCCTTATAACCCCCACTCCTGCCCGTCCCTAGAAATGTTGGTATGGCTTATTACAATGAAGGCGTTAGTGCTAATGCACATACCGAGTTTTATATAGTTCGGTTGAGTCTTTTTTGGCAAATAATATTGTTGACTCCCGCTATAATTTTTAGCGTATAACGCATTTAAACTTCGGTATACGTTAAAAGTGTATATAACAAAAGTTACTCTAAATAACAAAATAAACAACTTTTGTTATGTGCATATTTGCCGAAAAACCAATAGAAAACGAAATATCGCTATTTTTAATTTCAGGCTTCCCTTATAACCCCCACTCCTGTTCGCCTCAGAGAAAATTAATATAGCCTAAAGTCTAAGTTGGGTTAGTAGTAATATACATACTAAGTTTCATAAAATTCGGTTCAGTCGTTTATGCGTGAAAAGGTAACAAACAAACAAACAACCATACACGAAAGAAACAAAATGCAGATATGGTGTCTATGACATGTGAAACGAAAAGTTATCGTGAAATTTCGCGAAAAAAATCAATGTACAGACAGAGGTTACAATTTTATATATATATATATATATATATATATATATATATATATATATATATAGATTAGTTACGTAGTAATTTTTTAAAAGGAAAACATTTTTCCAAAAGATTAGATTCGTGTAAAACAAAGAGGTGCGACATCTTCCAGGGAAGAATCATTGGTCAACATTTTTTTGATGAAACAGTAAATGGTAGGTACAGTCTTCAAACGCTTCCTAAATGAAGAGTTTCTAAATCAAATAGAATACATACTCCTGATGCAAAGAAATGGAATGTAGTTCGACGGATGTCCTTCCCACTTCTCAATCATAATTCCAGTAGGAGCAATCTGTCCCCAATGCAGTATATGTCGCAGCTTGCACATTGAGTGGCCGTCCAGGTCAGCCGATCTGACAGGCATGGATTATTTTCTAGGGAGAAGGGTCAAAGGCATCGTCTACCAGAACTGGTTGCAGATAATCGAAGACAAGAAAAATAAAATCAGATTGGCTATAAATTCAATTTCAGTAGCAGAAATACACAGTGCCAAAAGATATTTCGGATAACATCTTTTGAAGTGCATAAATGAGGAAGGACGCATTTTTGAACATTTGTAAATATCCTAGTTTTTCCAACTCTGCCTAGAAAGGGTGGTAAGCTGTAGATAACTCATTCCCATTAGCCGTAATTGTATAAAGTGGTGTTTTATTATTCTTTGTGTACTAACTATAAATTTAAGGAATTATTTTCTTGTTTTTTAGTTTAAATTGAACGACTCCGGCTTAAATTTAACTTCATTGAAATTGGTTTCTCTTTGATTTTAGGCAAAACTTTCCTTCCCCATTTATTTGAAAGTGAAAACGATTTGGAAGTAGATATTTATTTATTCCTTCATCAACCAGAGACTAAGTAATGGAGTGGATGAATGAGTTGAGGTTTCATCCATTATTCCCAATCCGACTGTTGATTTTTAAAAGTAATAACTTGGTTGCCACTCAGGATTATTGGGCTACTTTGGTTGAGAATCAATACCGTTTGGGCTGCGAGTATCTTCAAACAGCTCTTTTGCCTTTGATGAGGGTAAAGACTCATTTCAAATCAGGGTTGCCTCTAGAGAGTGAGAGAGAAGAGAGTGTGTGTGTGTGAGAGAGAGAGAGAGAGAGAGAGAGAGAGAGAGAGAGAGAGAGAGAGAGAGAGAGAGAGAGATAGAGAGAGTTTTGCTTCGTATCGTGCTCCCGATATGTCGTTATTTTAACAAGTTCAAAACGAATTATAGGATTTTTAACTGTTTTAGAATGATTAATTAGAACCTTCTGCTTTATTTAATACTCGTGAACAAGCTAGAAACATATCAGAGAAGTGAATAAACATTAATTGGTGGTCCGTTAGTGACGAGGCCATTTTAAAGGTAACCGTTAACAGAATTATTTGTAATAGTAGGAAATATCTAATTACCTAGTGACACTATAATTTTGTTACTTACTGCTGTTTATTGAAATGCGTAATTTAATATTGATACTTAAGCTAATTTCTTTTATCATTTAATTTACGCCAATAATTAGTCAATTGTTCACATAATTTAGGTTTTCGGTTAGATCTTTAATAAAATTGCAGATTTTAGCTTTTCGAACGAACTTTGGCAGCGAAAGAAGGAGAGAATCTTATATATGTTACCAAGAGCCAACTGGTCTTCGCTGCATATTACAAGGCAATCCTGGAGGAGCATTACCAGAGTTCGGAATTATCGTACTCAACCCCAATATTAAGGCAATGATCCATCAACAGGTGTCTACGAGGTTTATAGGAAGCATTCATCTATGCTGCAGGCTTGTCGTTCAACTTGGTAAGTGTCTACGCTACGTTTTCCGTTGCTACGGTAGAGGCATTGTTGGAGCTTGAGGAAGTATCAGACGACATCACAGGAAACATCATAAGGCGACTTTAATGTGCACTCTCCAGCAATGGGGTTTGCTCATAGAGGACTTTATAGCACGGCGAAACCTTGGGCTAATCAATGACCCAGCATCTCAGGGATCGCAGGGTTCCTCGCACATCGACTTAACCCTAGTAACACACATCTTGCAGGGGTAGTAAAAAACTGGGATGCATTGGAAGACTGGACCAGCACTGATAACTGTGTCTTAACCCTAGAATGGTAGTGATATTATTTCCTACTTAATGGTATTGATACGTAAATTTTACGTTTGCAACTGGCAATTGGTGAAATTATTCAAAATTTGTTAATGTTTGGGACTATTTTTTTTATTTTATTAAAACATACACTTATCTTTAACTTATATCTACGTTAATATCTAATAATGTGCACGACATTCCTTTCAGGCGCTTTGTTCGAAACACGTTCCGGAGGTTGTGTGCTCCATTCATATCCATTCTTACCAAGCACAACCCCACCTTCTACATTTATTGTGACTGATCTGTCAATATTGTGTGGTTGGAAGGTTTTAGGTTTTTTGCCTCTGTGTTTCTTCTCTTTCTTCGATTGCCTTGATGTGTTCTAAAATTTTCTTACTCTCATCGCTATCTAGCCCACTCGGTGTTACAATTATTTCCGAAGGCTCAACCTCCTCATCACTTGGAGAATACTCCGGATCATCATCGCTCTCCTATCCATAACCATCTATTTCATAATTGTCATTTTCCCCATCTGAGTCATCGGAGAATTCTTTCAACAAATTTCTGATTTCTTCATCCAATGAATATTTTTTCTCCATTTTTCCGAAACTATAAACAGATTATTTATATTCTTTTTATACATCTTTGACTTTTTTATATTCAAAAATAAAAGTTAAAAACATTAAGAGAAAATAAATTATAATATAAAAAATAAATTGGAAGAAAATAAATTGAGAATAACATTAGTAGGATACGTAAATTTTACGTGCCAAAAATTGCGGTAATGGTCGTAAATATTCCATGTCGTTTTTATTTCAAAAAATAGTATTGGATGAGTGGTAAGGTTCACTTAGCTGCACTTGGCGGAGGTCAAGGCCGAACTGTCTGGAGGGCTCATAGCTGAGGGGTGAGGGTGGTGGGGTCGTTAACGGCCCTTTGATAACAGTTCAAACCAGATCATACGTAATTTTTACGTACACTACCATTCTAGGGTTAAGGGCCGTGATTGCAGTCAACGGAATAGAAGAGCATCACCTGAGAAGAAGGAAGAAAATGTGGCTTGGCACCTAAGTTTTCTGAGGCAGTACAGGGATGTTGATGCACAAACTAACAGCCAAACGTCTGCTATCATACAACCATGTGACCAGTACTTCCTCAGTAACGTCACTCGAAATATTGAGTTCTGTGGTGGACGAGGTGGAGCTGAGTACACGGAAGACGCTTACGAGCTAGGAGAAAACACCAGAGTGTAAGGGACCCAGACAAAGGACAGACTCAAAATGCGGAGTACAACGCATTAAGGGCCCTGTTTCATTCCGCAGTCGAAGCCCAGAGGAGACGAAAGCTGGCGATCTTTTGTGAAGGATGCGTCCAATGATGGCCCGTGGGGTTTACCATACAAGGTGGCTCAGAAGAAGTTGTCCAATATCAACTATATGATGTACTTCCAACAGGGAAACCGTAAATTTACAAGTACTTGCGGAGTATACTGGGGAAAGTCCTGGAAAGGCTAATAGTGACCACTATTCAACCAAAGCTGAGGAACGCCGGAACAATACGGAGGTGCCCACTACCGAAGCCATTATAACTCTTAAGGAAAGGGTTGGATCCTTGTGCTACAGAAATGTTCTAGGGTTGGTTGTCATAAGGGCGTTTGACAACTTGTGGTGGACTTCGATATTTAAAAGTCTCAAAAGAATGCAATGCCCTCGAAATGAGTACAGGCTGCTTCAAAGCTGTTTGAAAGACAGGAATACATTCAATGCATTGCCGAGTGGGAGGGTGACGCAAAGTGTCACAAAAGGCTGTCTTCAGGACTCAGTCCTTGGTCCGTATATGTAGAACTTGGTGTTTAATGAACTGTTGGAGAGATTGGGATTTCAAGGCTTCACAACCCATTGTCTTTGTAGACAACCTGGCCTTGACTATAGGAGGAGACCTAAGAGTTTTGCTGAAGGAGAAGGTAAACCAGGCAATGCACGTCACGATTCAGTGGTGCGCAGAGCAAACTAAATCCGAGTAAAACAAAAATGTTGCTTATAAATGGTCAATGGCGTGTCCATACATTTTTCTGAAAGTGTGAAGTACCTGGTCATTACCTTCGGAGAGCACACCTCAACCTTAAGCAGCACATGGAAGAATTGACAGGTAAAATATGCATACGCTATGGTAATTTGGTATTAATTGCGAGGAACACGTGTGGAATTAGTAACAGAAGCTGATTTATTCTGTACAACGCTTTTCTTTGTATAGTTGCATATACAGCTCTTGCATGGTTCCGGAACCCAACCAAGTGAAGATGCTAGTAAAGAGCCCGACGAAGGTATTGCTAATGGTGACCAGACAAAACAGTATCTACGGACTCCCTGCAAGTGATTGCAGGGCAATTACCTGTCGAACTCGAGTTGCAACTAAGAATAGCCAAGTACAATATGGTGTGCGAAGTATTACATACGAATTCCTCGTAGACGTACGTGAGGTCTGAGTTCCCTCTCGAGCATGAAGTAGTCCAGCTCTTTACAGGACACGGGGACCTGTCCCTAAGACCTCAACCTAAGCTGCACTAGTTCAAATTGAGGGTTGACCCGAAGTGTAGATGCTGAGCTGTAGAAACGGTGAAGCACATTATTTTTGAGTGTCCGTTCTGCTCCAGCGAAAGGCTTCTGTTAGCGGGGAAATACTCGTTGCTAGATTGGCCTCCGGATTCTCTTAAACGGCTGATCCAGACGGACGATCTTATGAAGGCGTTTGTGAAATTCGCCAGAAATGTTCTGGATGTCAAGAAGAACTTGTAATAAATAGGTAAGATAGGTTATATATTTGTGTGTGTGTGTGTGTGTTTGTGTGTGTGTGTGTGTGTGTGTGTGTGTGTGTGTGTGTGTGTGTGTGTGTGGAGAGAGAGAGAGAGAGAGAGAGGAGAGAAGAAGAGCAGAGAGAGAGTAGAGAGAGAGAGAGAGAGCGAGAGAGAGAGAGAGAAGAGAGAGAGAGAGAGAGAGAGAGAGAGAGAGCGAGAGAGAGAGAGAGAGAGAGAGAGAGAGAGAGAGAGAGAGAGAGAGAGAGAGAGAGAGAGAGAGAGAGAGAGAGAGTAGAGACAGAGAGAGAGAGAGACGAGAGAGAGGAGAGAGAGAGAGAGAGAAGAGAGAGAGGAGACGAGAGAGAGTAGAGGAGAGATGACGAGAGATGAGAGAGAGAGAGAGAGAGAGAAGCGAGAGATGAGAGAGAGAGAGCGAGAGAGAGAGAAGAGAGAGAGAGAGAGAGAGAGAGAGAGGAGAGAGAGAGAGAGCGAGAGAAGAGAGGAGAGAGAGAGAGAGAGAGAGAGAGAGAGTAGAGAGACGAGACGAGGAGAGAGAGAGAGAGAGGGAAGAGAGAGAAGAGAGAGGAGAGAGATACGAGAGAGAGGAGAGAGAGAGAGAGAGAGAGAGAGAAGAGAGAGAGAGAGAGAGAGAGAGGACGAGAGAGAGAGAGAGGAGAGAGAGAGGAATGAGAGAGAGAGAGAGAGAGAAGAGAGTGAGAGAGAGCGAGAGAGAAGAGAGAAGAGAGTGAGAGAGCGAGAGAGAGAGAGAGAGAGAGAGAGAGAGAGAGAGAGAGAGAGAGAGAGAGAGAGAGAGAGAGAGAGAGAGAGCGAGCGAGAGAGAGAGCGAGCTAGAGAGAGAGAGCGAGAGAGCGCGCGCGAGATAGAGAGAGAGAGAGAGAGCGAGAGAGAGAGAGAGCCCTCAAATTCACTCGTGGTTAATCTGAGTTACAGTTTCCCAGATGGTGGGAATATCGAGAGATTCCACATTATTTATTCTCAAGCATTTCATTATTCGGAGATGAACTCTCCATCCAACGTGACTGGCCATATCTGTACATATTCAATGGACTGTTTCAGACTTTGCTCGCGTTTTAACAGAATTTCAAATTCCTTCCAAATTGTGAAAGAACACTGTTTAATAATTCAGGAAGTCGTCTCATATATGTCAACATATAAAATGCCCCGCGGCAAAAAAAACGTGCCTACCTTGCCCTTTGGTTTACTCATGGTCCCCAATAATTATTACAATTATTACAAATTGGAAATACGAAACACCTTTAAAACGTATTGAAAAACACTGCCTTTAGATCTAACACGATCAAAAATATTTAGATCTGACCATATTTGGAGTATTTTGTTCTAACACAAAATAATTAAGATCTAACCATATATGAAGTATTTAGATCAATGCCTTTAGATGTAACCATATATGAAGTATTTAGATCAATGCCTTTAGATGTAACCATATATGAAGTATTTAGATCAATGCCTTTAGATGTAACCATATATGAAGTATTTAGATCAATGCCTTTAGATCTAACCATATATGAAGTATTTAGCTCAATGCCTTTAGATCTAACCATATATGAAGTATTTAGCTCAATGCCTTTAGATCTAACCAAATATGAACTATTTAGATCAATGCCTTTAGATCTAACAATATTTAAAGTATTTAGACCTAACCCTAATCAATGCCTTTAGATCTAACCATATATGAAGTATTTAGCTCAATGCCTTTAGATCTAACCAAATATGAAGTATTTAGCTCAATGCCTTTAGATCTAACCAAATATGAAGTATTTAGCTCAATGCCTTTAGATCCAACCATATTTAAAGTATTTAGACGTAGCCCTAATCAATGCCTTTAGATCTAACCATATATGAAGTATTTAGATCAATGCCTTTAGATCTAACAATATTTAAAGTATTTAGACCTAACCCTAATCAATGCCTTTAGATCTAACCTTATTTGGGGTATTTAGATCTAACCCCAATCATAGCCTCTAGACCTTACCATATTTAAAGAATTTAGCTGAGCTCCTACTCAATGCCTTTAGATCTAAACGTAATGAATATATTTAGATCTAACCCCAATCAAAACCTCTAGACCTAACCATATATGAAGTATTTAGCTCAATGCCCTTAGACCTAACCATATATGAAGGATTTAGATCAATGCCTTTAGATCTAACCATATTTGAAGTATTTAGACCTTACCCTAATCAATGCCTTTAGATCTAACCAAATATGAAGTATTTAGATCAATGCCTTTAGATCTAACAATATTGAAAGTATTTAGACCTAACCCTAATCAATGCCTTTAGATCTAACCATATATGAAGTATTCAGCTAATCAATGCCTTTAGATTTAACAGTATTGAATATATTTAGATGTACCCCAATCGAAGCCTTTAGATCTAACCATAAATGCACTATTTAGCTCAATGCCTTTAGATCTAACCATATATGAAGTATTTAGCTCAATGCCTTTAGATCTAACCATATATGAAGTATTTAGCTCAATGCCTCTAGATCTAACAATATATGAAGTATTTAGACCTAACCCTAATCAATGCCTTTAGATCTAACCATATATGAAGTATTCAGATAATCAATGACTTTAGATTTAACCATATTTGAAGTATTTAGATCTAACCCTGCACGAAGCCTTTAGATCTAACCATATATGAAGTATTTAGATCAATGCCTAAAGATGGAACCATAAATAAAAGGCGATTTGTCCACATAATGTGTAAAAGCAACAATTCACAATATTATGAATTAACCAAATTGACTTACTTATTGAGAAATCAGTAACTACTCACTTATTGAGCATGTAGAAAAAGTTGAACATGCCGTTAAGTGTTGCCATCATTGTATCTGCCAGGCTCAAATTGATGAGAAAGTAGTTAGTCACCGTCCTCATCCTTTTGTGCGCTGAAAATAACAAAAAAAAAATACAATAAACTAAAAGTAATAATATTACTGGTATTAACAATAAAAATAAACTTAATGATAACAACCGCCTCCATAATTATATTTGTTCTGTTCCAAATATTGTTTTCAACCAACCTTTATTATGTAATATACATTCAAATACGTTGTGTGAAACCATAATCAAATGATATTACCTTCTGAACTCGAAAGTGATTATTTGATGTACACCATTCTCGTTATTTAATCGTTTCATGGTTTAGAGTGATAGATTTAAAAAGTCCGTCACGCAGGGGCTGCGTAAACTAAGCAGATGTTCCTCGTGAAGTCTACTAATAGATAAATCTGCATACTGTTAACGCAGCACTACCATGAATATGAAGTGAATAAATACAAACGGTAATAAGAAATCTTTCCCCTCCCGACGGGAAGCGTCTGAAATGTATACAATCAACATGTAACCGGCAAGAAAAATAATCACTGAAATATATCAGAATGTTCCGATTTCAGCCATTAACGAGGTTGATAATTCTGTTTACATAAAACGACTAAATATTGAGTTTGGTAACAATCAAACAGAAAATTACGACCGCTACAGCATAAACAGACAGAACTGGAAAGGTAAGTTTTCTTTTCGTCAAACAATCAAAATTCTCTAACAAATTTAATGAATTGAAAAAAAAATACATGATTAAGAGTCTTAAATAAATATTGATCAGTTTTAATTAAAAAAAAAACAAAAAAAAAACTATTAAAGCATACTCTACGGGCTCATTGTATAACTATTGGGACGTGATGTACCTCCTCAACCTCCAATTAATGTTTAGATACATTAAGAAACAATTAATCCATTGTTTGTATGAAATATTCTTCTTTATTTATTGAAACTGTTATGGAAATTTTCAATTTCTTAAAATAAAAATAAGTTTGTTGAACAAAATAACATATAATGGCATAATATTTGATAAATATTAGAGAAAAAGGTTATACTTTCCATCCTACAATATATTATATACTTTTCTTTATTTTATTTTATTATTTTACTTCTTATTTTTTATAAATCGATGATTTCATCATTTTAAATTAATTTTACTTGCTATTTTCTTTAAATAGTGAATTAAACCATTAAAAACAAATTAAATTGTCTACAAAGGGAAATAAGTTGAGTATTTAAATCAATGCCTTTAGATCTAACAGTATTTGAATTTATTTAGAAGTAACCCCAATCGAAGCCTCTAGATCTAACCATGAACCTATGAAGTATTTAGCTAACAATTTGGCCTTGAGATGTAACCATATATGAAGTATTTAGACTCAATGCCTTTAGATTCAAACCATATATGAAGTATTTAGCTCAGTGCTTTTCCTAGATCTAACCATATATGAAGTATTTAGGGCTACTCAATGGCCTTTAGATCTAACCAAATTATGTAAGTAATTAAGCTCAGTGCTTCTATATCCAACCATGATATGAAGTAATTTAGCACAATGCCTCTAGATACATACAATATATGAAGTATTTAGACCTAACCCTAATCAATGCCTTTAGATCTAACCATATATGAAGTATTCAGCTAATCAATGCCTTTAGATTTAAGAGTATTGAATATATTTAGATGTACCCCAATCGAAGCCTCTAGATCTAACCATATATGAAGTATTTAGCTCAATGCCTTTAGATCTAACCATATATGAAGTATTTAGCTCAATGCCTTTAGATCCAACCATATTTGAAGTATTTAGCTCAATGCCTTTAGATTCTAACCATGATTATGACGTATTTTAGACTCAATGCCTTTAGATCTAAATCCATATTTGAAGTATTTAGACCTAACTCTAATCAATGCCTTTAGATCTAACCCAATATTTTGAAGTATTTTAGACCTAACTCTAATCAAAGCCTTTAGAACTAACCATATATGAAGTATTTAGATCAATGTGCCTTTAGATGTAACCATATAATGAAGTATCTAGGATCAATGCCTTTAGATCCTAAACCAAATATTGAAAATTTTAGAGTCAATTGCCATTTAGATGTAAACATATATGAAGTATTTAGATCAATGCCTTTAGATGTAACCATATATGAAGTATTTAGATCAATGCCTTTAGATGAAACCATATATGAAGTATCTAGATCAAAGCATTAAGATGTAACCAAATATGAAGTATTTAGATCAATGCCTTTAGATGTAACCATATATGAAGTATTTAGCTCAATGCCTCTAGATCTAACCATATTTGAAGTATTTAGACCTAACCCTAATCAATGCCTTTAGATCTAACCATATATGAAGTATTCAGCTAATCAATGCTTTTAGATTTAACATTATAGAATATATTTAGATGTACCCCAATCGAAGCCTCTAGATCTAACCATGTATGAAGTATTTAGCTCAATGCCTTTAGATGTAGAAACCATATAATGAAGTATTTAGCTCAATGCCTTTTAGATACAAGACCATATAAGAAGTATTTAGCTCAGTGCCTTCTAGATACCAAACCATAAATGAAGTAATTTAGCTCAATGCCTCTAGATCTAACAATATTTATGAAGTATTTAGCTACAGTGCTTCAAGATCTATACCATATATGAAGTATTTAGCTCTAATGCCTCCTAGATCTAACCATATATGATAGTATTTAGATCAATTGCCTGTGATGTAACTCATATAATGAAGTATTTAGATCAATGCCTTTTAGATGTCAACCCATATATGAAAGTATTTAGAGCTCAAATGCCTCTAGATTCTAAACATAATTGAAGTATTTCGAGACCTAACCCTAATCAATGCCCTTTAGATCCTAACCATATATGGAAGTTATTCAGCTAATCAATGCCTTTATATTTAACCAGTATTGAATATATTTTAGATGTACCCACATATCGAAGCCTCTAGATCTAACCATTGTATGATTAGTATTTAGCTCAATGCCTTTAGATGTAACCATATATAGAAGTATTTAGCTCAATGCCTTTTAGATGTAACCTTATATGAAAGTATTTGCTCAATGCCATTAGATCTAACCATAAATGAAGTATTTAGCTCAGTGCCTTCTAGATCTAACCAAAATATGAAGATTTTAGCTCAATGCCTTTAGATCTAAACCAATATGAAGTATTTAGCTCAGTGCTTCCTAGATCTAACCATATATGAATGTATTTAGGACCTCACCCTATCAATGCCTCTAGATCTAACAATATAGAAGAATTACAGGCTTAGATACCTAACGCCTAATCAATGTCCTTTAGAATCTAACCATATATGAAAGTATTCAGATGTAACCCTAATCAAATGCCTTTAGATGTAAGAGTATATGAAGTATATATAATGTACCCCACCCCAATCGAAGCCTCAAGATCTAGACCATATTATGAAGTATTTTAGATCAATGCCTCTAGATTCTAACCATATATGAAAGTATTTAGCTCCAATATGCGCTTTAGGATCTAACCATATATTGAAGTATTTAGCTCAATGCCTTTAGGATCTAACCATATATGAAAGTAAATTTAGCTCAAATGCCCATTAGGATCTAACCATATTTGGAAGTATTTAGACCTAATTCTAATCAATGCCTTTAGATCTAACCATATATGAAGTATTTAGATCAATGCCTTTAGATCCAACCATATTTGAAGTATTTAGACCTAACCCTAATCAATGCCTTTAGAACTAACCATATATGAAGTATTTAGATCAATGCCTTCAGATCCAACCATATTTGAAGTATTTAGACCTAACCCTAATCAATGCCTTTAGATCTAACCATATATGAAGTATTTAGATCAATGCCTTTAGATGTAACCATATTTGAAGTATTTAGACCTAACCCTAATCAATGCCTTTAGATCTAACCATATTTAAAGTATTTAGACCTAACCCTAATCAATGCCTTTATATCTAACCATATTTAAAGTATTTAGACCTAACCCTAATCAATGCCTTTAGATCTAACCATATTTAAAGTATTTAGACCTAACCCTAATCAATGCCTTCAGATCTAACCATATTTAAAGTATTTAGACCTAACCCTAATCAATGCCTTTAGATCTAACCATATTTAAAGTATTTAGACCTAAACCTAATCAATGCCTTTAGATCAAACCATATTTAAAGTATTTAGACCTAACCCTAATCAATTGCTTTAGATCTAACCATATTTGAAGGTATTTAGACCTAACCCGAATCCCAATCATAGACTTTAGACCTAACCATATTTAAAGTATTTTACTAACCCTAAACAAATGCCTTTAGATAGTAAACCATATTTAAAGTATTTAGACCTAACCCCAATGATCTAAAATTTAGATCAATGGCTTTAGATCTAACCATATTTAAAGTATTTAGACCTAACCCTAATCAATGCCTTTAGATCTAAAATATTAAGTATTTAGACCTAAGCCCCTAATCAATGCCTTTAGATGTAACCATATATGAAGTATTTAGACCTAACCTAGTCAATGCCTTTAGATCTAACCATATTTAAAGTATTTACCTATCAATGCCTTTAGATCTAAACATATTTATAGTATTTAGAACTAACCATAATCAATGCCTTTAGATATAACCATATATGAAGTATTTAGATCAATGCCTTTAGATCTAACCAAATATGAAGTATTTAGCTCAATGCCTTTAGATCCAACCATATTTAAAGTATTTAGATCTAACCAAATCAATGCCTTTAGAATCTAACCAATATTTAAAGTATTTAGACCTAACCTAATCAATGCCTTTTGATCTAACCATATTTAAAGTATTTAGACAATCCTTTAGATCTAACCATATTTAAGTATTTAGATCAATGCCTTTAGATCTAACCATATTTAGACCTAACCCTAATCAATGCCTTTAGATCTAACCATATTTAAAGTATTTAGACCTAACCCTAATCAATGCCTTTAGATCTAACCATATTTAAAGTATTTAGACCTAACCCTAATCAATGCCTTTAGATCTAACCATATTTAAAGTATTTAGACCTAACCCTAATCAATGCCTTTAGATCTAACCATATTTAAAGTATTTAGGTCAATGCCTTTAGATCTAACCATATATGAAGTATTAGTACCTAATCAATGCCTTTAGATCTAACCATATTTAAAGTATTTAGACCTAACCCTAATCAATGCCTTTAGATCTAACCATATTTAAAGTATTTCTAACCCCTAATCAATGCCTTTAGATCTAACCATATTTAAAGTATTTAGACCTAACCCTAATCAATGCCTTTAGATCTAACCATATTTAAAGTATTTAGACCTAACCCTAATCAATGCCTTTAGATCTAACCATATTTAAAGTATTTAGACCTAACCCTAATCAATGCCTTTAGATGTAACCATATTTAAAGTATTTAGACCTACAAATGCTTTAGATCTAACCATATTTAAAGTATTTAGATCTACCCTAATCAATGCCTTTATATCTAACCATATTTAAAGTATTAGACCTAACCCTAATCAATGCCTTTAGATCTAACCATATTTAAGTATTTAGACCTAACCCTAATCATAATCAATGCCTTTAGATCTAACCATATTTAAAGTATTTAGACCTAACCCTAATCAATGCCTTTAGATCTAACCATATTTAAAGTATTTAGACTAACCCTAGTAATCAATGCCTTTAGATGTAACCATATTTAAAGTATTTAGACCTAACCCTAATCAATGCCTTCAGATCTAACCATATTTAAAGTATTTAGACCTAACCCTAATCAATGCCTTTAGATCTAACCATATTTAAAGTATTTAGACCTAACCCTAATCAATGCCTTTAGATCTAACCATATATGAAGTATTTAGCTCAATGCCTTTAGATCTAACCAAATATGAACTATTTAGATCAATGCCTTTAGATCTAACCCTAATCAATGCCTTTAGATCTAACCATATTTAAAGTATTTAGTCCTAACCCTAATCAATGCCTTTAGATCTAACCATGTTTGAAGTATTTAGATCAATGCCTTTAGATGTAACCATATCTATTTTCGCTAAATAACAGGGAAAATATTTCTTTTTTTATTTTTTCCGCTATGGCGGAGTGGTAGTACGAAGATCCTCGTTCTTGCTTCAATTGTATACAATGGTGTTGAATGTATTTTATAAGTAAATGAAATATTAAGGCACCTCAATCCACACTACTAGTCATTGAATAGTGCCTTAGAGATAGAGAATATATATTGAGGTGAGATTGCTTTTGGGGTCACGGGCGACCCACGTTGTGGTTAACGTAACATTTTTACTTTTACAATTTATAAAGTCGGGAAATAAAATATTTAATACGGAAGATGAAATTCGCACTGATCTTCTTCGGCAAATTGAAGAAGAAAAATTGAGACATTCTTCTGCTGATGAAAGTACTGATGATGAATTGAATGACGGACATGTAAGTGAAGATGATGATGGACAGTTAGAAGAAGATAGAATTGAAGATGTTTTTGATGCTTCTGATATAGAAGCATCCAGTGATAGTGACATTGGAACAAGAAATGACAAGAAAAGTGATGTATGGGAGAAACGGACTGAAGTGGTATGGAAAACCATTTTCATCAAAGAACACCCGTACGGCTCAAAAAAACATCGTGTTAAAGTTGCCTGGCCCAAAAGGGGAAGCCGTCAAAGAAACGTCTGTAAGTAAGATTTTTAATTTATTTATGACTGGAGAAATTATAAATGAAATTATTCTTCATACTAACAGTGAAATAGACAAACAAAGGGCACATTTTTCATCTGATCAGAGGTACCTTCAACATGTTGATTTTATTGAAATGGAAGCACTTTTTGGAGTTTTATTTTTATCTGGAGTTTTGAAATCATCTGGGTTGTCCACTACGGAATTTTGGGACAAAAAGTATGGACCTCCAATTATACGTTGTATAATGTCTAAGAATAGATTTGATTTCCTCATCAATACATTACGCTTTGATGATAAAATAACTCGTGCGGAAAGAAGAACACATGACAAATTTGCTGCCTTTCGGGAAGTATGGAATATATTTATAAGTAATTGCCAGAACAACTATACTCCGTCTGCATACGTGACTGTCGATGAAACCTTGTTAGGTTTCCGGGGTAGGTGTCCATTTAAAGTCTATTTGCCTAATAAACCCGACAAATATGGGCTGAAAATTGTTTCAATTTGCGATGCTAAGACATTTTATTTTTTTGGAGGAATTCCTTATGTCGGGAAAGAAGAAAGAAAAAATCCAAATATTACTCTCCCCACACCGTATGTTTTAGATCTAACAAAACCAATCCACAACACAAACCGGAACTTTAGCGTGGACAAATGGTTTACATCGATTGAACTTGCAGAAGAGCTGGCAAAAAATAAATTGACACTGGTAGGTACGCTAAGAAAGAATAAACCCGGAATACCTCAACCCTTACTGCAGACCAAATCCAAACCACCAAACACAACTACGTTTGGCTTATCAACAAGACAAGATGATGGTATCATTTGTCCGGCCAAAAAGAAACACAAAATGTGTTTGTTGCTGTCTTCTTTCCACACTAACAGGGGAACTGGCTGAAAATTCCGAGAAACCGGAAAAACATTTGATTTCTACAACAGGTCCAAAGTAGGAGTAGATGTTTTTTTGACCAATTGTGTCATCTAAAAACAACCTCAGAAAAACAAGGCGTTGGCCCATGAGTTACTTTTTATGGAATGTTAGATGCAATTGGCAATAAATTCCTATGTAATTATTGCGCCACAATGGCAATGAAAAAATCAAGAACGGACTTTTTGAAAGAACTAGGAGAAGGTTTGGCAGAAGTCAAGAAAATGCACATTTACCATGTGATATAAGAAGGCTAATTAGGGAGGTGCTTGGGAGCCCGCCACCTCAACCAATCCCAAAGCCAGCTGGGAAACGTCCTGGAAGATGCATTGACTGTGGTCGAAACAAGGACCGGAAAGGTATAACAAGTTGTGTTAAATGTTATCAAAGTTTATGTGCCGAACACAGACAAAGTATTTCTTCAAATTGTGTAGATGATTAACTTTTTTTTTTTTAACCACACTTTTCTATTCACATTTTCAATGCACCATATTCTTTTTAAATATTTCTTCACCAACAAATTTGTATGTTTCCTGCATTCTACTATTACTAAAGAAAACGTAATGTAATGTAATTTGAGAAAAAACTTAAATGTAAGTTTTGGTTTCTATGTACAAATACATATAACCTCAATTTGTAATACTATGATGTTTAATTTTTCTAACGCCCATTTATCATTTAACTTTAATATTTTTAATATAAATAGTTAGTTTACGACTAGTAGTTATAGAAATTGGCAATATAAACAATTAACATTACAAATTAAATAGCAATATGAATAATATTATATGGGGTCACATATGACCCTCCATGTCGACTCCATCACCCCAACAACAATTACATCTGCAGAACTCTACCAACCACTCAAAGAAGAAATTAATAAAAACTGGCAACACATGTGGAATGAAACCCAGAACAATAAATTAAAAACTATTAAAACCACCATCCGTCCATGGAAATATTCGACAAGAGACAACAGAAGAGATGAGGTTGTATTAGGAAGACTCCGAATTGGGCACACACGACTTACGCATGGCTATCTTATGACAAAAGATAAACTCCCGATTTGTGAGAAATGTAACACAGAACTGGCTATATATATCACATATTAATGGAATGCCATAAGTATACAGATATTAGAAACAAATACAATATTTCCAATAGTATAGAAGTGGCCCTTGGAGATGACCCGAAAGAACTCGATAAATTGTTTAATTTTGAACAAAACACGAGTTTATACAAAGAAATTTAAAGTGCAATTGCTCGTATCCTCGTTTATATTGTTAAAATGGCGATATGGATGAGGATACCAAAATGTGAATTATAAATATTACAGGGCGATGATAACCTGGTAGTTTTTCGCCCTTAAACCCTATACAACAACAACAACAACATATGACCCCACGTTGTCAAATGTGCAACAAATATCTCACGTTGTGAGTGCAGAGTTAATGTCCGCAGTGACGGGCTTTCATTCTGGGAACTGAGTGGAAACCATGTCCATTAGTATTTGTGGAATGTCAAATGCAATGCTTGCGTTTTACATCTCGGCGTTTAATTAAATTTGGTTTGTGGAATCATGCAGTTGGCAACATTGGGGTATTTCATAGAGCAGAAATGTGCTATCCCCGTTGCATTTAATTCAATCTTCCTCCAACTTATCAGGAATTCTATTACAGCTTTCATTAAATTTTCAAACTCCATTCGTGTGATCGCTCGTCAATATAGACACGTCTTTCGACCACAGGTATTTTGGAATGACTTCGTATCCAGATCTGTTTACCTTTTAGCAGACTAGATTTCTTACCCGCTGTTGAGGTGTAAAAAATGTATCACCTTCAATTGGTATATTTATATCGATTGAAACTCAAGCAGCGGCGCTTTTAGCAGATTCCCCTTAAGGGAAATCAGCTATTGAGGTCATACTCAAATGTCCATCGATCCTACATAAGAGATGACGAAAATGAGGTCCGTTCAATATTTTATCTATACCAACATAATATATATTTATATATTTGTTAACGCTCTAGCGTTAGTCATTTTTGTATGATTTATACCGAACTTGATATTTAAACGTTTTATGTAAAAATAAAGGTCATATTCGTTAATAGACAAGATGAGATTCGCTATTTTCGTGAAAATTAGTTCGTAACTGCTTCTGTAATTGTTCGGCTCTCGTGAAATTGGTTTAGAGACTCGTGAAAGCTTTTAATTTGTGAGATATATGCAAATACGATCTGTTGATCCCCCCCCCTTCTTTAGTTCTTGGACTACTAAAATTTGAGCTATTAAATTATAAATTGATCTGATTCATTATAAATTGCAGTACTAGATATAGTAAATAGTTAGCAATAAAGTTAATATGTTATTTTCAGGTATATAGCAGTATAGTATATTTCGTAGCAAGGGCCGAAAGTGGGCATTTGCCCGCCCGAGATATTTTTTGACCGAGACGTAGTCGAGGTCATGAAAAGTTCGAGGGCCGGCAAAAGCACTTTGGCCCGAGGCACGAACGCTATTTTTCACCATACTACAATAAATATTAATACGATATAACATTAATCAAAAACAAGATTTTCTTTTGGTTAAGTGTACCTCTTTGTTAGAAGGTTATCTTGTGGTTATGGGGACATGATGAATGTTTAATGTATGGATTGTTTTACGTTATGTTATTATGTAAGTTAATAAAGAGAGATGAACATATGTGTGTTTCATTTAATACAACAGATATATTTCAAAATGCTAAAAAAAGTTAGTTTGTTTATTTTTGATTTATAGAAATGTTAAAAGTACAATTTTGGTTGTTTGAAAACATAATACCCTTTGAAGATTCTATTACTTGTTTTTTGTTTGACACATTCACACTTTTACTCGTAGTTGGATTGTTTCTGATTAAAATATCCTCTTGACAATCTTCAAATAAATCATCAATTGTAAAGAGAGACTGATTTTCATATTCAATAGTTCCAAAATCGATATTTGATGTCGAAGTCGATGACTCATTCACTTTACTAAACAGTCTGTTAGAAACTTCCAATTTCTTTGTCACAGAGTCTTCAATGTAACCTTCGGCAGCTGTTGAAGACTTCCATCCACCATGGCGTTTCAATGTCAACAAGTCACCACCTCCCTCAACTAACATGGTCGCTGATGACCTTCTAAGTGCATGACCTGTATAACTTTTAGGGTTCTCTAGACCCAAAAACTGGGCTACTTTCATTGGTGCTGCAGCAATTAGTGGTGAGCAACACATTTCCCTTTTTTGTAGGCAACAAAAAACCTCTCAGATGTGAGATTTTGAGGACGCATGTTCAAGTACTTACGTACTAAACAGCATGGTTTAAATGTGCATCCTTCATCAGTGATTGTAAAACTTCGTCTTGAGTGTGTTTTACCATCGTTAAGGAAAACAGTAAAAAAGTGTCCATTATCTTTAACATCACTTACTTTCAAATTTGTTAGATCGTCTCTTCGGCATGCACCAAACACTCCGAAAACTAAAATTACTTTGTTTAGCAGCCATACATTATCAGGAGCATTTAACATAAATTGGGTTACTTCAGTGGCACTTAACACATTTGATTTTTTTGGCTGATAACCAACCGATTGCCGTTTCAAAAAAGCAATACTTTTTGGAAATTGGGTGAGTTGAATATTTTCTTTTACTTTTAAGCAACATATTATCATGGAGTACTTACTCCATAAAGTACTGGGTTTGTTTTGCTTTGATAGGTCCGAGAGATATACGAGTAAAACTTCATCATTCACATCTCCAGGTTTTACATTTTCCATTTTTAACCAGTTCAAAAACTTTGTATACTCTTCGTCATACCGATCTTTTGATTTTGCTGGTAACGAATCTGCCATGATTTCTTTTGCTCTTCTATTTATAGATTCTGATATATTATTAGCCATAATTACTAAATAACTAAACAATAATACGAGCAAAACAAACTAATATAATGTATATAATGAAATTAATGAATTAAAATAATAAACAGCTGATTTTGCGGCCCTAGGGCGGCGAAGTGTAGCTTTCGGACCGCAAATTAGGTGTGTATAACGGGTGATTACATCGTAGTATGGTGAAAATTGTTTTTCTTTCCAGTGAAGAATATGTCTATCTATCTGTTCTGTTCTGAGTGGTTGGCAGACCTGTTTGTTTCCGTTGGGAGCTTATTAAAATTAACTGAAAGATTTCTCATTTCCGTTTTAGGAGATTTCCCTTCAGAGAAATCAGCTATTGAGGTTGTACTTTTTTTCTTCAAATGTCCATCGATCCTACCTAGGAGATGACGAAAATGAGGTCCGTTCAAAACTGTATATATATATATATATATATATATATATATATATATATATCAATCTATCTATCTATTTATATATTTGTCTGTTACCGCTCTAGCGGTCACAATTTTTGTGTAATCGTTACCAAACTCAATATTTAGTCGTTTTATATAAAAAGAAAGATCAAGTTCGTTAACGGCTGAAATTGGACCAGGGGGAGGGTGGGTTTAGAGGGGGAGAATTTTGAAAATTCGAAATATCTCCGTTACTATAAGTCGGATCGAAAAAGTGTATAGAATCAATCTTATTGAAAATTAAATACACTATAAATGATGTTATATACATTTATTCTCTATCTTGAATATTAACTGAGATATTTACATTTTTCAGTTTTCAGCCTTTAGTAAACCCCCACTTCTACTTGTGTTACATAAATAATTCTCTGTTATATAATAAAAGATATTAATTGAAGCCTAAATACCAAATATTGTTTTCATTGAACTTTTACTTTGTGAGATATATGCAAAAACGTTCTGTTTTCCCCTCCCCTTCTTTTGTTTTTGGATTACTAAAATTTGAATGATTGAGATAAAACTGATTCTGATTCATTACAAATTACACCATTAGCTATAGTAAATTGTTTTCAATAAAATTAATATGATATATTCAAATATATTCCATTAATTGTTAGTCTTTCCGTTCTATCTATGCAACGCAACGATGGGGCTCAGGTTAGCCATGCGAGTTAAAGCGTTGACCTTTATCTCACATGGTAAACCTAGAGTGGCGAGTTCGATTCTTGCCTGGGCAAAGGAAATTATTTAGTGACGAAATTCATTAAATAACGTCCTAAAATCCCACCCTGGCTAGAAACGGGTGGTAACCTCTAGATAACCCGTCCCAATTAGCCTAAGTTGCAAAAAGTGGACGTTAATAAATAATAATAATAATAATAATAACGCTACGAGGCTGGCTTGCCTGTTTGTTTACAATGCAGCCTTGTATTGTACATTTACTGAGCATTCACGGTAGTGTTACCTGTATGTATATTTATCTATTGTAAACCTTCACGTGGGAAATCTGCTTAGTTTACTCAGCCCCTGCGTGACGGACTTTTTAGTTACTCACGGTCGTGTTAAGTGTTACCATTATGCAGATTTCTCTATTGTAAAACTTCACGTGGGAAATCTGCTTAGTTTACGCAGCCCCTGCTTGACGGACATTTTAGGTTTTTCTCCCTGATATACGTATATTTTCATTTATATTATTTCCATCACCGTGATGTTTCCGTACACAATATCGGTTCCTACATATAGACTAGTGTGCCAAGGAACCTTTTTAGGAATCCCCGTATTCCATAGTTCATTTCTTTACTATTTTTCCGTTATTTCTTTTGCTGTTTTTTTTTTTGGCACGCCTGGTTATGAGTTAAAAAAGTCCGTAACGCAGGGGCTGCCTAAACCAAGCTGATTTCCCACGTAAAGTTATACAATAGAGAAATCTCCATACGAGAGCGAAGCAGTTACGGAAACGGCCGAACTAGCTTTCGGTCGGAACGAAAGGAAGCGACCAGAGCTCGTCCGTTACACTTAATAAAAATGCAAATATCTCGGTTAATATTCATGATAGAGAATAAATGTATATAACAATATTTATAGTAAATTTAATTTGCAATAAGATTGGTTCTATACAATTTTTCGATCCGACGTATAGTAACGTATAGAGGGGGGGGGGATTTTCGAAATCCTTCCCTCTAAACCCCCCCCCTCCCACTGGTCCGATTTCAGCCGTTAACAAACTTGGTCTTTCTTTTTACATGAAACGATTAAATACGTAGTTTCGTGACGATTAAACAAAAATTGTGACTGCTAGAGCGGCATCAGACAAATATATATATATATATATATACATATAGCGTTGTTGTTTTTTGGAGTTTTGGTCAGTGTTGGTGAAAAAATTTTAGTTTATGCCAATATTTCGAGAATATTTATTTTCTCTTCTTCAGGACTAAAAAGTACAGCTACTACTTTATATATATATTGCACATTGTTATTAGAGTGTAACAGATAGTGTTTGTGCTAATTCTACTTACCAAGACTAAAGGTACATAAAAACTATTGTACATCACTGTTGTAGCTCTGTTTACATTAGGAGTACTAAGTATAACCTTTCCCAAGAATGTTATAATTAGCTTGGTCACAGCCTTATGTCTTTGTATCACTATAGTTTATTTTCTTAAGTTTGTTGAACTATATTATAATTATTTTACTGTAGTTGTTAGATTATGTCACAACTATTGATATGTTATTATACTTATTGTTATATTATTTTTTATTAAAGCTATTTTTATGTAGTAATAAAATTGATATATTATTGTTATTTTACTATGTTTCATTTGTTATTGCTATATGTTATCACAGTTATTGTTATATTATGTTAAAGCTGTGTTCAAGTTATATTAAAGTTACAATGTTATTTTTATTTTATTAAAGCAACAAAACTGCAACAAGTTCAAAACTGTATATATATATATATATATATATATATATATATATATATATATATATATATACAGCTTTGAACGGACCTCAATTTTGTCATCTCCCAGGTAGGATCGATGGACATTTGAAGAAAAATATCGAAAATCGCGTCATGAGTACAACCTCAATAGCTGATTTCCCTGAAGGGAAATATGCTAATAATAGGCCCAGGCTACACGTGTTCAATTGTACAAATTGAAATCTTGCTATAAAAATACCATCATTATTCAGTCAACGCCTGAATATATATATATGGAAAATTGTAACCTCTGTCTGTACATTTATGTTTTTTTGAAACATTGAAAAAAAAAATCATTGTACAGACAGAGGTTACAATTTTCCATATATAGGTGTGTGTGTGTGTTTGTGTGTGGGTCATTCCATCTCAAATCATCCAGTAAAATGTAAAAATGTCACCCATGGTTTCAGATTTCAATGAAAATTTTTTTAACAACACTTTTTACCTTCCTTATGAAGAATATAAAATTTTAATTATTAAATTAATTTTAATAATTAAATTTAAAGCTTTAAAAGAACTTGTAGCTTAACAAATAATTATCAGTTGTATCTGTAATAACATTTTCTGAAAAAAAAATAAAAAAAAAAAAATATATATATATATATATATATATATATATATCTATATATTTTTGTCCAAAAAATATATAAGCAATTCTAATTCTATTTATGTCTGAAAGCTGAGTATAATTATTAGTAATTATAAAGTAAAATAAAGTATTAGAGGAGAATATAAAAAAATAATCATGTGCTATGCAATATGTCAAATAAAATAATTATATTAAAATATTTACTGATTATTTAATGTATTTTATTTCTTAAGTGAATTAAATTTATATATATATATATTGTACTTTTATGGAATAAATGAAACATACCATTTTCATTTCTAATAAGATGCTAACATAACGCTGCACCAACAAGAAGACTGGTAGAGTGTAAAATGTCCCTGAAAAGGACTTAACTGACATTCAAAAACAATGCCTCTAGATTTGAAAAAGAAGGCATCACTAAATGGTAATATATTTAAGATAATCCAGTTCTTCCAGTATTTCAAATGATAATTTCTCATTTAATAGAGATTTAATTTTTTCAATCTTATATGTGCATCCTTCCCTATTATCAATTCTGTAAATAAATATACATTTTAATTAAATCAAGGAATTTTTTTTTGAATTCGTAAGTCTTTTTAAAAGGTCATACACCTAAACTAACCATTACTTAATTTTTTTTGTTATTATTTTTCATATTTGTTCATAGAATAGAATTTTTTGAGAAAATTCCAAATTATTTTGGTTTATCTCCAAAAAAATGCATAAGCACTCAAAAAGCCATTGTTTTTCTTTCATAGTCTTTTAGTTTGCACATTAACGCATAATTTAAAAAAAAAGTTTGCTTGCTTAAGTATTCTGCCTCATGTGCAAAAGCATATTTGAAAAATTGGAGTTTCTTAAAAAAAAAATTTAATAAGGATGCAGTTAGTGAAATTTTGGGGGGGCTTATATTTTAATATGATCATCAATTTATGTTTTTCCTGTATCTCCATGCTTTTGTGAACACTTTAGTGAAAATTTTATCTTGATATGTTGAAAATCACTAATGTTATGATTTTTTTTCTAATACAATGTGTTCAAATAAGCAACCTTAAAAATGTCAGTTACACAAACTTTCTCAATATTTCAGCATTTTTTTTCACAAAAACTACTGGAGATATCAAAGTAAAATTTTATATTCTTCATAAGGAAGGTAAAAAGTGTTGTTAAAAAAAATTTCATTGAAATCTGAAACCATGGGTGACATGGCCTGGATGATTTGACATGGAATGACCCGTGTGTGTGTGTGTGTGTGTGTGTGTGTGTAGGATCGGTGGATATTTCCTTGTTGGGAATTTAATTTCTTATAAATGTCACTCTTTCAATTCTTTCCCCATATAAATGAATATATAATAAAAAGTATAAAATTTTTAGGGGATTTTTGCTTCTGTGCGTACCTGAATAATTGTCGGATTCAATCTTTATTACTGGGAATCTTCTCAAATACCGCGGCCCCAAGAATATTAACTCTTCCAGAAGAATAAAGCACGCTTCGAATAAGCAGATATTGAGGAAAGCTGTACTTGAGGGCTTTGTGAGAGGAGAAAGCGAGATGAAAGACGTTGAAATGAAGGAAGAAAGCCTCTGAGTGAAAACTGAAAGAAATAATGAGAGAATCTTTCCAAGCACACAATAACTGAAAGAGTCTTAGCATCTCTCAAATGAGAACTGAAAGAAAGGAAGCTCGTATGTAACAGGTTGATTGCCCATTTATTTCCATCAATTTCCTTCACAAATAATAAGTCGTTTTTTATTTATTTACATTAATATTGTGCTTTTGGGCTACTCCAATCAATATATGGGATGCTTCTCAGTAGCCACTTGCTCTAGTTCATGCATTTGAGGTTATAGCTGAAGCCAATAACCTCAGAGAAAATGTCCTTCACGCAGGGGCAGCGTAAACCTAGCAGACTTTTCACGTGAAGTTCTACAATAGAGAACTCTGCATACTAGTAACAGTAGTAATAACGAGCCTCTAAACCAATTTCACGACAGACGAACAGTTACGGAAAAGGGCGAAATAGCTTTCGGAAACTCACGAATAGAACGTACATCAGCTGATCTCTTCTCGTCCGTTATCCGCACACGCATTAATAAAAATGCAAATATCTCGGTTAATAATCAATTTAGAGTAAAAACGTACATAACACAATGTTTTGAGAATTGCCTTTACAATAAGATTGCTTTTATAGAATTTTTCGATTCGACGTCACGGAGATATTTCGAAATTCCTCCCTCTAAACTCCCCCCCCCCCCATTGTCCGATTTCAGTCATTAACGAACTTGATCTGATTTTTTACATAAAACGATTAAATGCCGAGTTTAGCAACGATTAAACCAAAATTGCGACTGGTAGAGTGTTACAGACAAATCTATACATATATATATAAAATTGTAACCTCTGTCTGTACATTGATGTTTTTCGCAAAATTTCACGATACATTTTCGGTTCACATGTCATAGACACCATAACTGCATTTTGTTTCTTTCGTGTATGCTTGTTTGTTTGTAACCTTTTCACGTATAAACGGCAGAACCGAATTTTATGAAACTTGGTATGTATATTACTACTAGCCCAACTTAGACTTTAGGCTATACTAATATTCTCTGAGACGAACAGGAGTGGGGGTTATAAGGGAGGCTTTAAATTAAAAATAGCGATATTTCGTTTCCTATTGCATTTTCGGCAATTATGCACTTAACAAAAGTTGTTTATTTTGTTATGTGGAGTAACTTTTAGCAGATTTCCCTAAAGGGAAATCTGCTATTGAGGTTGTACTCATGACGCGATTTTCGAAATTTTTCTTCAAATGTCCATCGATGCTACCCAGGAGATGAGGAAAAGGAGGTCCGTTCAAAATTGTATATATATATACAGTTTTGAACGGACCTCATTTTCGTCATCTCCTGGGTAGGATCGATGGACATTTGAAGAAAAATTTCGAAAATCACTTCATGAGTACGACCTCAATAGCTGACTTCCCTCAAGGGATTTATTAACGTCCACTTTTTGCAGCTCAGGCTAATTGGGACGGGTTATCTCCAGGTTACCACCCTTTTCTAGCCAGGGTGGGACTAACGATTTTATTTAAAGAAATCTGTCACTAAATAAATTCCTATTGCCCAGAAATCGCCACTCTAGGTTTATCATGTGTGATTAAGGTCAACACTTTAACTCACATGGCTAAACTGAGCCTCTCAACATTTATAGGAAATGAAATTTGCAATTAGATTGAATCTATACAATTTTTCAATCCGAAATATAATTACGGTTTTATCCCACATATTTGTAATATTTCGCCTCTAAATCCCTCCCTGCCCCCACAGACTTCATATTCCTTGACCTTATTATGAATATGCATTTCCTATTTATTTAGGGAATGGATTTTGGTCAAAGCGGATTATATTAAGCTTCTATTCCATTGATAGCAAAGTGGATTGGAATAATTTTAATTACTTTCGACGGGTAACATAAGTTGCTATTTACTTTCGGCTTTGATAACACTTCATATATTCTTCTATAGTATTACTGCAGTATGCCTGAAAAAAATGTTATTTTATTTTTCTAAGATAAAATGACATTTTGAGTGTGTGTGTGTGTGTGTGTGTGTGTGTGTATATATATATATATATATATATACACACACTGGGGGCTCAGGTTAGCCATACGAGTTAAAGCGTTGACCTTTATCTCACATGGCAAACCTAGAGTGGCGAGTTCGATTCTCGCCGGGGCAAAGGAAATTATTTAGTGACGAAATTCATTAAATAACATCCTAAAATCCACCCTGGCTAGAAAAGGGTGGTAACCTGTAGATAACCCGTCCCGAGTAGCCTGAGTTGCACAAGGTGGACGTTAATAAATAATAATAATAATATTTACACTAGCTAAGGTATTATTCATTTTAGGCTGAATAAAGAAATAAGTTCCCCTTAAGGGAAATCTGCTAAAAGTTACTCCACATAACAAAATAAACAACTTTTGTTAAGTGCATAGTTGCCGAAAATGCAATAGGAAACGAAATATCGCTATTTTTAATTTAAAGCCTCCTTTATAACCCCCACTCCTGTTCGTCTCAGAGAATATTAGTATAGCCTAAAGTCTAAGTTGGGCTAGTAGTAATATACATACCAAGTTTCATAAAAGTTTACGCAGCCCCTGCGTGACGGACATTTTATTAAAGTACATATTAATTTTTATTTATTTGATTTTAGTTGGTTGCGTCCATAGTTTGTTCCGTTCTAATTGTATTGTTTAATATTTTCTTGTTACTGTTTTCATTTTCGTATTTTGTTTATATTCATTGTTGTTTTTGATGGGCAATATCGTCTTCCAATGAACGCTCTACAATAAATTTTATTATTTATATTTCTCTAAGGTGCTAACAAGGGTAGTTCATGGCCTTCCCCCTCCCCCACCGATTTCAACGGAAATTTCATAGTGTTCAGTCCTAATGAAAAAGTCCGTCACGCAGGGCTGCGTAAACTAAGCAGATTTCCCACGTGAAGTTTTACAATAGATAAATATACAGCCGAACATTTAAGAAAACGGCCGAGCTAGCTTTTGGCGGGAAACTCACTCTCATCCGTTATCCGCCCCGATTTCATAAAAATGCAAATATCTCGGTTAATATTCAAGATAGAGAATAAATGTATATAACAATATGTATAGTAAATTTAATTTGCAATAAGATTGATTCTATACATTTTTCGATCCGACGTATAGTAACGGAAATATTTCGAATTTTAGAAAATCCTCCCCTCTAAACTCCCCCTCCCTCTAGTCCAATTTCAACCATTAACGAACTTGATCTTTTTACATAAAAAGACTGAATATCGAGTTTGGTAACGATCAAACAAAAATTGCGACCAATAGAGCGGTAACAGACAAATATATATATATATATATATATATATATATATATATATATATATATATATATATATATATATATATATATATATATATATATATATATATATATATATACTATATATATATATATATATATATACTATATATATATATATATATATATATATATATATATATATATATATATACACAAATAATATATACTGTTTTTATCGGACCTGATTTTCGTCATCTACTAGGTTGGATTGATGGACATTGGAAGAAAAATTTCGGAAATTCCGTCATGAGTACCTCAATAGCTGATTTCCTATAAGGGAAATCTGCTAAAATCAATTCTGTTAAAGCAAGAGAAAGCATACTCCTCATCCGGCGTTCGTCTAAAAACAAAATGTTAAAAAAATTTGCAACTTGAGAACGTCATTGTGTAGTTGCTTAAGGAATATAATATTCCAATGTCATAGGGTTTCTCTGTGGTCTCTAGTGAGTAGCGTCTTCTTATTTCAACCACAAATCTCGAGATCGAATCTCGCAAAGAACGATTATTTTTTGGGGGAATTTTTTAACTTTTTGTTTCTGGCCGTTTATTTAATATTAATAAATAAAAAGTTATTTTTGATTATTGCCATTTAATTTTTAACGTGTTCCATATATATAAAGAAATTCGAATCCTCTCTGTCAAAAATATAATTTACTTTAACATTTTATTAGGAGTGACGATTGTGTTGAAGAATAGAATGAATTTTAATACAATCCTCTCTATGATAATATTTTGCGATTCGTTCAAATACGAACAGTTTTGGAGACGCTTGACAAATATTTATCTTGATGATAGAAATATGCATCTGTGTGCCAAGGAAAAGCATAATGAAAATATAGCTCTAAAGTATAAAACTGTTAAAGAATATTTTTATATCTAGAGCTAGAAAACTTTAAATATCTTTATTAATTGTAAAATAAAATAATTACAAATAAACAGCTAAAGCTAAATAAAACCGTTTAAAAATATTATTAATATGTCCTCATTATTATTGATATCACTAATAAACAAGCCATTGATATCTGTCATGATGTTTACTTTTTCTAATGCAGTTTTCCATGATGATTACAAATCTGAATACAGGATTGCTCTATCACGTCAGTTTTTTTTTTTTTTTTTAATCCAAGGCCTAATTTTCCCAATGACGCCGCACAGTGGTGCGAAGACGGCAAAAACCTATTTCAGCAAAAGTTGAAATTTGGTTTTGAGAATTTGATTACTTTATAGTTTAGTGGTTGTACCTTTGTGTTGGGTTGGCCTTTTAAATTAATATAATTTCAATTACCAATAGAATAACATTTAAATCGTACAAATTCATTGTTTTGTCACTCAAAATAATCTGAACGTCTTTCTAAGCACAAATTTAAAAGATAGAATTCCGACCCTTAAGACTGTCCTATTGACAATTTTCATTCTGGCAACGTTAATTACATAGGTATGTTTTTCAAGCTTTTGGATAGGAGGGGGGGGGGGGGGGTGTTCTAATTTGTTTTTTAATATCCGTTTACGTTATAGAGCCCTTAAAACGGAGTTTCTAAACAAAATAGAGATAAATTCCTAAATTTCTTTCTTCGTAATAAGGAATTTCAAAAAAAAGCTCACACAAAGCTTCCAAGCTCTAACTTATATTTTCTCTTCAAACCGATTAAGTCCTAAAATGTCAGTTAAACTATTTTATAAATATATCATCCACTCCTTCGTCCACTTTTGTGAGAAATTGAATGTTAAAGAAGATTTTACCAACAATAAATACCGGGCATTTAGGCGCTCTTGTTTTATTCAGGATGTTAATTGACTAAAATGGAAATTATAGGATCGATGGAATTTATTTATTATCTCGTATTTTACTTTTTTTCAGTACTTGTTTTCAGAAGCTGCTTGGGCGAATCTTATCTAAAGTAATTTTTAAGGTCGATTTAAAATTATTTTAATATGATCATATTTTTACAGTTCATTACAGTATTTTATGTAATGTGCTTTTTGAAAGGGGGGGGGGGGGTTGGGAAAAAAGGGGGCGTAGCCAATCTTTAGTACCTCTTCGTTTCTAGTAAACAGTACCAGCATTTGACCACGAACGAAGTTATTTCGCCAAATTATTAGCTAAGTCAAAGGTACTACTGGACATTATTGTTACAGATTTTATTTTTAATACAAGATGGAAAAATTAGGGATGGAGGGCCAAAGGACAATAAAGAAACGATGACATTTTCTATCAAGCTTTAGGCATTTGTATTTTTTATTTTTGAGTAATTTTGAGCAAAACAGTGTGTATTCCTCTTCACCAGAACTTAAAACTTTTTATAATATTATATATTGTATGTTTTTGTCGAGATATGGATTTTGATTGATGTCTGGCAGAACATATGGATGTTTTCTTCGAGAATGAAGGAAAAATATAATATTGATATAGAATATATAACTTTTATTGTCGGTATGGTTTTGCTTGATGGTCAGTTCGAAATATGAATGTTTCTTTGAGAATGAAGAAATTTAATTTATTGTTATAAAGCACTATATAACTTTTTTTCAAAACTTTGAGATAAGAATATTTCATCGTTTTTATGTCGTTGATGTCATCCTGATCTCTTTTCATTTTTGATAGCTTGAATAGAATGCCTATTCTTTTTCAATATTTTATCGTAACAAGATCTTTTATTTCGTTTCCGATTTTTTGGAGTTCTGCATATATTTTATAACATTAACACTTTTGGGCAGGATCTGGCCTACTATGTAAATTGTTTTGAAATATGTATTATATATTGTTATATTCTTATGTATTTAATTAATAGAAATATATTTCTTTTATAATATTGAATATTTCCTTATACAATTATATTTTTGACAGAAAGCATTCGAATTATCTTTTAATATGTGTAGTGCCACCCTGGTAGAAACCGGTGGTAACCTGTAGACAACCCGTCCCAATCAGCATTAGTTGCCAAAAGTGGACGTTAATAAATAATTTAATTTTAAATTTTAATATGTGGGACACGTTAAAAATTAAATGCAAATAATTAAAAATAACTTTTCTTTTTTATTTATTAATATTAAATAAACGCTCTAGAATAAGTCAGGCTACCTAGCTCTAGATCTTCCAGTGTGTTTGAGTTCATAACTTCCGCTACAGAAAATCTTGTGCTCGTCAATAGTTATTTCACTATTCCTGGGCGAACTCTCCTTCTTGAATGGCTGTCCTCTGAACCTTTTACTCTTTCGACGTGATCTACAGCAGTTTGTCCAGATCCAGGATCAGAGTAAGCATCCCAAGAGGAATGTTGGAGTCGTCAACACAACGCAACGAGGAGCGATTGCTCTAGATCCCGTGAAGCAAATCCCCACCATTTCTAGGGATAAAGGACTTAAGTCGGGCTTGTCCGACTCAGTGTTGAACCTTTATCTGCCGTGACAGCCTGTAGATAAGATAAAAGGCCCTCCTGTTATCCACAGTCAGGAAATAAAAGTAAGAGGTTGCCTATATAAATAAAACTCTGAGGGAAATCAGCTATTGAGGTCGTACTCATGACGCGATTTTCGAAAATTATCTTCAAATGTCCATCGATCCTACCCAGGTTATGACGAAAATGAGATCCATTCAAAATTATATATATATACCGTATATTTGTCTGTTAATACTCTAGCGGTCGCAATTTTTGTTTGATCGTTACCAAACTCGATATTTAAACGTTTTATGCAAAAAGACAGATGTATTTCGTTAATGGTTGATATCGGTTCAGTGGGAAGGGGGGGGGGTGGTTAGAAGGGAGAATTTAAAATTGTGTCATGAGTACGACCTCAATAAAATACCGTCGTTATCATTCAGCCCCTAATGATTTCCGGTGCAAAGCCAGATATCTTTACTTGTGTGTGTGTGGGTAAAATTTTAAAATTCAAACTGAACTAGTTTTTAGAACTCATTTACTATGATTCGTATAGAATTGAGAGCATCTGTCGTGTGAGCAACCCCAATAATTTGTTTTTCAAAAAAAAAAAAAAAAAAAAAAAAAATCCTGATAAAAGATTATTTAAGATTGGTAAAGATAGCTGGCTCAATCTCACATTTTCCCTCCAATCCGTTATTTTTTCATTTATTTATTGTTAGTTATTTGCTGTAAATGAAAAATATTTGAGCAGGAGATCCCCTCTTAAATGTTAGAAATTCTATCCTTGTCCCTTAGAAAGTTGGGCATTTATCTTTGAGCAACAATAGCGTTGAGCTGGAGAAGAAGGTAACATAAGAAGCTTATTTATATTATAAAAAGGGCGGATGGTTGGCGCCAACGGTTTATAGATACGAAGGGTGGAAATGGAATATTTGATGATCGGCTGCTGAAGGGAAACTGATCGATATTGATCGGGCAAATATATCATCCTCATATCTAGTGATAAAAAAAACGGTGACGAAGGGATGTCGGATCAAAAGTGACCGCGGTATTTGAGATGTAAATATTTGGCGCGAACTAGCGAAAGGGTGAATGGCAAATAGCGAATAACACCCTTTTCACTCAATGAACAACCTTCCCTCTATTCAATGAAGTCCCACGCACGGACGAAATGAGATCGGCTAGTATCGGTTCCCTTCGTGCGATTCAGCAGAAAGTTCGGCCGTTTCCGTAACTGATTGCCTCTCTTCAAATTGGTGTTACCAGTGCACAGCTTTCTCTTTTAGCAGATTTCCCTTGAGGAAAATCAGCAATTGAGGTCGTACTCATGTCGCGAGTTTCGAAAAATTTCTTCAAATGTCCATCGATCCTACCCAGGAGATGACGAAAATAAAGTCCGTTCAAAACTTATATATATATATTTGTCTGTTAACGCTCTTGAGGTCACATTTTTTGTTTGATCGTTACCAAACTAGGAATTTAATCGTTTTATGTAAACAAACGATGTAAAAAAACGAAAAAGAAAGATCAAGTTCGTTAATGGCTGAAATCGGACCAGTGGGAGGGGGGTTTAGAGGGGGGATTTTTGACAATTCAAAATATCTCCGTTATTATGCGTCGGATCGAAAAATTGTATAAAATTAATCTTATTGCAAATTAAATTTACTATAAGTATTGTTATATACATTTATTCGCTATCTTGAATATTAACCGAGGTATTTGAATTTTTATTAAATCTGGGCGGCTAACGGGCGGGTGACTTTCCCGCCAAAAGCTAGTTCGGCCGTTTCCTGCTCGACTCTCCTGAAATTTCTCTATTGTAAAACTTCACGTGGGAAATCTGCTTAGTTTACGCAGCCCCTGCGTGACGGACTTTTTTTTCACAAGGCTCTACTACACATTTTTACATTTCCCCGTATCAGTGTTTATGGTTTATACCTGACCAGGGGAGTGCACGGCCTTCCCCTCACCGATTTGAACGAACATTTTTTAGTGTTTAGCACTTGATGAAAAACCAATTCTGTTAAAGCGAGAACGCACTTCTCAAGCGTTCGTCTAAAAAAAAATGGTTAAAGTTTAACGGAATGTCCTAACGACTTGTTCCTAAGGTAACTTTTCAAGGAGTCCCCCGTGGGTCAGGTCTTTACTTTTGTAATCGGAAATCTCGAGATCGAAACTCGCCGGGAGCGCCTATTTTTTTTCTGGACCCCCCATTTTTTGCTTCTAGGTCGTTTATTTAATATTAATAAATGAATAATTTTTTTAAAAATATTTAGCGTGTTCCATATATTTAAAGAAAATTCGAATGCTTTCTGTCCAAAATGTAGTTAGTTGGTATTAGGATATATTTAATATTTTATTAATATTTTTAAACAGTTTTATCTATCTTTACCAATTTATTTGATATTATTTTATTTTACAATAAATAAAGATATTTAAAATTTTCTAGCTCTTGACATAAAAATATTCTTTAACAGTTTTCTACGTTAGAGCTATATTTTCATTATGCCTGGCGTAGGATAACTGACGTATATTTCTATATAAAGTTAAAATTTTATCAAGTGTCTCCAAAACTGGTCGTATTAGATCGAACAGAATCGCAAAATAACACGTAATATCAAAATACATTCTAATCTTCAACACCACTGGCATCCGCAATATAATTGTTATGATGATAGATGTATCATATTTTCAATTAATAATATATTACTTAATATATAATAATACCCGTAATTATTTATTTATACCAATTAAATTTATGGAACACGCTAATAAATTAAAAAAAAACTTTTTATTTATTTATTAATATTAAATAAACGACCTAGGAGCAAAACATGAAAAAAAATGTCCTTCCCGGCGAGTTTCGATCTCCAGATTTCCGATTACAAAAAGAAAGCGTTATCCCCTGAGCCACTCGTGAAAACAGACACTTTGGGAACAACTCAAGACATTCAGGCAAACTTTAACAATTTTTTTTAGACGAACGCTTGAGAAGTGCGTTCTCTCGCTTTAACAGAAATGGTTTTTATCAGGTACTTAACACTAACAAATTTTCGTTCAAATCGGTGGGGGGAAGGCCGTGCACACCCCTTGTGAGTATATATTAACTAAAGTGAACTTATAGAATACTAGCTCAGATACCCGGCTTCGCCCAAAAATTCATTTGAGGCAGAATGGTGAAGGTGTTTTTTTTTGGCAAGGGTTTACTTTGCACAATATTTTGACATTTACCCGTCCCAGTGTTTAGGGTTTATACCCGTTGTTGGCATTTGTTAATAATAAAATTAATTTTTTATGTAAGACTTCACTGTACCTCTCTTATTTCATATTTCCCGTCTCATGTAGCATTATTCATTAAGATTTCAGTTATTAAAGACCAAAATATTAACGTGATTTGAATTAATTTTTCTAGGTGAGGTACCTGATAGTTCTCAAAATGCAATGAGTTGTTGAGATAATAAATATTTCTAGGAAAAATTACTTGCTAACCAGACCATTGTTCTTTGGGAGAAATTGTATAAAACAAATGTTAATCTAAATAACAAAGTAAAACAAACTTTTGTTATGTGCATGTTTATCGAAACACAAATAGGACTATAAATATCGCGAATTTTTATTTTCAAGGCCTCCTCCTTATAACCCCCACTCCCGGTTCTAACACTAAACACTTTTAATATAGACTTATAATGTCATTGAAAATGATTTAATGCTAACCTTGACATACCGAGTTTTGTTAAGATTCGGTTCAATCGTCAAGCGCCCCAATAATATAGTTGATCTCTCCGCTTTAGTTTATAGATGTATATCTCGTTATATACTTGTTAAAGACAAAAAGAATCACAAAAGCTTACTCTAAATAAACAAAATAAACCCTTTTGTTATGTTCATATTTGCCGAAAAACGAATAGCTCCCCGTAAATAACACGAACATAGAGATGCATCGGATATTTTTTAATGTTCAGGCCTTCCTCTTAACAACCACCCACTCCTGCCCGTCCTAGAAATGTTGGTATTGCTTATTATAATGAAAGAAGTTAGTGATAATACACATACAGAGGTTTTATTTGTTATTTCGGTTGGGTCTTTGTCACAAACAAAATTGTTCTACTTGCGCTATAGGTATAGGTGCGTATATTAGTTTATAAATTCGGTATACTCGAAAAAATGTATATAGCAAAAGTTACTCTAAAATAACAAAATAAACAAACTTTGTAAATAGATGTACCAAAAAAAACCTCAATAGGAAACAGAAAATAGCGCTTATTTTTTGATTTCAGGCATTCCCTTATGACCCCCACTGCATATTCTGCTCGTCTCAGAGAAAACTCTAATATAGCTCATCTAAAGTCTAAGTTGGGTTAGTTGTAATATACATACCAAGTGTTTCATGTATATTCGGTTCTCTCCGTGATTTATGCGTGAAAAGGTTAACAAATTAGAAACAACTAAACAAAACACACACGAGTGAAAACAAAAAGCAAAGTTTTTTGGTGTGTCTATGACATCTGAAACGAAAAGTTATCATGAAATTTCGCGAAAAGAAAGTCAATGTTAACAGATCAGATGTTACATTTTTATGATATTTAGTATATTATGTATATAAAGACCAATTTTATATTTTCTTTTTTATATAATAAAATATATATATATTAGTATTTATTATATCATATATATATATAACAGAACAAAACAAATCAAGCTTGCCTCCTTTGGAGGGTTCCCCATCAGGGAACAGCCTCCTAATCAGCCCAACTGGGTAATGTTAAAAGAAAAATATCACTTTTTTTTTTTTTTTTAAATTTCTTTTTAAAACAAGAAATTTGTTGTTAATTTCTGATGGGCCATGTGGAAAGGAATACAGCTTTGCATCGTGCCTTTATTTGTACAAATGATAATTTATAATTCTCGCCGAATGCTTAATAATGTAGACAAATTCTGGGATCGTTCGTGGATAATCCCAGTTTTATATATATATATATATATATATATATTTTATATATATTATATATTTATGATAGTATTGTATAGAATGAGCCTCGTAGAATAAAAAAAAAAAAAATTGATTTCCATTCGTCTGCACTGTTCAATATATCTTGGACAATATTAATCATTATCATGGATAGCCCTCATTTATTATTAAGTACCATTACTGAGGTAGCTTGATCGTGAAATATTTAGTCTAAACAATGAGTGTGAATGTTATTCAATTGCATGGCTGTAAATAAGCTCTATCTATTTGCACTTCCGGTTTGTGTGTTTGCATTTATTAAACTCAACAGCTTTCTTGGGAATATGGTCAATCGATGTGCTATTGCTGAGTCGTTAAGCAGTTACTATTCAATTATCTGTTATTCAAAACTGTATAAGTTGGTCGTAAACATCATAATAGTAAATAGCATTTCCTTTTGTTATTATTAAGAATTTTATTCCCAAAAGCACGATTTAGTCTCAAGCACAACAAATGTAACTATTTTATTTATTCAGTGACCATTATTAAAAATAATCTATTGTATATGCCACAAGAAGAGACTTAGTATAACTTTTCAAAATATGCTGTCTTGTGTGTAACATTTTACCGGAGCAAATATATTAAATATCAGACATAATATTGGCCATTTCCCCAACATTGTTTTGATTAAATGATTTAAGACATTTAAACAAATTTATATTCATTGTTATAATACATAACTAATATATATACTATTATATATATTAATATATAATTTTTATTTATATATATTATACTAGTCCAGATACCCGCTTCGCTCAAGGGAATTTCATTTGAGGCTGAATGTTTTATGGTTAATTTTTTTGGGCAAGGCTTTAATTTGCACAATATTTTGACATTTACCCGTCCCCAGTGGTTTAGGAGTTAATACCCGTCGTTCTCTGTGGATTTGTTATGATAAATTTAATTTTATTATGTAAGACTTCATCTGTCCTCCATCTTGTTTCATATTTCCCGCTTCCTGTGCATTATGCATAGATTTGAATTATTAAGGACTAAAATATTAACATACATTTGAAATTAATTTTTTCCAGGTGAGGATACCTGTAGTTCATTTGAAAAGAATGTCTTGAGCTAATTCTCTAAATAACAAAATAAACAACTTTTGTTTATGTGCATATTTACCGAAACTACAATAGGAAACTGAAATATCACTATTATTTATTTCAGGCCTCCCTTATAACCCCCACTCCTGCCTGTCCCTTGAAAATAGTATGGCTTTTTATAAGGAAGGCGTTAGTAGGTAATACACATAACTGAAGTGTTTTATTGTTAGTTCGGTTTGAGTCTTTTGTGCCAAATAAAATGTTTATTTCACTTACTATTCAGATATAATTATTGTAGCGTATATCTGTCGTTTATAATTCGGTATACGCTACGGAAAAAAAGTAGTATATAGATATCAAAGATACTCTGTGTAAATAGCAAAATAAACAACTTTTGTTATGTTCATATTTTGCCGATAAACCAATAGGAAACGAAAATATCGCTGATTTTTTATATTCTGGCGCTTCCCCATAAAACCCCCACTCCATGCCCGCCCTAGAAATGTTGGTATGGCTTCTTATAATGAAAGCGTTAGTGCTACATACCACATACCGAGTTTTTATTTATTCGGTTGGATCTTATTGTCCGCAAATAATATTGTCTGACTCACCGCTATAGTCATAAGCGTATAACTCATTTAAACTTCGGAAATTCGATGAAAGTGTTTATAACAAAAGTTACTCTAAAAGTAACAAAATAATCTAACTTTTGTTATGTGCATATTTGCTCCACCCCGGAAAAAAACCAAAAGAAAACGAAATATCACGACTTGTTTAATTTAAGGCCTCCTTTATAACCCCTCTTTACTGTTAGTTCAGAGAAAATTAATATAGCCTATCTCTCAAGTTGGACCAGTACTGTCTCATACGGTGTATTTTAATTGATGCCAATTTAATTTAAAATCGGTTAACTAGTTATAGGAGTCTCATCGCGGACATACATCGTGACAGGAGATTTATATATTATTAAAAGATATATATATAATATATATATATTATATAATGATATATAATTTTATGTATATATATATATTGTTATTATTATTATTTATTAACGTCCACTTTTTGCAACTGAGGCTAATTGGGACGGGTTATCTACAGGTTACCACTCTTTTCTAGCCAGGGTGGGATTTTAAGATGTGATTTAATTATATATTGTAATAATACAAGACCATTAAAAGAAGAAGCATTAACATTTTAAATTTAATGAGTACTTATTTACTTTCTATTTGTTTAACATTACATTAGTTTAAACGTATCATTATTAGCAGATTTCCTTTAAAGGAAATCAGCTGTTGAGGTTGTACTCATGCCGCAATTTTCGAGTGTTTTCTTCAAGTGTCCATTGATCCTGCCAAGGAGATGACGAAAATTAGGTCCGTTCAAAATCTAATCGCTCTAGCGGTCGCAATCATTGTTTGATCGTTACCGAACTCGACATTTAAACTTTTTATGTAAAAATAAAGATCAAGGTCATTAATGATTAAAATCTGACCAGTGGGAGGGGTGGTTTACATATAGAGAATTTTGAAAATTCTGACATCTCCGTTACTATACGTCGGATCGAAAAGGTGTATAGAATTAATCTTATTACAAATTAAGCGTACTATAAGTGATGTTATATTCATTTATTCTCTAACGTGAATATTAACCGAGATATTTGAATTTTCAATAAATTTGAATTTTTAATCGAGATATAGTTTTCAATAAAATTAATATGCTCTATTCAGATAGGTTTCAGTAAAGGTTTTTCTTACCGGTGGAGAACATTTCTATCTATCAGCTCTGAGAGGTTGTCAGACTTGTTTGTTTACAATTCCGACGATTTCCGTTGGGGGGTTATTAAAAATGACTGAAACATTTCTCATTACCGTTTGTATTTATTCACTTAATATTGTTTACCAGTATGCAGATTTATCCATTCCATAACTTCACGAAGGAAATCTGCTTGGTTTATTCAGCCCCTGCGTGACGGACTTTTCTTGTTTTGTCTGTCTCGAATATCAAGGGAGTTATAAGTATTTTTTTTTTTTTTTTTTGGTTTGGGCCTTTTTATTAAATTACAATTTAATTCCTTTAGGGGAAGAAATACAAAATAGATGGTGAGATGATACCATCAGTGTATTCCAGTCTGTAGAAAATCTACTTAGTTTAACCAGGACCTGGGTGACTTACTATTTCGCACTCTCCTTAGGGGACTTATGAAAAAAAAGTCCGTCACGCAGGGGCTGCGTAAACTAAGCAGATTTCCCAAGTGAAGTTTTTACAATAGCTATTAAAATTTCTCACGAGAACCGAGCAGTTTAAGGAAACGGCCCCGGAACTAGTCTTTTGGCGGGAAAGTCTCTCGTTTCGTTATCTCGAGTCCAACAAATTAATAAAAATGCAAAAAATAATTCTCGCATAAACTATATTTCACAATAGTTAGTATTCAAGATACTAGAATAAATGAGTAAATAACAATAGTTTATAGTAAATTTAATTTACAATAAAGATTGGTTCTCTATATACACTTTTTCGATCCGACAGATATTATAGTTAAAACAGGTAGATTATTTCTCGGAAGTTTCGAAAATCCCCCTATCTCATAAAATCCCCTCTCTCCACTTGATTCCACGATTTCAGCCAGATTAACGATACTTGGCCTTTATTTTTTACATAGATAAACCGTATAAATATCGATTTTACGCGAGTAACGATCAAGCAAAAATTGCGACCGCGTATGAACGATTAAACAGAACAAATATATATATAATAATTTATATATTATAATATTAGTATATATTAGAATATAATATATATATAAATGTATATATGTATAAAAATAATTTTTGAACCGGACCTACTCAATTGTTCGATCTATCTCCTGGGTAAGATCGTTGGACATTTGAAGACAATTTTCGATAATCGCGTTATGAGTACGACCTCAATAGGTGATTTCCCCATAAGGTAAAACTGCTAAAAGAAAATTCCGTAATTCTGAGTCATGAACTGCAACCACAACGACTGATTTCCCTTGAGGGCAAACGTGCTAAAACCTGATGCGATTTTATACTACGGACGCGCAATTATAGAGGACAATGAAGTAACCTGATCAGTTTGTAACCAAGCCTCATTATGTCACTGACAGATCAGCTGTGTATAGGTTTAATAACTGGCTGAGGCTAATCCGCCTCGCCTGCTAAACCTATTGGAACTGGATATGAACTGCATAATTAATACCTCCAGCATAGTAGATTCACTTCGAACACACATAAATTCACAAATCTACGAATAGTTGTATATATGTATTCACACATTTACTGTTTTTAGCAGATTTCCCTTTAGGGATATCAATTATTGAGGTTGTACTCATGACGCGATTTTCTAAATTTCTCTCCAAATGCCCATGGATCCTGGCCGTAAGAGATGACGAAAATGAGGTCCGTTCAAAACTGTGTATATGTACACATTCTGTGTATATATATTTCAGTGAAAAAGTTTTGTTCGATGTTGGCCTGTGTGATCATTGATTATATTTATTAATTTAAAACACCATCTACCTCTTTCACACCAAAAGCAGGCCCGATATATATATATATATATATATATATATATATATATATATATATATATACTAGCTCAGATACCGGGTTCGTTAGGGAATTCATTTGAGGCTGAATGGTGATGGTATTTTTTTGGTAATGACAATATTTTGACATTTCCCCGTCCCAATGTTTTAAGGTTTATAGCCGTCTTTGCTGTGGAATTTGTTATTAATAAAATTAATTGGTTATGTAAGACTTCACTGTTTTCCATATTGTAATATTTCCCGTGTCATGTGCATTATGCATAGATTTGAATTATTCAGGACAAAATATTAACATAGATTGGAATTAATTTTTCCCAGGTAAGGTACCTGGTAGTTCATATTGGAAAGAATTGTTGAGCATATCAATATTTCTATGCAAATTCCTTGCTTCATACATTTTTCCCGAAAAAAATGTATAAAATAAACGTTACCCTAAATAACAAAGTAAACAACTTATGATAAGTGCAAGTTTGTTGAAAAACAAATAGACAATGAAATATCAGGAATTTTTTTTTCAGGCTTCCCTTATAACCCCACCCACTTCCCGTTCGAACCTAAACATTTTAAATTAGCTTATCGTGGAAGAATTAATGCTAATTGACATACCGAGTTTTGTTAAGTTCGGTTCAATCTTAATGAACAACAAAATTGTTGGCTCCCACTTAAAGTTTTAGTGTATATCCCGTTTATACTTTGTTATAAGACAAAAGTGTATATAACATAAGTTACTTTAATTAACAAAATAAACATTTTCCGTTATGTACATGTTTGCTGAAAAACCAATAGAAAACGAAATACCGCTATTTTTTAAATTCGGGCATTCCTTACAACCCCCACTCTTGCCCGTCCCTAGAAATGTTAGTATGGCTTATTATAATGAATACGTTAGTGTGAATACACATACCGAGTTTTATTCAGTTCGGTTGAGTCTTTTGTGCCAAATAAAATTGATCACTTCCCGTATAGGTTTTAGAGTATATCTCGTTTATAATTCGGTATACGAAACAAAATGTATATAACAGAAGCTACTCTAAATAACAAAATACCAACTTTTGTTATGTCCATATTTGCCGAAAAAACCAATAGGAAACGAAATATAGCTATTTTAATTTCTGGCCTCCCTTATAACCACCACTCCTGTTCGTCTCAGAGAATATAGCCTAAAGTCTAAGTTGGATTATTAGTAATTTACATACCAAGTTTCATAAAATTCGGTTCAGCCGTTTATGCGTGAAAAGGTAAGAAACAAACAAACAAATAAACAAACAAACAAACAGACACGAAAGAAACAAAATGTAGTTATGGTGTCTATGACATGTGAAACGAAAAGTTATCGTGAAAGTTCGTGAAAAAAATCAATGTACAGACAGAGGTTACAATTTTATATATATATATATATATATATATATATATATATATATATATATATATATATATATAATTTTGAACGGACCTCATTTTCGTCAACCTCCTGGGTAGGATCGATAGACATATGAAGACATTTTTTGAAAATCGCGTCAGGAGTACGACCTCAATAGCTGCTTTATTTTTTGTAGATCTGAGGATGTGAATGTAATTCCCGATAGTGCTAAGCGTTCGTAAAAATAAATTGTGAGGAGCCAGGAAAGCGTTTCTGATTAACCTAATTCAATATTGGTTTGATTGGTAATCTAATGAATAACGGGGGCTCTGGTTAGCCATGGAAGTTAAGGCGTTGACCTTAATCTCACATGGTAAACCTAGAGTGACGAGTTCGATTCTCGCCTGGGCAAAGGAAATTATTTAGTGACGGAATTCATTAAAAAACATTCTAAGTCCCACCCTGGCTAGAAAAGGGTGGTGACCTGTAGATCACCCGTCCCAATTAGCCTTATTTGCAAAAAAAAAACGACGTTAATAAATAATAATAATAATGAATAACGTTCTTTGGTTTATCAGTTTTTAAAATAATTTTTGAATTTTTGTCTAAACGAAACCAAACTGCTCTGAAGATGAAGGATTAAAAGTGTTGAAATGCTTAGTAACGATAAATTTAAGTGGGGGAGTTATATGCGAATATTTGTTTTTTATTTATTAACGTTCATTTTATTCTACTGAGGCTAAATGGGAAGTGGTTATCTACAGGTTACTACCATTTTATAGCCAGGGTGAGACTAAGGATTATATTTAATGAGTCCGTCACTAAATAAATCCCTATTGCCAAAGTGAGAATCAAACTCACGACTCTACGTTGGTGAAGTGTAATCAGAACGAACGCATTAACTCCGTGAGTCTCTATAATGTTGATATTTTATGAAATATATATTGTTACGTTTATTACAAAACCAGTAATAAACTTTGTTTATTGGAGTTCTTTTGAATTGCAAAATTAAACACACACAAGTTTCACAGTTTTTATCAATCCACAATTTATTTAACAATGCACGACACGCTTGGTTAATTAATCTTAACTACTACTCACAGTATGCACTGAAAGCGTCACTGTTCTTCAGATTACAAAGTCCAATAATTCACTCACTATCACTGAAGTTCACAAAAAGACGGCACTGCGCTGTCCTTTACTTCGCGTAGTTAACGCACTGCACTGTCTTAAACACGGCACTATACTGTTCTTTACAGAGGCACGGCACAAAACACTGTTCTTCGCATAAAACACTTTACCGCACTTCAATAAGTCGCACTGTTGCACTGATGATCACTTGAAGACAGCTGAGAACAAACTAAACTGCCGGGCGAGTTGTACATGCTTATACAGAGGAGCGGCAACATCAAAGGACACTGTCTCGAAGGTATTGAACTCTTTAGTCTGGTACAATGCAGATACTTCGGGCGCCAATAGTCCTTCCTCGGTCGGCTCCTTTCATCTCCTTCGTACCTCCCAAATACGTGACTATCACTGTTTAACCCCTTCAGACCCAACTCAAATATTTTGACTAAAAAAATTTTTTTCATATTCTATATGTTTACAGAAACATGGGAAAAATAGTGAAGAAATCCTAATTTCCTAATTGTAATTTTATAGACAATTTTAAATTGTGTCCAATATATTGAACATCGGGTCTCAACAGGCATATTTTTTACAAATTATTCTACTGATAAGGATTTGGATAAATAAATAAAATGCACTTTAGTAATATTTTTTTAAGTGATAATAAACAAATTTACATTATAGAAAGTTACAAATAATAAATATTGAACAAAATTTAACTGTGAAATAATATAAAACAAATCCTTATTTTTGTAATGCACAAGTAGCATTTGCATTTAACACAATAAAATTTAGTTTTTTTTTTGCAACCTTTCATTTTGCATCTACTTGCATCTTTTTTATCATCAATATCTGGAAAATGTTCAAATTCATCATTCCTAACATCAGAATTTGGTCTCACTTCAGCTCTTGCTTTCTTTGCAAGGGGTTCATCACTACTGGATTCTTCAAGACTAGGTCTTCCTCTTTTTTTTCTTTCTATTTCTGAGGTAAAACTTTCAGCAATTTGCATTTTAAAATTTAAAAGATCTAAAATATTGTTTATCACATCAAAATAATAATCATAAAAGTCAATAAGTAAATTCCTCCATAGAATAGAGGTATTAGTGAAATGCAACACTTGAGACCCGATGTCCAATATGTTGGACATCCATATTAATTAGAAAATACAATAACCAGGGAAAAAAATATTTTTTTTCTTAACAAACACGACTTCTGGAGGCTTCTGGCTACTTAAAAATAAATTTTTCACTAATATACATGCAAAATTAAATCTATGAGACATTTATTTACTCATGGTTTTAATAGGTGAAACAGCAATATCCAAAATTGGATGTTCAAAGCGCTAGAAATGCCACTACAACAGGTATAAACCAGAAAAAGGCTCACAATTGAAAGGTTAATACCTAAAATCATTATTAAAATCGATTTTTCTGCCAATGAACATCAATCCATGAAGATATAGCTTTGAAAAAGGCATGTCCAATATATTGGACAGTGGGTCTGAAGGGGTTAATTTTTCATGTATTTAATTTTCGCAAGCAATATGTTCTATTGCTTACCTGTGACACTCCATATGACAAGAATATTGCCGGTGGTCGCCGCTGTCAGCATTACTGTGAACATCACTATCCAGGTGATTTCAACTTCCTTCGACATTTCGTGTTCCTGAAACATAAAAAGGAGTAAATTGTAAAATGAATCGCTTGAAATTATATGTTGCAATAGCCCTTGACAATTTGAAGCTCTTTTTTATCTCATGCTCTATTTCAACAACTATACGACAGCAGTATCTCCAGAAATATATTAAGAAAATGGCAGACATCAATTTAGTATTGGAGGACTTATTGAAGTAGATATTTTGAGTAAAATTAATGATTTGCTAAAGAGATTTTTGTGCTCTATGAGAAATTTTAAAGAATGTAAAATTCCTAATGTTATTTATTGTTATTTTATTTTAACTGTTAGAGTTAACGAAGTTCATATTAATTTTCTATCATTTATATGTAAACGATCTCATTAATTTCAATCTGTGTAGATATATTTAAATATATTATGAATTTTTAATTATTAACTAGAATTTCACTGCTTATTTATTTAAGTAGTTTTACTTATTGGTATTGCTTTTTATTCAAGTTTCATTTTGTTTGTGATTAGGAAGCGAAGGGCATATATCTCACAAAATAAAAGTTCAAACAATATTTCGCATTTAGCCTTGTAATGAAGTGGTTCATGATATAACAGCTTATTATTAATATGACACTAGTAGGAGTGGGGGTTTACTGATAGCGTAACACTAAAAAAACCAAATGTCTCGGTTAAAACACATTATACGGGAAATACAAATAAAACTATATGTATAGTAAATTTAATTTGCATTAAGATTGTTGCTATAAAATTTTTCGATCTGAGGTATAGTAACAGAGATATGTCGTTTCAAAATTCCTGCCCTCTAAACCTAATATAATAATTGTGATGGGTAGAGCTGTAACAGACAAATATATATATATACAGTTTTTAACGGGCCTCATTTTCGTCATCTCCTAGGTAGGATCGATGGACATTTGAAGAAATATTTGGAAAATCCCGTCATGAGTATGACCTCAATAGCTGATTTCCCTTAATGGAAATATGGTAAAATCATGTTCATAATAATTGTCTAATTATAATTTATATAGGAAGTTGTTCCATTGGAGAAGTGTGTAATGAGTTATGACACTGTTACGGTTGAAAGATGAAAGGAACAAGTATATCTTGGGGTGTAATGTGGTGCTAATTACATGGTTCTCGGTCTGGGCTGGATCTCCACAGAGTTGTGAACAGATGAAAGGGCCTTTGACGCATCCAGAGGCACGACGGAGGTTAATGCCTCAGCATTTCAAGTGAGTAAGATTCCAATTAAAACAGGCAACAGTGAGGGCACAGCTCGGAATGCCCGTCACGCAGGGGCTGCGTCAAATAAGCGAATTTCCCGCGTATTTGCATTTGTCGCAAAACGTAAAAGTTTAATGAGAACAATAATTAGTATTTAGGCTTCAAATTAAGTGTTTCATGATATAACAGCTTATTGTTAATATGCCATGAGTAGGAGTGGGGGTTACTGATGACCGAAATCAAATTAATGCAAATAGCTCAGTTAATAATTAAGATAATCAAAAAATGTACATAACAACATTTATAGAAAATTACATTTGCAATAAGATTGATTTATACAAATTTTTGATCCGACGCATAATAATGGAGATATTAAGGATTTTCTAAATTCTGCCCCTCTAAACCCCCCTTCCTCCTGGTCGAACTTAATCTTTCTTTTTGTATAAAACGATTATATATCAAGTTTGGTAACCAAAAGACAAAAATTGCGACCGCTAGAGCGGTAACCGACTCACACACACACACACACACACACACACACACACACACACACACACACACACACACACATATATATATATATATATATATATATATATATATATATATATATACACACACACACACACACACACACACACACACACACACAGTTTTTAACGGACATCATTTTCGTCATCTCCCTGGGTAGGATCGATGGACATTTTAAGAAAAAAATCGAAAATCACGTCATGAGTACGCGTACGCGTATATATATATATATATATATATATATATATATATATATATATATATATACTAGCTCAGATACCCGGCTTCGCCCGGGAATTCATTTGAAGCTGAATGGCGATGGTATTTTTTTTGGCAAGGCTATACTTTGCACAGTATTTAGACATTTACCCGTCCCAGCGTTTCGGGGTTATACCCGTCGTCTGTGGATTTGTTAATAATAAAATTAATTTTTTATGTATGACTTCACAGTCCTCCATATTGTCATATTTCCCGTATACTGTGCATTATGCATAGATTTGAGTTATTATGGACAAAATATTAACAAAGATTTGAATTCATTTTTCCAGGTTAGGTACCTGGTAGTTCATACTGGAAAGAATTGTTGAGCATATCAATATTTCTACAGATTATTTCCTTCATACATTTTTCATTAAAAAAAAAAGTATAAAACAAAAGTTACTCTAAATAACAAAGTAAACAACTTTTGTTATGTGCACATTTGTCGAAAAACTAATAGACAATGAAATATCGCAAATTATTATTTCAGGCCTTCCTTATAACTCCCGTTCGAACCTAAAAATGTTAATATAGCTTATAATCATGGAAGAATTAATGCTAGTTCCAAAACCGAGTTTTGTCAAGTTCGGTTCAATCGTTAGTGCACAATAAACTTGTTGGCTCCCGCTAAAGTTTTTGTGTATATCTCGTTTATACTTTGAAGACAATAGTGAATATCAAAAAAGTTACTTCAAGTACAAAAAAATAAACTACTTTTGTCAGGTGCATATTTGCAGAAAAACGAATAGAAAACAAAATACTGCTATTTTTAAATTCAAGCTTCCCTTAAAAACCCCCACTCCTGCCCTTTCTAAAAATGTTGGTATGGCTTATTATAATGAAGGCGTCAGTGCTAATACACATACCGAGTTTTATTTAGTTCGGTTGAGTCTTTTGTGCCAAATAAAATTGTTCTTTTCCGCTATAGGTTTAAACGTATATCGCGTTTATAATTCGGTATACAATAAAAGTGTATAAAACAACAGTTACTCTAAATAACAAAATGAACAACTTTTTTTATGTACACATTTTCCGAAAAACCAATACAAAATGAAATATCGGGAATTTTTATTTAGGGGATCCCTTATAACTCCCACTCCTACTCGTTCTGAGCAATGTTGGTTCACCTTATAATCATGTGGGAATTATTAATAATTTACATACCTAGTTTTGTTAACTTCGGTTCAATCTTTAGTGCCAAATAAAATTGTTTGTTCCCGGTTTAGTTTTTAGTGTATATCTCGTTTATACTTTGTTATATGACAATAGTATGTATATATATATATATATATATATATATATATATATATATATATCAAAAGTTTAAATTTTTGTCATGTGCACGTCTGCTGAAAATCCAATAGGAAACGAAATATCGCTATTTTTAATTTCCGGCCTCCCTTACAACCACCACTTCTGCTCGTCCCTAGAAATGTTGGTACAGCTTATTATCATGGAGGAGTTACAGCTAATTCACATACCGAGTTTGGTTTAGTTCGGTTGAGTTTTTTGTGCCAAATAAAATAGTTGACTTCCGTAGTAGTTTTTAACGTATAACTCATTTATACTTAGGTATTCGACAAAACTGTCTATAAGAAAAGTTACTCCCAAATAACAAAATAAACAACTTTTGTTATGTGCATAACTGCCGAAAATGCAATAGGAAACGAAATATCGTTATTTTTAATTTCAGGCCTTCCTTATAACCCCCACTCCGGTTCGTCTCAGAGAATATTAACATAGCCTAAAGTCTAAGATGGGTTAGTAGTAATATACATAGCAAGTTTCATAAAATTCGGTTCAGCCGTTTATGCGTGAAAAGGTAACAAACAAACAAATAAACAAACAAACAGACACGAAAGAAACTAAATGCAGTTATGGTGTCTATGACATGTGAAACGAAAAGGTATCGTGAAATGTCTCGAAAAAAATCAATGTACAGACAGACGTTACAATTTTATATATATATATATATATATATATATATATATATATATATATATATATATATATATATATATATATATATACTAGCTAAGGTACCCGGCGATGCCTGGGAAATCATTGCTGACTGACTAATGATTGTATTTTTATAGCAAGACTTCAATGTGTACAATTGCACTTCCCTCCACGATGTATTGTTTTTTCAAAACAGCCAATCCTAAAGTGTAACTTTCAGGGTTATTGAATAGAAAATTTAGTTTTGAAGAATATATGAAAATGGGTTCCTAATTTATCCCTCACGACTTTTTGACTCACGGTTTTTGAATAATTCAAACCATAATCATGGGTAGCATTTATCACAATTAAATGTCATCTATAATGAACATATTTCCTGCCAAAAATCAAACCAAGCACATATAGTTTTAGCATAGTTTTATACATAAGATTATATTCGTATTAGTAAGCCTCAGTGGAAATCACTTCCCGTCGTGGCAGCATTCCACAGGAAATAACTAAACTCAATTACCTCCCGTCCATTTCCGCTCTCGCAGGAGCGTTATCATCGTTGTTTTCCTTAGAATATTGATTCAGAATATTATTTTAATAATTTATCTCCCTGATGGAACTAAATAATAGATCCCTAAACATAATTTCATTTATGTTCAAAAAGTTAGATGAGGGGAAGAGAGCCCCCCTGCAACCTAGTAATACTTTAAACATTCATATCGAGTATATATTAAATACCAGAAATGCTCTTATAGTTTATATTCTATTAGAAATAAATAAAAACGTTATAGGGAAAATAAATAAATAAATGAGGAGGCGACGGAGATTTATAAGCTCACTAATCCGAATCATACTTGCAACTATCATATAAGACTAAAACATAACATCTTTTGTCATAATATCCATTTATTAAAAACACTTAAATAAGCACTAATAAAATTAATGACTCCCGCAATGGATTTAGCGTATATGCCGTGTTAACTTCATTTACGGCAAAAGTGAATACAACAAAAGATACTTTAAATAACAAAAGTAAACAACATTTGCTATGTGCACGTTAGCCAAAAAAAAATAGAAAATGAAAATTGCGAATTTTTATCTCAGGCCTGTCTTATAACCCCCACTCCCGTTTGAACCTAAACATTTTAATATAGCTTATAATCATGGAAGAATTAATGCTAATTCGCATACCAAGTTTTGTTAAATTTGGTTCAATCGTTTGAGCTCAACAAAATTGTTGGCTTCCAATTTAGATTTTAACGCATATCTCGTTTATGTTATACAGCAAAAGTGAACATAACCAAAGTTACTTTATTTATTTATTAACGTCCCCTTTTTGCAACTTAGGCTAATCGGGACGGGTTATCTACAGGTTACCACCCTTTTCTAGCCAGGGTGGGATTTTACGACGTTATTTAATGAATTTCGACACTAAATAATTTCCTTTGCCCAGGCGAGAATTGAACTCGCCACTCTAGGTTTACCATGTGAGATAAAGGTCAACGCTTTAACTCGCATGGCTAACCTGAGCCCCAAAAAAAGTTACTTTAAATAACAAAATAAACAACTTTTGTCATATGCATATTTGCAGAAAAACCAGTAGAAAAAGAAATATTCCTATTTTTAATTTCAGGCCTCCCTTATAGCCCCCACTCCTGCCCGTCCCTAGAAATATTGGTATGGCTTATGATAATTAAGGCGTCAGAGATAATACACATACCGAGTTTTATTTAGTTTGGTGGACTCTTTTGTGCCAAATAATATTCTTGACACCCGCTATAATTTTTAGCGTATAACGCCTTTATAATTCGGTATTCGACGATAGTGTATATAACAAAAGTTTCTCTAAATAACATAATAAACCACTTTTTTATGTGCATATTTACCGAAACACCAATAGGAAACGGAATATCACTATTTTTAATTTCAGGCCTCCCTTATAACCCCCACTCCTGCCCATCCCTAGAAATGTTTGTATGGCTTATTATAAGGAAGGCGTTAGTGCTAATACACATACCGTGTTTTATTTAGTTCGGTTGAGTCTGTGTGCCAAATAAAATTGTTGACTCCCGCTATAATTTTTAGCGTATAACGCCTTTATAGTTCGGTATACAAAAAAAGTGTATATAAAAAAAGTTATTCTCAATAACAAAATAAACAACTTTTGTTATATGCATATTTGCCAAAAAACCAATAGGAAACGAAATATCGCTATTTTTAATTTCAGGCCTCCTTTATAACCCCCGCTCCTGTTCGTCTCAGAGAATATTAATATAGCCTAAAGTCTAAGTTGGGTTAGTAGTAATACATATACCAAGTTTCGTAAAATTCGGTTCAGCCGTTTATGCGTGAAAAGGTAACAAACAAACAAACAAATAAACAAACAAACAAACAAGCAAAGAAACAAAATGCAGTTATGGTGTCTATGACATGTGAAACGAAAAGTTATCGTGAAATTTCGCGAAAAAAATCAATGTACAGACAGAGGTTACAATTTTATATATATATATATATATATATATATATATATATACTAGCTAAGGTACCCGGCTTCGCTAGGAAAATCATTAGAGGCTGAATAATGAGGGTATTTTAATAGCAAGGCGTCATTGTGTTTAATTATACTTCCCGTTTGAGAGTATTATTTCCATAATGGCCTGATAACTAGGAGACTTTTAGAATAGATATTTTAATTAAAAAGTGTAAATGAACATGAGTTCCCAATCAATCCGTCTTTACAGTTAGACAGACCGTGAATAATTCTAATCATAATCACGGATAGCATTTATTATAATTAAGTAGTTAGTATCTATAATGCACATATTTTCCCTTTTATCTGTTACAAGTGCTGCTACGACATATAACTGATCTCATCTCACGGCATATATTCGAAATGAAAATCTGATGAGTTAGAGAGAATTTTTCTGAAATAACTTTATAAACGAATGACTTTATTAACATTTGAGTTACATACATATTGTTACGTTTTGTATTACCAAAACCAGTAATAAACGTTTTTTTTTAATAAGAGTTCTTTTGGATTGCAAAATTAAATACTCGCAAGTTTCACAGTTTTTATCACTGCAAAATTTATTTCACAATGCACAATAAACTTGGTGATTATTCTTAATTACTACTCACAGTATACACTGATAGCGTTACTGTTCTTCAATGAGTCACAGTCCAATAATTCACTGAAATTCACAGAAAGACGGCACTGCACTGTCCTTTGCTTCGCGGCACTTCACTGTCCTTTACTTCGCGGCACTTCACTGTCCTTTACTTCGCGGCACTGCACTGTCTTAAACACGGCACTAAACTGTTACTTACAGTCACGGCACAACACTGTTCTTCTTATAAAAACACTTTACCGCACTGTACTAAGTCGCACTGTAGCACCGATGTGACCATCAATATCGCTAAGCAAAAACTGACTCACGGCTGGCCCGAGCTCCTTTTTATAGGGAGGCGGCATACATCAATGGGGAATTGTCTAGTTCATTCGACGTCTGGCTGGAAGGTACTGGTCAGACCTAGAACATTCTTTTTGGTCTCTTTGATCTACGTCACACTTTCCAAATACGCGACTCTCTCTCTCTCTGAAGGATTATTCATCTATTTATTTTTCGCAACACTGCCGCCCACTTAAGCCTTTTCGTCCCGAATAGGCTCAATATCGCCGTTGTCATACTTGGCTAGTCGCTCTACGTGTACCACTTTCCTTCCAGACCCCGGACTGTGGTATCCTTGCATCCTGCAGACAACGTCGCCCAATCTCTCGATCACTCTGCAAGGTCCACAATTTAGGCGATAGTCCCCTCTTGCGTTGTGGGTTGAATAGCAGACCCATTCGTCCTTCCGTAAATTCCTCCGTATTCACTGCTCGACCACGCACGCCACCCATCTGGTTACTGGTCACTTTTATGCTGTCCAATATTTCATGACGGGTCGACCTTCCATTGCCCTCCTTAGCCAGAATAGTGTCACCCTTCTGCGCCGTCGACCTGGCTCCTCCTGAGTTAACACGGCTAATTCGTACATCAATGATGCACTCCTCTTCCTCGGCTTTTGCACAATCCCTGCACTCCACATAGCATGGCCGCCTTGAGAGGACTGGAGCGTCATCGTGTTTTCCGCCTTTGCTATGAACAATAGAAGAGGCTTCTGCTCGACGTGGCAATTTCTGGCGTCCGTCGGTACGTAGCTCCTTTGTGGTCTTGCTCTCATGTTCGACATCCAAAGGTATTTCGGTGTTTTGCCAGATCATAATTTGCTTACCCATGTGCAGGTCAATACCGTGGGCTATCATGAAGTCTACACCGATGATCACTTCATCCATTATGTCAGCGACAACAAAGACATGTTCAGTGCTGATGTTGGCGATAGTCACTTTCATCTTGGCTCTTCCGTAGACTGTGGCTGACTCCCCTGTAGCAGTTCGCAGTCGTACGTTCTCCAACGGTTCCACTGCCTCTTTTACCAAATCGGGCCGAATGATGGAGTGTGTCGCTCCCGTGTCCATGGTGAGGACCTGCTTCCTCCCGTTGATCAGTCCACGAGCAGTAAGGTTGCTGTTCTTCTGTCGTATGATGGAAATGGAGATGGTAGAGCCATCGGTTTTAGGAGCTAGTTCTTGCCCCTCAGTGTGAGCTCGTTCTACTTTAACATTGGCTCCTGAGATTTCGACGTCAGTCGCCCGTTTGTTGTCCCTCCATGGCGAAATAGATCTCGACCTTTTCCTTGGCGTTTTACAATTACGCTGAAAGTGGCCGACCTTGCCGCAGTTGAAGCATTTAGTGCGCGATCTATTCATTTGCTCCTCCAGTACTTGCTTGACCACTTCTTCTATTTCACTCCTTGAGATATGGACGTTGTTCGCCCGATAGTGGTCCCTCCATGGTGTAAGAGATCTCAACCCTTTCTTTGGTGCTTTACAGTTACGCTGAAAATGGCCAACCATACCGCAGTTGAAGCATTCGGCGCGTGATCTATTCCTTTGCTCCTCCAGTATCCGCTTGACCACTGCTTCTATGTCACTCTTTTCGTCACCGCCACTTCGTGTTTCAGCAACAAGACGTCGCACATTGTAGACTTGCGGCTTTGAAATGACTAGCGCATAAGAGATGGTTTCAGCAAAGGATGATTTTTGCATAGCACATACCGCGAATTTAACGTCTGGATCTCGTATACCATTCACAAATGCTTCAATCTTGAACTGATCCAAGAATGGATGATTTTCACCTGGGTAAGTCAGCTGCACTAGACGTTCGATTTCCATGGCAAAGTCTTGTAGCGTCTCGTTCGGTTTCTGCACTCTGCCCCTTAGTTCCATCCTGTAAAGTTCTCGTTTATGCTCACCGCCAAACTTGCGCTGTAATGCCAACATAATGTCCTCATAATTATTCCTACAAGCTGATGGTAAACTCTCCAGGATTTCTGCAGCGGTTCCCTTCAGTGCCAAAATCAATTCTACCGCTTTCTCTTCATTATTCCATCCGTTTCTACTGGCCACCGTCTCAAATTGGAATTTAAAAACATTAAATGGTACATTACCGTCAAAAGTTGGGGTCTTTATCTTGCTGGATTGTTCTGAAATGAGCCTCACCGGACCCTCTCGAACATGTAGATTATCCATTTGGAATTGCTGCTCACGTATTTCATCATCTATCTTTCTTCCTAGGCTGGAAACGTCCTCTTCAACCTTCTTCTGTGCCGCAGAAGTGCCGCAGAGTTTTTCATCAAACTCGCTGACTCTCTGCTCTATGGCTTCCACTCGTTTGCCCAATACCTCTGACATTTCATGGAGTTTTTGGTTAGTTGATCTAGAAGCTTCCTGAAATTTCTCTTCTAGCCTCTCGCAATTAGCTCTAGAAACTTCTTCTAGTTTTTCGTAATTAGCTCTAGAAGCTTCTTCTAATCTTTCGTAATTAGCTTTAGAAGATTCCTGAAATTCTTGTCTAACTTCCGCTAAGAGTTTCTGGTTGTTATCTGTGATTTTTTCCATCATGGCGGCCAAAATTGAATTTATATCTAAATTGCTGCATGACACAGGAGTACTTACTGCAATGTCTTCTTTATCGGCAAACTCGTGTGTACTTATATCGATTCCTTGTCTTTGGAATTCATCTGTCAATCGATTTTGTAATTCAGCCTTATTTCCTGTTGTTGGCAGATCCAGTTTAGCCAGCTCCTTCTTCAGCTGTTCCACTTTTAGTTCTTCAAACTTCATTGTTTTGATGATTTTAATTTTGCAATCCCACTTCTGACACCAGTTGTTACGTTTTGTATTACCAAAACCAGTAATAAACGTTTTTTTTAATAAGAGTTCTTTTGGATTGCAAAATTAAATACTCGCAAGTTTCACAGTTTTTATCACTGCAAAATTTATTTCACAATGCACAATAAACTTGGTGATTATTCTTAATTACTACTCACAGTATACACTGATAGCGTTACTGTTCTTCAATGAGTCACAGTCCAATAATTCACTGAAATTCACAGAAAGACGGCACTGCACTGTCCTTTGCTTCGCGGCACTTCACTGTCCTTTACTTCGCGGCACTTCACTGTCCTTTACTTCGCGGCACTGCACTGTCTTAAACACGGCACTAAACTGTTACTTACAGTCACGGCACAACACTGTTCTTCTTATAAAAACACTTTACCGCACTGTACTAAGTCGCACTGTAGCACCGATGTGACCATCAATATCGCTAAGCAAAAACTGACTCACGGCTGGCCCGAGCTCCTTTTTATAGGGAGGCGGCATACATCAAAGGGGAATTGTCTAGTTCATTCGACGTCTGGCTGGAAGGTACTGGTCAGACCTAGAACATTCTTTTTGGTCTCTTTGATCTACGTCACACTTTCCAAATACGCGACTCTCTCTCTCTCTGAAGGATTATTCATCTATTTATTTTTCGCAACAATATATATTGTAACGGGCTAGCCCATAGACCTGAAAGAATATTACGCCCGTCTCTATTTGAATGATTAGATTAGTAATCTTCCTAGGAGGAAGGAATAGGTATTCTTAAGGAATAGGTTCCTTAAGAGAGGGTAGCACCTGTCAAGGGACAGCGGAATTACTTAATGAAGCCATGGACCGAGAGAGTGCAGCCCTGCGAGTCCAAAGTACAATCCAGAGGTCAGGAATCAGGGAGTCGGTGCCGAGACATGAGAAGTGAGTGTCCTTTTAAGTATTATTTTCTATATGTGCCAAGTGACTAAGATATTGCAATATATTAGCGGATCTGTAAGTAAACTGAACAATTTAAGTTATATAATAGAGACGGTCGGACACTATGAGTGCTTTCCGTACATGATGGCCCTGAGAAGTCCATGTGAGCCGCCGGGTAAATTAATTAAAATTTAATAATAATTCAATGTAAACGTTACAATATATATACAAGGTGTCCCAAGTTCCAGTCCCACCCCCTTAAAATCTCCAATTATTTTAATACAAAGATGAGACTTGGTGTGTCATAATTGTGACACCTGAAGAATCCTTTCAGTCTACATTCATCATCGTAACCTTCTCCAGTACTTCTCCAGCGATCATAACTTCGTAATTTCCAATACAATGGCATACTTTTTATGACGGATTCTTGTAGAAAATCAAATTTTAAAACGAGTTTGCATCTGTGAATTTTAGCAGATTTCCCTTAGGGGAAATCAGCTATTGAGGGCGTACTCATGAAGCGATTTTCTGAAATTTTTCTTCAAATGTCCATCGATCTTACCCAGGAGGTGACGAAAATGAGGTCCGTTCAAAACTGTATATATACATATATATATTTGTCTGTTACCGCTCTAGCGGTCGTAATTTTTGTCTTATCGTTTTCGAACTTGATATATATTCGTTTTATACTAAAAGAAGGATTATGTTCGTTAACGGCTGAAATCGGACCTAGTGGAGGGGGGGGGGTTCGAAGGGGAGAATTTCGATAATTCTAAATATCTCCGTTATTATGCGTTGGATCGAAACATTGTATAGAACCAATCTTATTGCAAATGTAGTGTTCTATAAATATTGTTCTATACATGTTTTCACTATCTTCATTATTAACCGAGATATTGGCATTTGTTAATTTTCGGCTTTCAGTAAGCCCCCACTCCTACTCATATTAACAATATGCTATTATGTTATGAAGCACTTATTCGAAGTCTATAAACCAAATATTATTATCATTGAACAATTACGTTTTGAGATAAATGCAAATACGTAACGAATGTGGGAAATCTGCTTAGTTTACGCAGCCCCTGGGTGACAGACTTTTTGTTTACATTGAGCTAAGCAGGAGTAAAAAAGTCCGTCACACAGGGGCTGTATAAACTAAGCAGATTTCCCACGTGAAGTTTTACAATAGAGAAATCTGCCTAATAACAACTGTAGTAGTAAGAAACCTCTAAACCTAAAAAATATTATTTAGGGAGTAATAACCCAGTAGTTTCTAGCCCCAAAAAACAGTTAACCTAACCTCTAAACCTATTCACGAGGGACGATAGTTATGGAAACGGCCGCCAGAGCTCTCGGCGGAAACTCCGAACATAGCCTACTGGTGACCACACGCAGAATACAAATGGAAATATCTCGGTTAATATTCAAGATAGAGAATTAATGTATAAAACAATATTTATAGTAAATTTAATTTGCAATAAGATTGGTTCTATACAATTTTTTGATCCGACGTATAGTAACGGAGATATTTCGAATTTTCGAAAATCCTCCCCTCTAAACCCCCCCCCTCCCACTGGTCCGATTTCAGCCGTTAACGAACTTAATCTTTCTTTTTATATAAAACGCTTAAATATGAAGTTTGGTAAGGATCAAACAAAAATTGCGACCGCTAGAGCGGTAACAGACAAATATATATATATATATATATATATATATATATATATATATATATATATATATATATAGATATATATATATATACAGTTTTGAACGGACCTCATTTTCGTCATCTACTAGGTAGGATCGATGGACATTTGAAGAAAAATGTCGAAAATTCCGTCATGAGTACAACCTCAATAGCTGATTTCCCTTAAGGGAAATCTGCTAAAATGTATTCCATTTACAAATAACTACTACGTAATTGGTTTAATATAAATTAATTCTCAGAACATTTTTGAAAGTAATATTTTTTTTTTTGGATTCATTAAAGAATACTTTTGCGTTATTTTGTTTTAAATACTTATTCTTTCATTCTTTTTTTTTTATTTCATTATCCATTTCTCCTTATTGTAGCAAACAAATCTATTGGTAAAGAACAGATTCTGAAAGAAACAATTTTTTATAGCCTGCATAGCATTTTTTTTTTTAAATTTCAAAACTCATTCCTCTTTTTTAGGGATTTTAAGGGAAGTGGCACGGGTGGTTTGGGACACCCTGTATACACACACACACACACACACACACACACACACACACACACACACACACACACACAATTTCCAATATAACGAGGTGAGGATCGATGGACAATTTAGACCTTTTTTGAAAATCGCTTCTAGAGTACAATCCCTTAAGGGAAGTCTGCTAAAAAAGAAACGTTTTCCTTTCTGATATATTCATTTTATTAAAACATTCATTATTTTTCAAAAACGTACAAAATATATTTTCTTCGGTGAAAGGAAAGCCATTTAGGAGAATAAATAAAAAAATAATTCTGAAACGTTTGAATTCTATTTGTGCCAGGAAGTGGATTAGACACAAATAAATTATTACAGACAGTTAAAATTCCAGCCCCCTCCCCTTAAATAATTCCGTAAAATGAGAGAACCCTTTTCTTCTTATTGTAAATTAAAAGCAAAACATTTTAAAATTTATAGAGGCTGGGCTCCATTATTCTCTCCAACGGTTGGTAATAGTATTAACGGCGTGAATTATGGAAAATAGGTTAATATTTGACTAAATTTTAACAGGTCTCTTAATCCTTAAGGGAAATCAGCTATTGAGGTAGTACTCATGACCCAAGTGTTTTAGTAAAATTTCTTCAAATGTCCATCAATCCTACCTATGAGATGACGAAAATAAGGTCCGTTCCAAATTATATATGCATATATATATTTATTTATTTGTCTGTTATAGCTCTAGAGGTCGCACATTTTGTTTGATTGTTAGTTACTAAACTCGATATATAGCCGTTTCATGAAAAGAAAGATCAAGTTCGTTTACGGATGAAATAGGATTAGGGAGAGGGGGGGGGGGTTTAGAGGGGAAGAATTCTGAAAGTTCGAAATATCTCCGTTAATTTTTTTCAAATTAAAATTTGTTTAGAAAAATCTTATTGATAATTAAATGGTCTATAAATATTGTTTTTTATATATATATATATATATATATATATATATATATATATATATATATATATATACTAGCTCAGATACCCGGCTTCGCCCGGGAATTGATTTGAGGCTTAATGGTGATGGTATTTTTTTGGGAAGGCTTTAGTTTGCACAATATTTTGGCATTTACCCGTCACAGTTTTCAGGGTTTATACCCGTCGTTGCTGTAGATTTGTTATTAATAAAATTGTTTGTTATTTAAAACTTCACTCTTCTAATATTATTAGATCCCCGTCTTTTGTGGATGTAGGTTTCTTTATAACATAATGAACTGTAAAATTCATAGTCGTAGAAAGTATTCTGTCTTCCAAACCATGTATGAATTAAAGATCCTTTCCCTTGATGAGGTACAAAGCTTAATGGTGACAACTGTTTTAGATACATCATAACCGAAAAACAAATAGACAATGCAATATAGCGAATTTTTATTTCTGGCCTTCCTTACAACCCCACTCCCGTTTGAACCTATACATTTTAATATAGCTTATAATCATGGAAGAATTAATGCTAATTCATATACCGAGATTTGTTAAATTCGCTTCAATCGTTAGTGCCCAATAAAATAGTTGGCTCCCGCTTTAGTTTTTGGTGCATATCTCGTTTATACTTTGTTATAGAACAAAAGTGAATATAACAAAAGTTACTCTAAATAACATAATAAATTACTTTAGTTATATGCATATTTTCGGAAAAACCAATAGGAAACGAAATATCGCTATTTTTAATTTCAGGCGTCCTAACAGCCCCACTCCTGCCCGTCTCTAGAAATGATGGTATGGCTTGTTATAATGAAGGCGTTAGTGCTAATACACATACCGAGTTTTATTTAGTTCAGTTGATTCTTTTCTGCAAATAAAATTGTTGACTGCCGCTATAATAGTTAGCGTATAACACATTTATACTTCGGTATACGACGAAAGTGTATATAAGAAAAGTTACTTTAAATAACAAAATAAACAACTTTGTTATGTTCACATTTGCCGAGAAACCAATAGGAAACGAAATATCGCTATTTTTAATTTCAGGCTTCCCTTATAACCCCCACTCCTGTTCGTCTCAGAAGATATTAATATAGCCTAAAGTCTAAGTTGGGTTAGTAGTAATATACGTACCAAGTTTCATAAAATTCGGTTCAGCCGTTTATGCGTGAAAAGGTAACAAATAAACAAACAAACACACACGAAAGAAACAAAATGCAGTTATGGTGTCTATGACATGTGAAACGAAAAGTTATGGTGAAATTTCGCGAAAAAAATCAATGTACTGACAGAGGTTACAATTTTATATATATATATATATATATATATATATATATATATATATATATATAGATATATATAGATTGTCTATCTTGAATATTAACCGAGATATTTGCATTTTTCAGTTTTCCGCCGTTAGCAAACCCCCACTTTTACTCATAACACATAAACAATACTCTGGTATATAATAAACCACATTATTCAAAGCTTAAATACCAGATATTGTTTTCAAGAGACCTTTATAAAACGAGATACATGCAAATATGTTCTGGTTAATCTTCCTTCTTAAGTTTTTGGACTACTTAAATTTGTCTGATGGAGATAATAATTATTCTGACTCTTTATAAATTTTAGTAATAGATATAATAAATAGTTTTCAATCGAATTAATATGTTATATTCTGATGTCAGTAATTGTTTTCTTTCCAGGTTGGCAGACCTGTTTGTGTACATTTCAACCACTTGGTTGGGACCACTTGGGAGGTTTCTTATTATGGTTTGTATTTATTCACTTAATATTCACGGTGGTGTTTTGTTACCAGTATGTAGATTTATCTATTACTAAGCTTCACGGGGGAAATCTGCTTCGTTTACGCAGCCCCTGCGTGACGGACCTCTTTTGTATAATGGCACTCTAGCCCTTCAATCAATGATTGGACAAACTTCGTTAATTACCGGAGGTTCTTCGGCCTTCGGTTATTAACGAATTTTGCTAACCGTGAAAGTGGTGGAGCTGAAAACGGCCTTCTTATTAAAAAGTTCAATTCAGCCAGCGAGGGGGCATTAATCTTCATGAAGTATAAAAAGGTCCGTCACGCAGGGGCTGCGTAAACTAAGCAGATTTCCCACGTGAAGTTACACAATAGAGAAATCTCTATACGAGAGCCGAAAAGTTACGTCCGAATGACCATTTGGCGGGAAACTCACTCATCCGTTATCGGCCCACATTTAATAAAAATGCAAATATCTCGGTTAATATTCAAGATAGAGAATAACTGTACATAATATTTTATAGTAAATTTAATTTGCAATAAGATTTGTTCTATACAATTCTTTGATACTGCGTATGGTAACGGAGATATTTCGAATTTTCTAACATTCCTCCATCTAACCCCCCCCCCCCCCCCTCCTACTGGTCCGATTTCAACCGTTAACGAACTTGATCTGTTTTTTTGCATCAAACGGTTAAATATCGAGTTTGGTAACGATCAAACAAAAATTGAGACCGCTAGAGCGTTAACAGACAAATTTATATATAAATTTATATATATATATATATATAAATTTATATATATATATATACTCGTATATATACATATATTTAGTTTTAACGCACCTTATTTTCGTCATCTCCTTGGTAGGATCAATGGATATATGAAGAAATATTTCGAAAATCGCGTCATGAGTACTACCTCAATAGCTGATTTCCCTTAAGGGAAATCTGCTAATAACACTAGTAGCAGTGGGGGCGTATAATAACGTAAAACTATATAATCCAAATATCTCGGTTAATACTCATTGTACGGGAAATATGTATAGTACAATATTTATTGTAAATTGAATTTGCAAAAAGATTGTTTCTCTGGAATTTTCGAAATTCCTCCCCTCTATACGGCCACCCCCCTGGTTCTCTTTCAGCCGTTAACGAACTTGATCTTTCTTTTTGCAAAAAGTGACTATGTATAGCTTCGAATAATGTGGTTTATTATATACCAGAGTATTGTTTATGTGTTATGAGTAAGAGTGGGGGTTTGCTGAAGCTGGAAACTAAAAAATGCACACATCTCGGTTAAAATTCAAGATAGAGAATAAATGTATATGCCAATATTTATAGAACATTTAATTATCATTTAATAAGATTGCTTATATACAAATGTTTGGTCCGATGTATAATAAGGAAGATATATCAGAATTCTTCCCCTCTAAACCCTCCCCTCCCCCTAGTTCGATTTCAGCCGTAAACGAACTTGATCTTTCTTTTTTCATGAAACGACTATATATCGAGTTCGGTAACAATCAAAGATAAATTGTGACCTCTACAGCTGTTACACACACACACACACACACACACACACACACAGAATACAAATGCAAATATCTTGCTTAATATTCAAGATAGAGAATAAATGTATAGAACAATATGTATAGTAAATTTAATTTTCAATAAGATTAAATCTATAAAATATTTTGATCCAACGAATAGTAACAGAGATATTTCGAATTTTCGAAAATCCCTCCTCTAAACCCCCCCTCCCACTGGTCCGATTTCAGCCGTTAACGAACTTAATCTTTCTGTTTACATACACTGATTAAATACCAAGTTTGGTGACGATTAAACAAAAATGACTACCGCTAGAGTGTTAACAGACAAATATATATATATATATATATATATATATATATATATATATATATATATAATTTTGAACGGACCTCATTTTCGTCATCTCCTGGGTAGGATCGATGGACATTTGAAGAAATTTTTCGAAACTCGCATCATGAGTACGACCTCAGTAGCTGATTTCCCTCAAGGGAAATCTGCTAAAACAAAACAAAAAAAAGAAATATAGTGTAAATAGTAAAATATATGCATAAAATATAACTAAAAACATTCTTTAAACCCTTTTCCGTCTTAATATAACATTTAACTGGAGTGTGGTCCATCAGCACTTATAGATTCCAGAGTATTGCATGCTGACGTGATGAAGCAGTAAATCTAGTGTACTTTTTCGAGGCTATCGATACTAAGTATCTCTTCGAGATTTTATACACATCACTGACTGCTGAGGAAAGTGTTTGTAGATATTTATATCTGTCTTTGATGAGCTTCTCACAGTAGAGAAGTATATGTGACAGGCTATTAGGGATGAACTGATTACAAAAAGTGCAAGGTTCCCTGAAGGGAATTCTGCTAGTATGGTCTTTCTGCTTAGACCTTCCACACCAACTTGTTCTGTTCTACTTCTGGTCAAAGTACAACCAAGGCTTAGCTGCTGGTGGTTCCCAGCGGTGGCACAGAGATGGCAGCACTATATGAGGCCTTTTGATTTGTTTGGAGAAATTGGGTTTTATTTAATGTTTCCCTGTTTTCCACGCAGAGTATCCCTCTATCGTGGGAATTTATTGACATTTTGTGTGCTCCATCCTTTGGATAATACTCAAATTTCATTGATAACATTATAGTATTTCGAATAAAATAGTTAATTATAAACATTATAAGAATTTAAAAAAATAGTAAAAAGAGAAGAAAAAAAATACATATGCAAACATTACATATGTCTATATACATTAAGTGTATATCTACAAAATGCTGTCCAGTTCTTGAATAATGCACTAAATCCCTTGTTGAATTTGAATAAAAGTTCTGGTTTGTCCGTCGGCCAAGTTCCGTTTTGTAAGGTAATGTACTTGATGAGTTTTGTTCTTGGTCCGTCAAGTAATGTACAGTCATATAAGAGGTGGTCATATGTCTGTTCAGTCTCATCGTCACATTTACATGTATTTGTGTTTGTTAGTTTAAATTTGTACGAGTAACTTTTTGTAGGTCCATGTCCTGATGTAAATTGTATTTGTTTAGAATTGTTAAGTGCTGTTTTTTGTCTCTGGTATACAGTTGGTACGTACTTATGTAATTGTCGTCCTTTAGTAGTGTTTGTCTATCTTTCGTCCAATTTTTTATAAGATTCGTTTCTTTTAGCAGATTTCCCTTAAGGGAAATCAGCTATTGAGGTCGTACTCATGACGCGAGTTTCGAAAAATTTCTTCAAATGTCCATCGATCCTACCCAGGAGATGACGAAAATGAGGCCCGTTCAAAATTATATATATATATATGTATATATATATATATATATATATATATATATATATATATATACATATATATTTGTCTGTTAACGCTCTAGCGGTCGAAATTTTTGTTTGATTGTTACGTAACTCGATATTTAACCGTTTTATGTAAAAAGACAGATCAAGTTCGTTAACGGCTGAAATCGTACCAGAGGGAGGGGGGGGGTTTAGAGGGGGGATTTTCGAAAATTAGAAATATCTCCGTTATTATGCATCGGATTGAAAATTAGTATAGAACCAATCTTATTGCAAATTAAATTTACTATAAATATTGTTATGTACACTTATTCTCTATCTTGAATACTAACCGAGATATTTGCATTTATGTCTGTGGTCGGGTGTTTTTCGATTAGTTCGGCCGTGCTCGGCTCTGGCGGAAGCTTCTAACCTAGCCTGTCGTTTCTAACCTTACCTTACCTTCGCTACTTTGTGAGATTTATGCAAATACGGTCTGTTCATCCGCCCCCCCCCCCTTCTGTAGTTCTTGGACTACTAAGATTTGAGTTATTAAAATATAAATTATTCTTACAATACAGAAGCCGTTTCAGTTGGGAGTTTATTAAAATTAACCGAAAGATTTTTCATTACCGTTTGTATTTACTTATGGTGGTGTTGTGTTACCAGTATGCAGATTTCTCTGTTGCTAAACTTCACATAGGAAATCTGCTTAGTTTACGCAGCCCCTGCGTGACGGACTTTTACGGGTTCATGATATAACAGCCTATTATTAATATGACAGTAGTAGGAGTGGGCCCCCCCCCCTCCCACTGGTCTGATTTTAGCCATTATCAAACTTGATCATTCTTTTTACATAAAACGATTAAACGAAAACACTAATTTCTAGAGCGTTATCAGACCAATATATATATATATATATATATATATATATATATTTATAAATTTTGAACGACCTCATTTTCGTCATCTCCTGGGTAGGATCGATGGAAATTTGGAGACTTTTTCAAAAATAGCGTCATGAGTACGACCTCAATAGCTGATTTTCCTTAAGGGAATTCTACTAATATAGCCTTACTGCTTAGGCCTTTTACACCAACTTGTTCTGTTCAAAGTAAACCAAGGCCTTGCTAGTGGCCACAGAGATGACATCACCACATTGTGAACAATTGGGTTTTGTTTAATGTTTCATTGAAAATGGAATAATGCCCGAGACTGCTAAGGGCACTTACGTAACTCTTTGGAATGATGTATCGATTTGGAGCTTGGCAAGTTGGGGGGTCAGCCAATGTGCTAACTACAGCAAGGAAAACCTCAAACTCTGGAAAACTTGCAATCCTGCAATCGCTTTTACACTTGTCAATTATGTAGCCAAGTCGAGATATAAGTACTCGGAAACTTCAAAACTTGGCTGGTGGTCTCCCTCCTTATCAAGGCTTTAGAGACACAACTATTTAATCAGTGTGACATAATGAGTTATATAACTGTTGCAATAAATTACTGATTGGACTACAAATTCAGTTAACAATTATGCTTAGTTTTAGTTTTAGCAGACTTCCCTTGAGGGGAATACGGGTATATATATATATATATATATATATATATATATATATATATATATATATATTGTTACGTTTTTATTACCAAAACCAGTAATAAACGTTTTTAATAAGAGTTCTTTTGGATTGCAAAATTAAATACTCGCAAGTTTCACAGTTTTTATCACTGCACAATTTATTTGTATAATGCACAATAAACTTGGTAATTATTCTTAATTACTACTCACAGTATAGACTGATAGCGTCACTGTTCTTCAGATTACACAGTCCAATAATTCACTGAAATTCACAGAAAGACGGCACTGCACTGTCCTTTGCTTCGCGGCATTGCACTGTCTTCTACTTCGCGGCACTGCACTGTCCTTTACTTCGCGGCACTGCACTGTCTTAAACACGGCACTAAACTGTTACTTACAGTCACGGCACAACACTGTTCTTCTTATAAAAACACTTTACCGCACTGTACTAGGTCGCACTGAAGCACTGATGTGAACATCAAGACAGGTGACAATAATACTGACTGCTCATGGCTAGCCCTTCTTTATATAGGGAGGCGGCATACATCAAAGGGGAATTGTCTAGTTCATTCGACGTCTGGCTGGAAGGTACTGGTCAGACCTAGAACATTCTTTCGGTCTCTTTGATCTACGTCACACTTTCCAAATACGCGACTCTCTCTCTCTCTCTCTCTCTCTCTCTCTCTCTCTCTCTCTCTCTCTCTCTCTCTCTCTCTCTCTCTCTCTCTCTCTCTCTCTCTCTCTGAAAGATTATTCATCCATTTAATTTTCGCAACACTATATATGTGTCTCTTACCGTTCTAGCGGTTGCATTTATTGTTTAATCGTTACCAAACTCGACATTTAGTCGTTTTATGTAAAAAAGAAAGATCAAGTTCTTTAAAATCGGACCAGGGAGAGGGGAGGTTAGATTGGGGAATTTCGAAATATCTCTGTTACTACACTTTGGATCGAAAACTTGTATAGAACCAATCATATTAAAAATTGAAGTTACTATAAATATTGTTCTATACATCTATTCTCTATCTTGAATATTAACCGAGATATTTGCATTTTTCAGTTTTCAGCCTTCAGAACCCCCCCCCACCCATTTCTACTCATGTAACATAAACAATATTCTGTTATATAATAAACCACTTTATTCGAAGCTTAAATATCAAATGTTGTTTTCAAGAGACATTTATTATACGATATACCTGCAAATATGTTCTGGTGACCCCTCCCCCCCCCAGTCTTAAGTTATTTTACTACTAAAATTTGATTGATTGAGATAATAATTATTCTGATTCATTATTATTTACAGAACTAGCTATAGTAAATATTTTTCATTAATATTAATTTGTTGTAGTCAAATATATTTCATTAATCTTACTTCTTTTTGCGGCGATGTTAGCTGACCTGTTTGTTTACAAGTCAGACGCTTTCCACTGTAGATATTATTAACTTGTTAATTGACTGTATATATGAACCTTCCAGTAGGGAATCAGCTCAGTTTACGCAGCCCCTGCGTGACGGACTTTTCAGGTTTATGAGAGTGTGGATAGGGCATAATTGTCAGAGGCATAGCTGTCCCTCCCTTTGCAGAGTCCACACTACTGCGGAGTGGTTTTGACTACTTTGATGTCATACTAGAGGTCAAATGAAAGGACTCGTAGTTAAAGGTACTATCAATTACCACTCTATTGAAATAGTGACGTCAAGAAGAAACCAAACCTGGTTGTAGCATATAGAATAGGCACTCGGCACAGCTGGCCTACGTCGAAGATGAACTGATTCTGATTAAAGTCCGTCACGCAGGGGTTGCGTTAACTAAGCAGATATCCCACGTGCGCCACAGTGAAAGTGGTGAAGCTGAAATGGGCCCTCTTATCAAAACGTTCAATACAGCCAGCGAGGGGGCATCAATCTTTATCAAGTGTTGACCCTAACCTTCACTGAAGTATAGAAAGTCCGTCACGCAGGGGCTGCGTGAACTAAGCAGATTTCCCACGTGCGCCACGTGTTTGCATTTATCTCAAAACTTAAAAGTTCAATGAGAACAATATTTAGTATTTAAGCTTCAGATAAAGTACTTCATAACATAATAGAATATTGTTAATATGAGATGAGTAGGAATATGGATTTACTGAAGACAAAAAACTAAAAAAAATGCAAATATCAGGGTAAATAATCTAGAAAGTCAAAAAATGTGCATAACAATATTTATCTTACATTAAATTTTCAATAAGATTGGTTCTATACAATTTTTCGAACTGACACATAATAACGGAGATGTTAAGAATTTTCGAAATTCACCCCCTCTAAACCACCCCTCCTCCGGGCCGATTTCACCCGTTAACGAACTTGATCTTTTTTTTTATTTTTATATAAAATGATTATATATCATGTTTGGTAACGATAAGACAAAAATTGCGACCGCTAGAGAGGCAAAAGACAAATATATATATATATATATATATATATATATATATATATATATATATATTTATATATGTATATTGAAACGGTCGAGCCTGTGGTTCTCCGCTGTCTCTCTATATCTATGAGGTCAGAGTGACTAGTACTAGGCTTTAAACGAGGTAGCAGCACCTGTCAAGGGAAGACAGCGGACCCCTATGAGTCCAAGGGTCAATCTCGGAGGACAAAAATCGGCAGTCGACTCCCAAGATGCAACGAGAGAGTAAGTGTTTCTTTAATTATCTAGTCTAAATGTGCTATATCTCTGGTTAAATAGATAAATTAGCTCTTATAGCAGAGATGGTGGAAACAAAAATGCTTGCCGTGCAATATAAGACCCTGAGAAGTAGCCGGTACATAGATTAAATTTAAATAATAATAATTATAATTAACCATTCATTATAATATATATATATATATATATATATATATATATATATATAAAAAGTTTTGAACGGACATTTATATTTAATCAGAATAATTTATATTTTAATATCTGAAATTTTGACAGTCCAAGAAATAAAGAAGTGGGAGGGGGGGCGGATGAACAGTACGTATTTGCATATATCTCAGAAAGTAAAAGGTTAAAAGACAAGAACGGTTAGGTTACCGGAACCGGAGCCGAACAGCTACGGAAACTGCTGGGGTGAACTTTCTCGTGCAGTTTATGCTCGAGGGAGACAGTTTAACACCGTAGAAGAACTGAAATCTTGCATCGAAGAAAAGTGGTCCACTATTCGTAAAAAGTATATATAAAAACTTTTTAAATCTCTCCCAAAGCGATTGGCTGAAGTCTTAGAAATGGCGGCTCAATGCATTATTAAAGTGGCGAATAATCAAAGGTAACAGGGATTAAATAAACTGGCCTATAATTTTGTCGGGGAGTGTATATACATATATATGTATATATGTATATATATATGTATATATGTACACATGTATATATATGTATATATATATATATGTATATATATATATATATATATATATATATATATATATATATATATAGAGAGAGAGAGAGAGAGAGAGAGAGGATATATATATATATATATATATATATATATATATTATATATTCCCGCCCTGGGTAGTAGACATTTATTTAATGAAGGACTCATTAAATAAACTCCTTAGGCCCACCCTGGCTAGAAAAGGGTGGTAACCTGTAGATAACCCGTCCCGATTAGCCAAATATCATAAAGTTGACGTAAATAATTATAAACAAATAAACAATTTTGAAAGGACCTTCTTTTCATCATCTACTAAAGATTTTTTTAGAAAATCTCGGTATGAGTTCAACCTCCATAGATGATTTCCCTTGACGGAAATCTGCTAAAAAAGTAGCTGCCATCAGAGAAAAGTGAATTAGTAATACTCTATCCAAATTGATATTGTGTTCGCCGGCAGCCTGTTAGAGAGCAGCAGGAATACCACTAGGGGGCGTTTGACGAAGTTATTGGGTTCAAGCTCGTAATGCCAGTATTGATTAATTGTTCATTCAGTTATTGTAGATGGGGCCTTTAATGTGTTAAGCTGCCAACACGTGGCTGCAACATGTCAATAAAAAGACCATCACGCAGGGGCTGCGTAAACTAAGCAGATTTCCCACGTAAAGTTTACATTAGAGAAATATCCATAGGAGTGCCGATCAGTTACGGAAACGGCCGAACATGCTTTCGGCGGGAACCGTAGCTCATCCGTAACACTTAATAAAAATGCAAATATCTCGGTAAATATTCAAGATAGAGAATTAATGTATATGACAATATTTATAGTAGATTTAATTTTCAATTAGATTGCATTAATACAATTTTTCTATCCGATAGTAACAGAGATATTTCGAATTCGAAATCCCCCCCTCTAGACCCCCCTGCCCCACTGGTCCGATTTCCGCCGTTAACGAACTTGATCTTTCTTTTTACATACACCGATTAAACACCGAGTTTGGTGACGATTAAACAAAAATTACGACCGCTAGAGAGTTAACAGACAAATATGTATATATATATATATATATATATATATATATATAGTTTTAAACAGGCCTCATTTTTGTCTTCTCCTGGGCAGGATCAATGGACATTTGAAGAAATTTTTCGAAAATCGCGTCATGAGTACAACCTCAATAGCTGATTTCCCCTAAGGGAATTCTGCTAAAACGAGGTACTATTGCCTTGTAATAAACCATTTACCAAGCACTTGTTGAATTAACTATGACAATAAACGACCAAAAGCCATATTGTCATTTAAACATTAAATTCTCCTATTAGCTTTGTGGAAAATCAGCCGTCAACGTTGGACTCATGACAAAAATTTACGTTATTGCCCACCGATTGTACCCAGAGATTAACGAAAATAGCCCGTCACGCAGGGGCTGCGTAAACTAAGCAGATTTCCCTCGTGAAGTTTTACAATAGTGAAATATGCCTAATAGTAACAGTAGTAGTAACGAGTCTCTAAAGTAATCTCACAAGAGCCGAACAGTTACGGAAACGGCCGAACTAGATTTCGGGGTATACTCACGAATAGACTCGACATCAGCCGATCTCATCTCGACCGTTATGCGCAAACACAATAAAAATGCAAATATCTCGGTCAATATTCGAGATAGAGAAGAAATGTATATTTCAATATTTAAAGTAAATTTAATTTGCAATAAGATTGGTTCTGTACAAGTTTTCGAACTGATCTACAGTAACTGAGATATTTCGAATTTTCGAAAATCCCCCTCTTAACCCGAACTCGAATGGTTGAAATTGGACAAGTGGGAGGGGGCGGGGCAACTATTAAGGAACTTGATCTTTCTTTTTGCATAAAACGTGTAAATATCGAGTTTGGTAGCGATCAAACAAAAATTATGACCGCGCGAGCGTTAACAGACTAATATATATATATATATATATATATATATATATATATATGAATTTGGCACGGACCTAATTTTCGTCATCTCCTGGGTAAGTTAGATGGCCATTTTTCGAAAATCGCGTCATAAGTACGACCTCAATAGCTCATTTCCCTTAAGGGAAATCTGCTAAAATTTCGTCGCGAAGGGGCTTGTTAACTAGCAGATTCCCACGTATTTGCAGGTATTTGCATTTATCACATCTTTCAACCATTTTTCAATTATTACATCTCTCAACCTACAAACACATCTAATCTCTTTCAATATCTGAACAACTCAACATTTGATCTACGAATATGTCAAAACGTTAGAGTTCTATGAGGACTTTATTTTGTATTTGGGCTTCAAATAAAGTGCTTCATAATATAACAGCTTATTGTTAATATGGCAGGAGTCGGAGTGGTGAATTACTGTAGGCCGAAAACTAATAAATCTATTTCGATTTTAGCCTTTAACGAACTCGACCTTTATTTTTCCATGAAACGCTTATATATTGAGTTTGATTCCGATCAAGTAAGAATTGCGACCGCTAGAGCGGAACACACAATTATATATATATATATATATATATATATATATATATATATATATATATCAAATTAAAAACCTACTAAATTCTTTAAATTTCATTGACATCTGGCTTACTCAAGACAAAAGTTAATTAAATTACACATTAGCTCAATAGTAGAAGCATACCAAAGTAAATTACTTTCTATAGACCTTGAAAAACTGCAAGTCGAAGTGAAAAACTCGATATTTAGTCGTTTTATGTAAAAAGAAAGATCAAGTTCGTTAACGGCTGAAATCGAACCAGTGGGGGGGGGTTTAGAGGGGAGGATTTACGAAAATTCAAAATATCTCCGTTACTATAAGTCAAATCGAAAAATTGTACATATTCAATCTTATTGCAAATTAAATTTACTATAAATATTGTTATATACAATAATTCTCTATCTTAATCTGAATTTTAACCGAGATATTTGCATTTTTCAGTTTTCAGCCTTTAGAACCCCCCACCCATTTCTACTCATATAACAAAGTCTGTGGTCGGGTATAGTTCAGATTAGGTCGGCCATTTCCGTCAGTACTCGGTTCTTCTAACCTTACCTGTCGTTTCTAACCTTACCTTACCATCGTTACTTTGTGAGATTTATGCAAATACGTTCTGTTCATCCGCCCCCCCCCCTTCTTTAGTTCTTGGACTACTAAAATTTGATTTATTAAAATATAAATTATTCTTACAATTCAGAAGCCGTTTCAGTTGGGAATTTTTTTTAATTAACTGAAAGATTTCTCATTACCTTTTGTATTTAATCACGGGGGTATTGTGTTACCAGTATGCAGATTTCTCTATTGTAAAACTTCACATGGGAAATCTGCTTAGCTTACGCAGCCCCTGCGTGACGGACTTTTTTCGTCATCTCCTAGGTAGGATTGATGGACATTTGAGGAACGACCTCAATAGCTGATTTCCATTAAAGGCCCCCCACTTCTACTAATGTTACATAAGCAATACTCTGTTATGTTATAAACCACATTATTCGAATCTTAAGTATCAGATATTGTTTTCGAGAGACTTTTATTATACGAGATACATGCAAGTATGTCCTGGTGATCCCCGCCCCGTCTTTAGTTCATTGACTACTGATATTTGAGTGTTTGAGATAAAAATTATTCTGGTTCATCATAAGTTACATTGTTAGATATAGTAAATAGTTCTCAATAAATTTAATATGTTGTATTCTGATATATTTCAGTAATTGCTTTTCTTTCTGGGTAAAAGTGAAGCTCCTGACGTTTGGGAATGATTCCATCTTGAATCTTTGTATGTAGATATTTCTGGGAAAGCGTCCAATTACACAAGTTCTTACATTAAGGTTGGAAAAGCTTTCCAGAAAGTTCTCAAGAGACTCTTGATTCAAGCAAGTTAATTATGAAAGTGTTGCTTTTTGCTTGCTTTCGGAGCTTCTTGTTCAGATCTTGCATGCTCTTTCAACAACAACACTTACTAAGTACCAATTTTTAAATTAAAAATTATAATTAGAAGAATATCTTTGTCGACGAAATTCTTCTGAATATAATTTTACGTGCTTTAATTGTAGGAGTTTATTTGATGTTTACGATACTGGACATTTAACTACGTCATTCAACACTAATAATCATATTTGTGAATGACTGAAATCAAAAGGGCTCGGAAATTCGACATATCTCTGTTGTATGAGCAGAATCGAAAAAGTCCGTCACGCAGGGGCTGCGTAAACTAAGCAGATTTCCCACGCGATGGTTTATATATATATATATATATATATATATATATACTTACAGGTAACACTATCGTGAATGCTCAGTAAATTTAAAATGCAAGTTAATAATCTCTACAACGGAAAGCGGCTGAATTGTAAACAAACCAGCCAGCCTCGTAGCGCTGCATAGATAGACCGGAAAGACAAACAATTAATGAAATATACTGAATATAACATATTAATTTTAATTTTATTTAAAATAATTTTCTAAAGCTAGTTATGTAATTTGTAATGAATCAGATTCAGTTTTATCTAAATCACTCAAATTTCAGTAATCTAAAAACAAAAGAGAGAGAGCCCCCCCCCCAATACGTTCAACAGAACGTATTTGCATATATCTCACAAAGTAAAAGTTCAATGAAAACAATATTTGGTATTTAGGACTCGAATAATGTGGTTTATAATAAAACAAAGTATTGTTTGTGTAACACTAGTAGAAGTGGGGGTTTACTGACGGCTAAAAACTGAAAATGCAAATATCTCGGTTAATTTTCAGGATAGAGAATAAATATATATGACAATATTTTTAGTGCATTTAATTTGCAATAAGATTTAATCTATAAACTTTTTCGACGAACTTGGTCTTTCTTTTTACATAAAACGACTGAATATCGAGTTTGGTAACGATCAAACAAAAATTACAACCGCTAGAGCGGTAACAGACAAATATATATATATATATATATATATATATATATATATATATACACAGTTTTGAACGGACCTCATTTTCGACATCTACTAGGTAGGATCGATGGACATTTCAAGAAAAATTTCGAAAATTCCTTCATGAGTACGACCTTAATAGCTGATTTCCCTTGAGGGAAATCTGCTAACATTATAAAACCAGTCTTGTTATAATCTTAGAGAGAAAAAATAACGTTTAATTCTTCACAAGTTTTTTATTTCAGCACTAAGCGCTTTTGAAGACTATCGTCTCCATCTTCAGAGCTACTTGCATGAAGCAATAGGGAAAGACAGCAAGTGACTCACTGAGTGCATGCAAGTAGCTCTGAAATTGGATACAATGGTCTTCGAAAGCAGCGCTTAGCGCAGAAATAATAAAAGTCTGTCACGCAGGGGCTGCGTAAACTAACCAGATATCCTTCGTGAAGTTTAGTAATCGACAAACCTACATACTGGTAACACAACACCACCGTGAATATTACGTGAATAAATACAAACGGAAATAAGAAATGTTTCAGTCAATTTTAATAACCTGCTAACAGGAAGCGCTTGAAATGTAAACAAACAGATCTGCCAGCCTCACACCGGAAAGAAAAACAATTTCTGAAATATATCGGAATATAACATATTAATTTTATTGAGAACTATTTACTAAAACTAGAACTGTATTTAACAATGAATCAGAATAATTGTTATCTCAATCAATCAAATTTTATTAATCCAAGACCTTAAGACGGGGGGGGGGGACACGAGGGCATATTTGCATGTATCTCGTATAATAAAGGTCTCTTGAATACAATATTTGATATTTAAGCTTCGAATATTGTGGTTTATTATATAACAGACTATTGTTAATGTAACATGAGTAGAAGTGGGGGTCACTGATGGCTGAAAACTGAAACATACAAATATCTCGGTTAATATTCAAGAAGGGAACGAAAAATTGTTTAGAATTAATCTTATTGCAAATTAAATTTACTTTAAATATTGTTCTATACAATTATTCTCTATCTTGAATATTAACCGAGATATTTGCATTTATATTCTGTGTGTGGTCGGCAGGAGTCGGCTAAGTTCTGGACTCTCCGCCGAGAGCTCTGGCGGCCGTTTCTGTAACTATTCGTCCCTCGTGAATAGGTTTAGAGATCCCTTACTACTACAGTTGTTATTGGGCAGATTTCTCTATTGTATAACTTCACGTGGGAAATCTGCTTAGTTTACGCAGCCCCTGCGTGACGGACTTTTTTATTATAATACCACCTCGGTATTTAATTATTTTATGTAAAAATAAAGATCGAGTTCGTTTATGGCTAAAATCAGTTTAGTGGGGGGGGGATTTTGGAAATTTAAAATATCCGTTACTATACGTCGGATCAAAATATTGTATAGAATCGATCTTAATACAAATTAAATTTACTATAAATATTGTTATATACATTTATTCCCTGTCTTGAATATTAACCGAGATATTTGTATTTTTGTGAAGTGTAACGGACGAAATGAGTTCGGCTATGGTCGGCTCTATTCGTTATCGCCGATTCCTAGTTCGGCCGTTTTCGTAAACTGTTCGGCTCTAGTATGGAGATTTATTTATTGTATAACTTCACTTGGGAAATCTGCTTAGTTTTCTCATCCCCTGCGTGACGGACTTAGCATTAGGATGAGATGAAATCGGCTATTGTCGGTTTCGATCGTGAGATTCGGCCCAAAATTGATTTTGATGATTAGTTCAGCCATTTCCGTATCTGGTCGGCTCTCTTGAAATTCGTTTAGAGACTCGTGTAAGCGTCTACTGTGTGAGATAGCTAGTAGCTAGTACACTTAATAAAAATGCATTTATTTCGGTTAATATTCAAGATAGAGAATAAACGTGTATAAAAATATTTAAATTAAATTTAATTTGCCATAAGATTTGTTTAATACAATTTTTCGATCCGACGTATAGTAACGGAAATATTTCGAATTTTCGAAAATCCCCCCTCCTCTGGTCCGATTTCAGCCATTAACGACCTCGATCATTCATTTTGCTTAGAACGAATAAATGTCGAGTTTAGTAACGATCAGACAAAAATTACGACCGCTAGAGCGGTAACAGATAAATGTATATAAATAAATATATATATATATAATTTTGGACGGACCTTATTTTCGTCATCTCTGGGTAGGATTGATGGACATTTGAAGAAATTTTTCGAAAATCGCATTATGAGTACGACCTCAATAGCTGATTTCCCTAACTGAAATCTTCTAAAACATTAACTTTAGTAGTACTAAGGACGTGAAATTAATTTATGTTCGTTGTCTTGTTGAAATATAAATTTGTCATTGCTTTCTTGCTTTCATAGAATTGAATAGTTTGTTTGTATATCATTTCGTCAAGTGGAAAACCTACTTTGTTAATAGTACAAAAACATGACAAGTAAATAACATTAAATACGGGTGAATGAATTATCTCTATGGAGTGTATCAGATCTCAATTATATTTGACATTTAAATGTTTTGACAAATCAGCAGTTGTCAAGTGGTGCCTTTTTGCATGGGACATTTAATTCATTCTTTTCCATCCATAATTCAATTTGCTACTAGATTAATTATATTATATTTTAAACTCATAATAACGGAGATATTTCGAATTCCACACTTCCACCCCCCCCCCCTAAAAATTCCTCATTCAAGACCGATTTCAGACGTTAACAAACTAAATCGTTGTTTTCATTTGAAAATTTTAAGACCAATCTTGAAATAAATACCATAAAAAATTCTACCGGTGGGGTTGCTAACAGATATATATATATATATATATATATATATATATATATATATATATATATATATATTAGCATATGGTACCTGGCTCCGCCCGGGGAATTCATTTTGAGGCTAAATGAAGATGGTATTTTTTGGCGAGGCTTTACTTTTGACTATATTTTGACATTTCCCCGTCCCAGTGTTAGAATTTATACCCGTCGTTGCTGTGGCTTTGTTAATAATAAAATTATTTGTAATTTAAGAATTCACTGCCCTTCAATATTTTTATATTTCCCGTCTCCTGAGCATTGCAGTTTGTTTTTATAACTTAATGGACCATATTAATTCATAATCGGCAGAAAGTATTCTATCTTCCAAACCATGTATGAATAAAAGTTCCTTTCCCTTGATGCGGTACAAAACCCAATGGTGACAGCTCCCGTTTCGAACATAAAAATTGTAATATAGCTTATGATCATGGAACAATAAATGCTAATTTACATATAGAGCTTCCTTAAGTTCCGTTCAAATTGTTAGTGCCCAATAAAATTGTTGGCTCCCACTCTACTTTTTTTCGGTATATCTCGTTTATACTTTGTTATACGCCAAAAGTGAATATAGCAAAAGGTACTGTAAATAAAAAAATAAACAACTTTTATTCCTGTGCATATTTGCCGATAAACTAATAGGAAACGAAAATATCGCTATTTTTAATTTTAGGCCTCCCTTACAACCCCCACTCCTGCTCAATCTGTCGGGCTGATTTGTGAATCAAAACCATTCAGGGCCTTACCTAAATTCATACAAAAAAATACATTCTAAATCGGTCAAGCCGTTTAGGAGGAGTTCAGTGACATACACGCTCACAGTAGAATTATATATATATATATATATATATATATATATATATATATCACGTCTCTTGTACAACCTCAATAGCCGAATTTCTGTATGGAAATCTGCTAAAATGGAACACGCACATTAAGTACATTCGCCATTAATAGGCATTTAATGGTGGAAATGTGTGGGGTCGATGGACATTGCCCAGTAAATTATTCCATACGTGTAATTGAGCTAATGCTGCGAGTAAATAGAGGAACCAATTATGCATTCGGCTGCATAATGGACCTGTTGCATATTGGAGGTCATGCCAAAATGGGCGAGAGGTCATAACCTTGCAATTACTACAAAATAACAATGGGATCAAGTTGTCAACTTTTAAGGAGATATTACTCAAGGGATATTATCTTGTTTTTTGCGAACAAGACTGTATAATACATTTTAGCAGAATTCCCTTAAGGGATGACGAAAATGAGGTACGTTTCAAAATTATATATATATATATATATATATATATATATATTTATGTGTGTGTGTGTGTGTGTGTGTGTGTGTGTGTGTGCGTGTGTGTATGTTTGTCTGTTAACGCTTTAGCGGTCGCAATTTTCGTTTGATCGTTACCATATTCGATATTTAAACGTTTTTATGCAAAAATACAGGATTGCCTGTCGTTTCTAACCGTACCCTTACCTTCGTTACTTTGAGGATTTATGCGATATACGTTCTGTTCATCCGCCCCCCCTTCTTTAGTTCTTGGACTACTATAATTTGAGTTATTAAAATATAAATTATTCTTACAATTCAGGAGCCGTTTACATTTGAGAATTTATTAAAATTAACAGAAACATTTCTCAATACCGTTTGTATTTACTCATGGTGGTGTTGTGTTACCAATATGCAGATTTCTCTATTAACTAAACTTCACGTGGGAAACCTCCTTAGTTTACGCAGCCCCTGAGTGACGGACTTTTTAGGTATCTTTAGTCTTGCCCTGAAGTAGAGAAAATAATGGTTCTCGAAATATCGGCATAAACTAAGATTTTTTCACCAACATTGACCAAAACTCCAAAAAGAATAACAACACCATATATAAATTAAACCTGGTCAAAAACATCTACTCAAATATATATATATATATATATATATATATATATATATATATATATAAATAAGGTGTTTTTGTTTTTTGAAATTTTGGTCAGTGTTGGTGAACAATCTAAGTTCATTCCAATATTTCGAGAATATTTATTTTTCTCTTCTTCAGGGTAAGACTAAAGATACTTAAAAAACTATTGTACATTACTGTTGCGCCTCTGTTTACATTAGTAGTACTCCTAATTTTTAATAAACCACATTATTGGAAGCTTGAATACCAAATATTGTTTTCAAGGGAACTTTATTATACGAAATACATGCAAATATTTTCTGGTGACCCCCCCCCCCGTCTTAATTTCTCAGAACTACTAAAATTAGATTGATTGAGGTAAAAATTATATTGATTTATTATGAATAACAGTAATAGATATAGTAAATATTTTTCAATATAATTAATTTATTATATTCTGATATTTTTAAGTAATTATTTTTCTTTCTGGAGAGAGGTTAGCTGACCTTTTTTTAGCAGATTTCAATCAGCTATTGAGGTCGTACTCATGACGCGAGTTTCGAAAAATTCTTCAAATGTCCATCGATCCTACCCAGGAGATGACCAAAATGAGGTCCGTTCAAAATTATATATATATATATATAATATATACGGCGCTCTAGCGGCCGCAATTTTCGTTTTGATCGTTACCAAACTCGATATTTAAACGTTTTATGCAAAAATAAAGATCAAGTTCGTTAATGGCTGAAATGGAGGATTTTCGAAAATTCGAAATATCTCCGTTACTATATGTCGGATCGAAATTTTATAGAATCAATCTTATTGCACATTAAATTTACTATAATTAATTTTTCTATACATTTATTCTATATCTTGCCAAATATTTCTCTCGTTGAACTTCTAAGTTTTGAGATAAATGCATATACTTGACACACGTGGGAAATCTGTTTAATAAACGCAGCCCGTTTGTTAACGCAAACTTTTGAGTTAGAGGAAATTGTATGGGCTTGATTCAAATAGTCTCAGATCAAGGGGATCCCCCCCCCCTCGTAGATTTGCTATTTTGAGGTTCTAATCATGATGACATTACCTGTGCTTACCTGGAAAATGGAGTCCTTTCAAATGTAAAGCCAATCACACAAATATGATCTTTAGCCTCTGAAATTGAACCCTGATTAGCGGGAGGGGGGAGGTGGTTACATAATAAAAGAAGTCCGTCACGCAGGGGCTGCGTAAACTAAGCAGATTTCCCATGTGAAGTTTTACAATAGAGAAATCTGCATACTGGTAACACAATACCACCCTGATTAAATACAAATGGTAATGAGAAATCTTTCAGTTAATTAAAATAAATTCCCAACTGAAACGGCTTCTGTTTAGTAAGAATAATTTATATTTTAATAACTCAAATTTTAGTAGTCCAAGAACTAAAGAAGGGGGGGGGGTGGATGAACAGAACGTATTTGCATAAATCTCACAAAGTAACGAAGGTAAGGTAAGGTTAGAAGAAGCTTCCACCTGAGCCGAGTACTGAAGGAAATGGCCGACCTAACCCGAACTATACCCGACCACAGACTTCATAAAATTCAAACATCTCGGTTAATATTCAAGATAGAGAATAAATGTATATAACAATATTTATTGTAAATGTAATTTGCAATAAGATTGATTCTGTACAATTGTTCGATCCGACGTATAGTAACGGAGATATTTCGAATTTTCGAAAATTCTGCCCTCTAAACCCCCCCTCCCACTGGTCCGATTTCAGCCGTTAACGAACTTGATCTTTTGTTTTACATAAAACGACTAAATATCGAGTTTGGTACTGATCAAACAAAAATTGCGACCGCTAGAGCGGTAACAGACAAATATATAGATAGATCTATATATATATATATATATATATATATATACAGTTTTGAACGGACTTTATTTTCGTCATCTACCAGGTAGGATCGATGGACATTTGAAGAAAAATGTCGAAAATTCCGTCATGAGTACAACCTCAATAGCGGATTTTCCTTATGGGAAATCTGCTAAAATATAAAATTCAAAATATCTCCGTAGTTATGAGCCGGATCAATTAAAAACGGGATCCAATCTTGTAAAACTGTTGATACTCTCCTATTTGTTTTTTTTACAATTTCTCGTAACTGAAACATTACGCTAGTTAGTTTCTAATGTGATGAAGTTAAATAAGATGTTTTAGTAGATTAAGGGAAATCGGCAATTGCTGTCGTACTCGCAACTCCATTTTCGAACAATTTTCCCTCGCGAGAAAAATGAGGTCCGTTCCAAATTTTATACATATACGAGTATGTATCTATATTTTGTCTCTTACCACTCTAACGGTTGCAATTTTAGTTTAATCATTACCAAACTCGATATTTATTTTTTTATGTAAAAAAGTGATTAATTCGTTAATGGCTGATATCAGACCAGTGAGAGGGGGGGAGTTATAAATGGGAGAGATTACGAAAATTCGAAATATCTCTGTTATTATGCGTCTGCTCGAAATAGTATATAACCAATCTTATTGCAAATTTAATGTTCAATAAATGTTGTTATGAATAGTTTTCCAATATCTTGATTATTAACCGAGATATTTTCATTTTTTATTTTAGATTTCGGCTTAACCCTCCGTTAGGCGCGGGTCATTTCCAAACGACTCTAGGCGCGGGTCACCTGTGAGGTGTGGACGATGGATAAAATTTGTTGGTGAAACTTGCTTCTTAGGGGAAAAAATAGAGTTAAATATATATTAAATAATTATCTGAAACAAAATAGTATACCTATATTATTTTAAAAGTTGTCGAAAGTAACACATGGAATATGAGTCTCTTACAAACTATCAAAAATAATTAACTATCATTTCTGCGTTAACATGAAGCAATTTATGAACCAATGAGAACATTTATGAATTCGTTAGGTACTACTTTACTTAGCTACTAGAAAATATAATAATAGAAAAAAGTACAAATAATTGAATAGTTAAGAACTTACTTAATCATTTAATTACTGCAGGAATAACAAAAATTACAAGAAAAACATTTTTAAGATATGATAAAGGAAAATTTAAACGTTTATCACGAGTCGAATGTTTTAGTGCCATCTTAGTTTCTACTCAGGTGAGTTGTTCTTGCCGCAACATAGTTTTACATAAAGATCTTCTTAATTCATTCCTAGCTTCCTCTGTTATGTGCCAGCTAATGTAAAGAAGGCCTATATAGTGGCTTTTATTTGCTGAGTGAAGTCCGTCACTTTGGGCTTCCCTCTGCCTAGAAAATTACTGGCTCAACGTAATTTTTATGAGTTTCGTATGTGTCAGTGTTCACATACTACTAATTGAATCGTCGTCATCAAAGAGACAGAGACCCAGCAGTCAAGGTTCATTAAGTTCCCTCCTTTGCCGCCCCATTCACTCCCGGTAAGGTGTGTTGCCAATAAATTTTATTTTTCTATCGCTACTAAATCTATTAAAAGGGGGTTTTCCCTCCAACTCCAATAACGGTGGTCAACCGGATCTTTCTGTTTCTCTCTTCTCAATACTAACATTTTTTTTCGTTTGTGGACTGCTCATCCTCCCCATCACTTTCCGATTCCACAACACTTTGTTCAGTGCTCTGAGTCTATACTTCGTTCCTTACCAGAGCCGACTTCAAATTATCCCGAATCTGTGTCGTTCTGTCTATGTTATCGTCTTCTTCGAAAGGATCAGTAATGTGTAGTGGAGTCTAGCAATGTCATTTTGATTACTGATCCAAGTCAAAAAATAACGTTATTTCCTGGTCTCATTTTTTCTGAATAATGTTTTAAAAATGCGCATGTGTTAGTCGCGGACGACACTCAGAAGTAAAATTCCTTGTTTTGTACGATATTTATTTAACTATGATCAAAAACAATCAAGGCACTCACTACTAAACGACAAATGATAAATAATGCTCTTAATGATAAAATAGATTAAATTTAGAAATAAAGAGAAATGTGAAATAATTACAACTTATTGGTCGCGGTGCAACCTGTGGGGATGATTGTAGCACCAAGGAACGCACTTGTGTATTACAAACTTCGAGTAGAAAAGGTCAAACCTTATAACTGTTTTTTGAGGAGGAAGGGAAGCTAGAAGCATTGCTGGAGGCGGAAGTCGTTGGGTCCACTCAACCGGAAACTATTGGGAAAACACCTCAAAGACGCACCTGTCAGGACGCCGCGACTAACGGAGGGTTAAGGAAACTCCCACTCCAACTCTTCAATTATCAATAAGCAGTTATATTGTGAAGCACATTATTTAAAGCCTAAATACCAAATATTCCTCTCATTGAACATTTACATCTTGAGATAAATGCGTGACGCACGTAGGAAATTGCTTAGTTAACGCAGCCCCTGCGTGACGGACTTAGTAGTGAGTAAAACACCTAAGGACACCCTAGTAGACAGTAGGTAGAAGTGTTTATTATACATAATTTTGAAATTCAACACAGATTTATATCATCATGTGCATATTCTCATCGTTTACTTAATTTATCGAACTCTATCTAAGAAAGTCCGTCACGCAGGGCCTGCTTAAACTAAGCAGATTTCCCCCGTGAAGACTAATAATAGACAAACCTACATACTGCTAACACAACACAACCGTGAATATTAAGTGAATAAATACAAATGTTTTCTGCCTTCAGTAAACCCTCTCTCCTACTCATATTAACAGTAAGATGTTATATTATGAAGCTTACATACCAAATAATGTTCTCACTGAACTTTTACTCTTCGTGATAAATGCAAATTACTTGCCACACGCGGGAAATCTGCTTAGTTTACGCAGCCCCTGCGTGACGGGCGTTTTGTTGTCAGTGTACAGTGGTAGAGTAGTTGTTCAGTGGTTTGTATAGTAATACAAGGGCATGTATTGGATTTCCGATTTTTCAATCTGTGTTAATAGTAGTTGGTTGTACCGTGCTCACTGAGTAACTATGTTGTGTTGTAGTCAGTAAGTGTTGATGTTGTCATAAAATAATCTGTAACGTCCTTTATAAATAGATAGATTGGATTAGAAGAAATTTCAGGATAATCTCATAATGGCAACCTCAATATCTAAAGGGCAATTCGTTTCATTTTTAAGACTGTTATCTTCGGCATATTGATTAAAAGAATATTAAAGAATCTCTTTTGACTTTCACCCATTGAAGTATCTCTTTCTAAATCTTTTACGAAGTCGTTCTTTGATAAGCCGCAGCTTTGAAGATTGTCCATCTACTTAGCGAGTTATTTCGAGGGCTTTTGATCTGAGAGATGGTTTGTATAAAACCGCCTCTTTTTTATAGCGAACCTCTCGTTTTCCCTCATTTATTATAAAGTACGCTATGTTAAAAAATAAAATAAAAAATACCAATTTCTCCAGTTAGCTTACGTATTTTATCTGCAATATGTTATATAAAAGGAAGTCCGTCACGCAGGGGCTGCGTAAACTAAACAGATTTTCTACTTGTTGTTTTAGCAGATTTCCCTTAAAGTCATTATAACACTAATTAAATTATTTACTCTTGTTTTGCGCACAAAGAAAAAAAAAAGTCCGTAACGCAGGCAAACAAGTTCTTGGACTACTAAAATTTGATTGAGATTAAAAACTACCCTGATTCATTATAAATTACAATAATAGATATAGTAAATAGTTCAAATTAATATATTATACACGGATATATTTCCGTAATTGATTATTTCAGGTGAGAGGTTAGCATATCAGTTTGTTTACATTTCAGACGCACCCCATAACAGAGATATTTTAACTTTTCGTCTCTGAACAACCCCCCTCCCCTAATCGGGTGAAAAATACTGTCGTGCTATAGTGCCATAACCATTTTCGGAGGTCGTACTCATGATGCGGTTTTCGAAAAATGTCTTCAAATGTCCATCGATCTTACCCAGGAGATGACGAAAATGAGGTCTGTTCAAAATAATATATATATATATATATATATATATATATATATATAAATATATATATATATATATATATATATATATATATATATATATATATATATATATATATATATATGTATGTATATATACATATCTATGTATATGTTTTTCTTTCCGGTGAGAGGTTGGCATACCCTTTTTGTTTACATTCCAGACGCTTCCTGTCGGGAGTTTTGTTGTGATCTGGCTGCAGCAATAAACAGTGGAAGCTGTAATATATGAAAAATCCCACAACCAAATCACTAACAAGAATTTAGGAAGGGCCACCAACAATCGACTCAAGTCCAATTTCAAATATATATAAATTTATTTATAATGAAAATATTCTCCAATTATAAATATCAAAATGAAAAGGCACCTTTGAAAATATAATGGGACACTTAATTATACTTAGTATATATTACAATTGAAACACTTAGCTGTTTAATGGAAGTGCAGACTTAGCCGTGAGAGGTAGTACAGGCAGTAGACTGGTCAGGCAGGCCGGATCTGGCAAAAGGATTACCGGTCGCTCGTCAACAAGGGTCTCCCCTCCAGAGGATGCCGAATATGACTGACTTTAATCCGCCGAGAGAGGGTCCTTTTATAGGGCTAATCCGGGAGTGAACTTTGAACTACCGATCGAAATACGCTTAAAAAGAGCATTTAAAACGAATTAATTATCGAAATTCATCCGTATTTTTACTTAGTGTACCGACGTTAAGAGCTGTGAATGTTATTATCAAAATCCATCGGCGTTATCTATGAAAATGCTAGAGCACATGGTGACTTCACTCCAAATTGGATATAATTCTTATTTAAAGGTAAAAACAATACATTTAAGCATTCATACATAATAATCGTAATGTGCTCTGTGCTGGGAATACTCAGAATATAAAATATATGGCCATTTATAATGGGCTTATGTAATCCAATGTCAATTTCATTACAGTTTGTTAAATTTGCCTGAAAGATTTCTTATTACCATTCGTATTTATTCACTTAATATTCACGGTGTGTTGTGTTAACAGTATGTTGACTTATCTATTCTTATGCTTCACGAGTGAAATCTGCTTAGTTTACGCAGCCCCTGCGTGACGGACCTTTTATAACCACAGGAAAATCAAAATATTTCCGGGGCTCAGGTTCGCCACGTGATTAAAGCGTTGGTCTAAATTTCACATGGTAAATCTAGACTGGCGAATTCGATTCCCGCCTGGGCAATAGTAATTTGTCTGTTGGCGAAGTCATTCAGTATAATCCTTAGACCCAGGTAGGAGAAGGGTGGCAACCTGTAAATACCCCGTCCCGTTTAGCCATATTTGCAAAAAGTGGGCGTTAATAAATAACATCAATCAATATTTATAAATATATTGACGAACATGTGATTTAAAATAGAATATTTAACCCAATCCAGCTTACAAATTCATTTACATGCCTGGGGGTACCTTTCTCATGCACAGGATAATTCTATCAAGCCAGTACTCACTTCTTGGCAAAAGGTTGCTCTGCTATGCTGCCTTATTACGCATACTTAATAAAAGCAAAGCTGAAACTTGGGCAACCAAATGTATGCTGTTCGATGCACTATGTGAAAGTGTACTCCTGTTTGTATCAGAAATATGGGGCCCTGGTTATTCGGATGTGATTGAGAAAGCTCAATTAAAAATTCTTTAAATGGCTTATGTGGCTTCCAAAAAACACTCCTAATGCTTACATTAGAATAGAATTTAACCGTAGGCACACACGACGAAAAATTTTCAAGAGGATGTTGAATTGGTGGAAGGCTCTACAAGAGAAGTCGGCAGATGATCTATCAAGACTGTGCTACATGCGCCTAAAGGAATTATCTGCCAATTATTCAATGCCATTTAATTGGGCGAATGAACTGGAAGGGTATCTTGGGTGCATAGCAGGAAACTTGGTGGAATTGGAAAGGGCGGAAAATATTATTGGAAAAATAAAGACTTATTTAGGGGCTCTCGAGAACCATTTAATTTCGTTTGATATTGAAAGAGTTTTAAACAGCCCATATATAGTCAGTACATTAGAAGAATTAGCTATCTTGCCAGAGGCGAGGAGTACTTATACCTAAAAGTGACATTTTATATGACCAAGGTAATAGCTCAAGTCTGCTTATTAGGTACAAAAAATCGAAGATATATGGTTAGGAACACAATTTACACATTCAATCCAGAAAAGCCATGCCCTCTTTGCGAAGATAGCCAAGACACCATTAAACACTTCATTGTTAAATGCCCTGTTTTGGCAACGAGAAGAAACCACCTCCTGAAAAGTCTCAGCAATCCATGGATAATCTGTTTGGCCTTATGGACACCAATAAGATAAACTGCATAAATCCTTTCCTACTTAGAAGTCTTTAAGTCAGAGGTAAATGAATGCAAACAATATAATTATTAAAATAAAATAAATGTTTTGTTTTTTTTTCTCTATGTTTATATAAAGAAAAGATAAAACAAAAATGTAATTATAAAATGTGGCTGAACCCTTGCTATAACATTGTTAAATATTAAAATATAGCAATAATTTAATTTTGTTCTGCAGTCAATGAATAACACGATTCATTCGACTCTTCCATCAAGGGAAACGAGAAATAATTATAAAATAGTTTATAAAGCAAAAAACAACTTATAGTTTAATTAATGAATGAAAGGTTACTTGGCTTCTGTGGGAGTTTACGTAACATCAAATAAAATCGTTAGTAGTCTGGGATTCTCTCGCTAAATACATAATTTATTAGCTTTTCCTATCTATATTATTAATTTAACATGTAACTCTAGAACTGAATATGAAAAAATTAAATAAAGTGCTCCGTAACATAGTAGAAGTTTAATAACGGAAGAATCTATATATTGGTAACTCAACACTACTAGGTGGTTGGTATATTAAGTGAATAAATACAAACGGAAATAATAAATCTTTTCACTACTGAAATGTAAACAAACAGGTCTGTCAGCTTCTCTCAGAGAAATATATCAGAATATAGCATATTAATTTTATTGAAAACTATTTACTACATCTAGTACTGCAATTTAAAATGAGTCAAAATAATTTTTATCTCAAACAAATTTTAGTAGCCCAATAATTTAAGAAGGGGGGGGGGTTCACCGGAAACACTATAAAGGTCTCTTGAAAACAGTATTTGGTATTTAAGATTCCAATAATGTGATTTATTGTATTGTATTGTTTATGTAACGTGAGTAGAAGTGGGTGTTTGCTGAATGCTGAAAACTGAAAAATGCAATTATCTCGGTTCATAACCAAGAAAGTCCGTCACGCAGGGGCTGCGTAAACTAAGCAGATTTTCCACGTGAAGTTATACAATAGAGAAATTTCACGAGAGTCGAGCAGTTTAGGAAAAGGCCGAACTAGCTTTTGGCGGGAAAGTCACCCGTCCGTTAGACGCACAGATTTAATAAAAATGCAAATATCTCGGTTAATATACAAGATAGAGAATAAATGTAACAATATTTATAGTAAATTTAATTTGCAATAAGATTGATTCTGTATAAGTTTTCGATCCGACGTATAGTAACGGAGATATTTCGAATTTTCGAAAATCCTCCCCTCTAAACCCCCCCCCTTCCACTAGTCCGATTACAGCCATTAACGAACTTGATCTTTCTTTTTACATAAAACGACTAAATATCGAGTTTGGTAGCGATAAATGCGACCGCTAGAGAGGTAACAGACAAATATATATATATATATATATATATATATATATACAGTTTTGAACGGACCTCATTTTCGTCAGCTACTATGTAGTATCGAGGGACATTTTAAGAAAAATTTCGAAAATTCAGTCAAGAGTCCAACCCCAATAGCTGATTTCCCTTATGGGAAATCTGCTAATAGAGAAAATATGTATATAATAATATTTATAGAACATTAAAATTGCAATAATATTAGTTTTATACAATGTTTCGTTCCGACGTATAGTAACGAAGATTTTCGAAATATCAACCCCTCGAAACCCCCCAGCTCCCACTTATCCGATTTTGACATTTACGAACTTGATCATTCTTTTTACATAAAATGATTAAAATTGAGTTCGGTAACGATCCAAAATTGCTACCGCTAGAGCGTTAATAAATATATATATATATATATATATATATATATATATATATATATATATATATATATATATATATATATATATTATATTTTAGAAAATATAAAAATAAATGCAGCAACACACATCAATAATAGTAGCATAATAAAAAAAATAACAATTACACAGTATCTATGGTACAACATAAGAATAAGTTTAATTATTACAATTTATTATTTAAACAGCCCTCAATAATAATTAGTTGTAACATATATATATATATATATATATATATATTTGTCTGTTACCGCTAAGCAGTCGCAATTTTTACCAAACTCGATATTTGGTCGTTTCATGTAAAAAGAAAGATCAAGTTCGTTAACGGCTGAAATCGTACGCGTGGAAGGGGGGGGGGCCGTTAGAGGGTATGATTTTCGAAAATTCGAAATATCTCCGTTACTATACGTCGAATCGAAACATTTTACAGAATCAATCTTATTGCAAATTAAATTTGCTATAAATATTGTTATATACATGTATTCCCTATCTTGAATATTAACCGAGATATTTGCATTTTTATGAAATTTGGGCCGATAACGGATTTTTGAATTTCCCGCGAAAAGCTAGTTCAGCCTTTCGCCGTAACTGTTCGGCTCTCCTATGGAGATTTCTCTATTGTATAGCTTCACGTGGGAAATCTGCTTAGTTTACGCAGCCCCTGCGTGACGGACTTTTTTTCAATAGATAAATCTACAAACTGGTACACTTAACCACCACCGTGAGTAAATACAAACGGTAATGAGAAATCTTTCAATTAATTTTAACAAGCTCCTTACGGAAGCGGTTTCGTTTTCGACGAAAATGAGGGTCGTTCAAAATTATATATATGGTGTTGTTTTTTGGAGTTTTGGTTAGTGTTGGTGAAAAAATCTTAGTTTATTCCAATATTTCGAGAATATTTATTTTATTTTCTTCAGGACTAAAAAGTACAGGTACTACTTTATATATATATATATATATATATATATATATATATTTTAAATTAAGATCTTAAAAATTATCGTTGTTCCTTTGTATTTCATTTTATATATATTGCACATTGTTATTAGAGTGTAACAAATAGTGTTTGTGTTAATTTACTACCAAACTAAAGATACTTATATATATTAGGAGTACTGAGTATAACCTCAAGTTTGTTATAAATGGTTTGGTCACTGCCTTATTTTTTGTATTACTACAGTATATTGTTTATGTTTGTTGAACTATGCTATATATAACTATTCACATGTGTTATTAGCAGATTTCCCTTAGGCGAAATCAGCTATTGAGGTTATACTCACGTAAGAATTTTCGAAGAATTTCTTCAAATGTCCATCGATCCTACCCATGAGATAACGAAAATGAGGTCCGTTCAAAACTATATATATATATATCTATATATATATATATATATATATATATATCTATATATATATATATATAGACATATATATATATATATATATATATATATTTGTCTGTTAACGCTCTAGTGGTCGCAAGTTTTTAAACGTCACCAAACTCGAAATTTAATGGTTTATATAAAAAGGAAGATCAAGTTCGTTAACGGCTGAAATCGGACCAGTGGGAGAGGAGTTTAGAGGAGGGGTAGTTTCAAAAATTCGAAATATCTCCGTTATTATGCATCGAATCGAAAAATTATATAAAACCAATCTTATTGCAAATTAAATTTACTATAAATACTGTTAAATACATTTCTCTCTCATTCTCTATCTTGAATATTAACCGAGATATTTGAATTTGTAATCTGCATGTTCGGACTTTCCGCCGAGAGCTCTGGTGGCCATTTCCATAACTATTCGTCCCTCTTGAATGGGTTTAGAGGTTAGGTTAACTGTTTTTTGGGGCTAGAAACTTCTGGGTTATTACGCCCTAAATAATGTTTTAGGTTTAGATGTTTCTTACTACTACAAATGTTATTAGGCAGATTTCTCTATTTTAGAACTTAACGTGGGAAATCTGCTTAGTTTACGCAGCCCCTGCGTGACGGACTTTTAATTATTGTTATATTATTATTTTTTTATTTTTTTTAAAATAAATTGTTTTTTTTTTTTTATTAAAGTTACAATGTTATTGTTATTTTATTATGTTACAACAAATTATTGTTGAAAGTTGTTTAAATAATAAATTGTAATAATTAAACTTATTCTTATGTTGCACCATTGATACTGTGTTATTGTTATTTTTGTTATTATGCACTATTATTCCTATGTGTTGCTGCATTTATTTTTATATTTTGTAAAATATAATATATATATATATATATATATATATATATATATATATATATTAACGCTCTAGCGGTCGCAATTTTTGTTGGATCGTTACCGAACTCAATATTTAATCATTTTATGTAAAAAGAATGATCAAGTTCGTTAATGTCAAAATCGGATAAGTGGGAGCTGGAGGGTTTCGAGGGGTTGGTATTTCGAAAATCTCCGTTACTATCCGTCGGAATGAAACATTGTATAGAACCAATCTTATTGAAAATTAAATGTACTATAAATATTGTTATATACATTTTTTCTCTATTAGCAGATTTCCCTTGAGGGAAATCAGCTATTGAGGTTGTACTCATGACGGAATTTTTGAAATTTTTCTTCAAATGTCCATCAATCCTACCTATGAGATGACGAAAATGAGGTCCGTTCCAAACTGTATATATATATATATATATATATATATATATATATATATATATATATAGATAGATATATATATATATTTGTCTGTTACCGCTCTAGCGGTCGCAATGTTCGGTAGATCGTTACCAAACTCGATATTTAGTCGTTTTATGTAAAAGAAAGATCAAATTCGTTAACGGCTGAATTCGGAATAGTGGGAGGGGGGGTTTAGAGGGGAGGATTTTCGAAAATTCGAAATATCTCCGTTACTATACGTCGGATCGAAAACTTATACAGAATCAATCTTATTGCAAATTAAATTTACTATAAATATTGTTATATACATTTATTCTCTATCTTGAATATTAACCGAGATATTTGCTGCAACTGTTCAACTCTCGTATGAAGATTTCTCTAATGTATAACTTCACGTGGGAAATCTGCTTAGTTTATGCAGCCCCTGCGTGACGGGCTTTTTTCTACCCAACTCTGCCCACGCTGTACCGTTGAGTTTCCCCATACCAGCGATCTCCATTTAATAAGAGATATCAAATTTTGAATAGATAAATTTTATACGTTTGTTACATAAATGAATTTTATTACTCACGTTACATAAACAATACAATACACTAACTCACATTATTGGAATCTTAAATACCAAATACTGTTTTCAAGAGACCTTTATAGTGTTTCCGGTGAACCCCCCCCCCTTCTTAAATTATTGGGCTACTAAAATTTGTTTGAGATAAAAATTATTTTGTCTCATTTTAATTTGGCGTTCTAGATGTAGTTAATAGTTTTCAATAAAAATAATATGCTATAGTCTGATATATTTCTCTGAGAGAAGCTGACAGACCTGTTTGTTTACATTTCAGTAGTGAAAAGATTTATTATTTCCGTTTGTATTTATTCACTTAATATACCAACCACCTAGTAGTGTTGAGTTACCAATATATAGATTCTTCCGTTATTAAACTTCTACTATGTTACGGAGCACTTTATTTAATTTTTTCATATTCAGTTCTAGAGTTACATGTTAAATTAATAATATAGATAGGAAAAGCTAATAAATTATGTATTTAGCGAGAGAATCCCAGACTACTAACGATTTTATTTGATGTTACGTAAACTCCCACAGAAGCCAAGTAACCTTTCATTCATTAATTAAACTTTAAGTTGTTTTTTGCTTTATAAACTATTTTATAATTATTTCACGTTTCCCTTGATGGAAAAGTCGAATGTATCGTGTTATTCATAGACTGCAGAACAAAATTAAATTATTGCTATACGTAAAATAACCTATGAGATGGTAATTCTGGATTCTTGCTAAATATTCTATTTTATTACTTTTTAAAATTTATAACTATTTTTTTTCAAGGGTTTCAGCCATATTTTATTTATTTATATTTTTGATTTATCTTTTCTTTATTTAATCATAGAGAAAAAAAAACATGAATTCATTTATTTTTTTTTAATAACTTATATTGTTTGAATTCATGTACCTCTGACTTAAAGACTTCTAAGTAGGAAAGCATTTATGCAGTTTATCTTATTGGTGTCCATAAGGCCAAACAGGTTATCCGTGGATTGCTGAGACTTTTTAGGAGATACCCGTAGTTTCTCCTCTCTGCTAAAACAGGGCATTTCAGAATGAAGTGCGTAACTGTGTCTGGTGGCCTATCTCTCACAAAGGGGGCATGGGCTTTTCTGGATTGAATTGTGTAACTTGTCCTACCCAACTTTCAATCTTTGCCATTTTTTTATATTCCTATATAAGCAGATTGGGATATAACCTTTGGCCTTTTAAAAAAATGGCACATTTTGGTAGAGGTACTCCTCGCCTCTGCCAAGGGGAGCTAATTCTTCTAAAGTAACTTGGCTATATGTGCTGTTTAAAACTCTTTCAATATCCCTAATGAGATTAAATGGGTTCTCAGGAGAGGCCCCTAAATTAAGTCTTTATTTTTCCATTAATATTTTCCGCCCCTTTTCAATTCCCACCAAGTTTCCGGTTATGCACCCAAGATACCCTTTCCAGTTCATTCGCCCAATTAAATGGCATTGAATAATTGGCAGATAATTCCTTTAGGCGCATTGTAGCACAGTTACTTGAATAGATCATCTGCCGACTTCCCTCTTGTAGAGGCATACCACCAATTTCAACATCCTCTTGGAAGAGTTTTTCGTCATCGTGTGTGCCTACGGTTAAATTCTATTCTAATGTTAAGCATTAGGAAGTGTTTTTTTTGGAAGCCACATAAAGCCATTTGAAAAGAATTTTTAATTGAGCTTTCTCAATCACATCCGAAATAACCAGGGCCCCATATTTTCCTGATACAAACAGGAGTTGACACTTTCACATAGTGCATCCGAACAGCATACATTTCGGTCTGCCCAAGTTTCAGACTTTGGCTTTTAAATAATGTATGCGTAATAAGGCAGCATTGGCATGAGCAACCTTTTGCCTAAGAAGTGAGTACTGGCTTGATAGAATTTTCATTGTGGATGAGAAAGTTACCCCCAGGCATGTAAAAATGAATTTGTAAGCTGGATTGGGTTAAATATTCTATTTTAAAATCACATTGTTCGTCAATTATATTTATACATATATTTGATTGCATGTTATATATTAACGCCCACTTTTTTTGCAAATATGGCTAATACGGGACGGGGTATTTACAGTATTTAGTTGCACAACCCTTCTCCCCCACCTGGTCTAAGTAGATTATACTGAAATGACTCTTCGCCAACAGATCAAATTACTATTGCCCAGGCCGGGGAATCGAATTTCGCCAGTCTAGATTTACCATGTGAAATTTTAAGGACCTAACGCATTAATCACGTGGCGAACCTGAGCCCCGGAAATATTTTGATTTTCCTGTGGTTATATGAAAGGTCCACGTCACGCAGGGGTCCTGCTTTTAAATCTATGGCAGATTTCACTCGTGGAAGCCAATAAGAATAGATAAGTCAAACATACTGTTAACACAACACACCGTGAATAATTAAGTGAATAAATACGAAACGGTAATAAGAAAATCTTTCAGACCGCGCAAATTTAACAAACTGTAAATGAAATTTGACATTTGCACATTACAGTATGCCCATTATAAATGGCCATATATTTTAATATTCTGAGAATTCCCAGCAACAGAGCAACATTAAGATTATTATGTTAATATGAATGCCGTATCAATTGTATTGTTTTTAACCTTTAAAATTAAGAATTATATCCAATTTGGAGTGAAGTCACCATGTGCTCTAGCATTTTCATAGATAGACGCCGATGGATTTTTGATATTGAACATTCAAAGCTCTTAACGTCGGTACACTAAGTAAAAATAACGGAGAATTTCGATAATTAAATCACGTTTTTAAATGCTCCCTTTGTAAGCGTATTTCAGACGTAGTTCAAAGTTTTCACTCCCGGATTAGCCCTAATAAAAGGACCACCCTCTCCTCGGCGGATTAAAGTCAAGTCATATTCGGCATCCTCTGGAGGGGAGACCCACGTTTGTTGACGAAGCGGACGCGGTAATACGTTTTGCTTGCCAATCCGGCCTTGCCTGACCAGTCTACTGCCTGTATCTACCTCTCACCGGCCTATAGTCTGCACTTCCATTAAACAGCTAAGTGTTTCAATTGTAATATATACTAAGTATAATTAAGTGTCCCATTATATTTTCAAAGGTGCCTTTTTCATTTTTGATATTTATAATTGGGAGAATATTTTTATTATAAATAAATTTATTTATATTATGAATTTGGACTTGAGTCGATTGTTTGGTGGCCCTTCCTAAATTCTATGTTAAATGATTTGTTTGTGGGTTGTTTCTTCCATATATTTACAGCGTTCCACTGTGTTATTGCTGCCAGCCAGATCACAAACAAAAAACTCCCGACAGGAAGAAGCGTTCTGGAATGTAAACAAAAAGGGGTATGCCAACCTCTCACCGGAAAGAAAAACATATACATAGATATGTATATATACATACCTATATATATATATATATATATATACACACACACACACACACACACACAAACACAAAACACTGTTGAAAATTATATATATATTATTTTGAACAGACCTCATTTTCGTCATCTCCTGGGTAAGATCGATGGACATTTGAAGACATTGTATTCAAAATCGATCAAGAGTACGACCTCGAAAGTGGGATACGGGGCACTATATATATATATACACCAAACATCACACAAACACAAAAACACTGTTCAAAATTATTTATATATTTATTATTTTGACAACAGACCTCATTTTCGTCATCTCCTGGGTTTAGATCGATGGGACATTTGAAGACATTTTTGAAATTTCGCATCAGAGTACGACCGCCGAAAGTGGTTACGGCACTGTAATACGACAGTATTTTTCACCCGATTAGGGGAGGGGGGGGGGTTGTTCAGAGACGAACAGTCAAAATATCTCTGTTATGGGGAGCGTCTGAAATGTAAACAAACTGGTCTCTTAACCTCTCACCTGAAATAAACAATTACGGAAATATATCCGTGTATAATATACTAATTTGAACTATTTACTATATCTATTATTGTAATTTATAATGAATCAGGGTAGTTTTTAATCTCAATCAAATTTTAGTAGTCCAAGAACTTGTTTGCCTGCGTGACGGACTTTTTTTTTTCTTTGTGCGCAAAACAAGAGTAAATAAATTTAACTTAGTGGTTATAATGAGTTGTAACTGAAGAGATTAATGCTAGTTTGCATTGGATTCTCTGTAGAACCATGTACTGGATAACCTGAGTTAAAGATAACCTACATTAACAGCATTTGGCCGTAAACCATAGCCATATCGTATAAATAAAATTATTTATTGACGTCCAATTTTTGCAACTAAGGCTAATTGGGACGGGTTATCTACAGTTTACCACCCTTTTCTAGCCAGGGTGGGTCTTTGGATGTTATTTAATAAATTTCGTCACTAAATAAATTCCTTTTCCCAGGCGAGAATCGAACTCGCCACTATAATTTTTAGCAGATTTCCCTTAAGGAAAATCAGCTATTGAGGTCGTACTCATGACGGAATTTTTGAAATTTTTCTTCAAATGTCCAACGATCCTACCCGGTAGATGGTGAAAATGAGGGCCGTTCAAAACTGTAAATATATCTATAAAAGTATATATCTATATATTTGTCTGTTACCACTCTAGCGGTCGCAATTTTTGTTTCATTGTTACGAAACTCGATATTTAGTCGTTTTATGTAAAAAGAAAGATCAAGTTCGTTAACGGCTGAAATCGGACCAGAGGGGTTTAGAGGGGAGGATTTTCGAAAATTCGAAATATTTCCGTTACTATACGTCGGATCGAAAAATTGTACAGAATCAATCTAATTGCAAATTAAATTTACTATAGAAATTGTTATATATTTATTCTCTATCTTGAATATTAACCGAGCTATTTGCATTTTTATTAAATCTGGGCGGATAACGGATGAAAGTGAGCTTCCCGACAATAGCTAGGTCGGCTGTTTCCTTAGCTGTTCGGCTCTCGTGAAATTTCTCTATTGTAAAACTTCACGTGGGAAATCTGCTTAGTTTACGTGACGGACTTTTGTATATATATAAGCCAATAAGTATGTATTTAACCTATACTTCTTTCTTAGCTATTTGTTCTGTAATGCCTGTTTTCATCCACCCTTTCTTTTATTCTACTTTACTGAAATTGCTTTTGTAATTCTGATTTTCCTCATCACTGACTTTGTATTTTTCACTCCTTTTCCTTATTGCTTCTTGAAATATCAGATTCAATAAATACAAAAATAAAATTTTCATTCTTAATAATCTTTTATATATGAAGAAAGCTTTATCCTTTTTTTTGTATGGATTAAAAATGATCAAGCTCCTTATTTCTTCATATTAAGTTCATCTTTAGTATGAGTACAACTTCAATAACTGATTTCCGTTAAGGGGAATCTGATAAATGGTGTTTTTCCTCCGAAACTACATATTATACAATGACAGTATGAGAGAGGCCGTGGAATTCATGTTTACGAGGAGTTCAACACTCAGACAAACAAATGTTCTTGGAATGCCGAATATCGCCCTTGTGTATTTTATCTCCGGCTCACGATATATATGGCGGTATCCAAAAAAAAAACTTATTTCTCGAAAGTAAATATCCTTGAGCATATATCTCTAAGGGGTAACCGCATATTGAGTTTGTATACCCCACATAAAAAAATATCAGGGGGGGGGTCAACAGAACGTATTTGCGTATATCTCACAAAGCAAAAGTTCAATGAAAACTTGGTGAAATAACAGCTTATTGTTAATATGACATGAGTAGAAGTGGGGGTTTACTGAAGGCAGAATACTAAAAAATGCAAATATCTCGGTTAATATTCAAGATAGAGAATAAATGTATCTACTTAACAATTGTTATAGTAAATTGTAATTTGCAATACGTATGTTTCCAATTTTTCGATCGGACGTATAGTAACATAGATATTTCGAATTTTCGAAATTCCTTCCCTCTAAACCCTCCCTCCCACTGGTCCGATTTCAGCTGTTAACGAACTTGATCTTTCTTTTTACATAAAACGACTAAATATCGAGTTTGTTAACGATCAACCAAACATTGCGACCGCTAGAGCGGTAACAGACAAATATATATATATATACAGTTTTGAACGGACCTCATTTTCATCATCTACTAGGTAGGATCGATGGACATTTGATTATATATATATAATTGTAACCTCTGTGTGTACATTGATTTTTTTTGCGAAATTTCACGATAATTTTTCGTTTCACATGTCATAGACACCATAACTGCATTTTGTTTCTTTGGTGTCTGTTTGTTTGTTTATTTGTTTGTTTGTTTGTTACCTTTTCACGCATAAACGGCTAAACCGAATTTTATGAAACTTGGCATGTATGAATTTTAGGGTATACGGTTAGAACAGGAGTGGGGGTTATAAGGGAGGCCTGAAATATAAATTTACGATATTTCACTGTCTATATGTTTTTCGACAAACATGCACATAACAAAAGTTGTTTACTTTGTTATTTAGATTAACTTTTTTTTTTTTTTTTATACATTTCTCCAGGAACAATGTGTGGAGCAAGTAATTTGCGTAGAAATATTGATATGCTCAACAATTCATTCCAATTTGAACTATGAGGTACCTCACCTGGAAAAATTAATTCAAATCTTTGTTAATATTTTGTCCTTACTGAAATCTATGCATAATGCACAGGAGACGGGAAATATGAAAATTTGGAGGACAGTGAAGACATACATAAAATATTAATTTTATTATTAACAAATGCCAACAACGGGTATTAACCCTAAACACTGGGATGGGTAAATGTCAAAATATTGTGCAAATTAAAGCCTTGCCAAAAAAATAGCATCACCATTCAGCCTCAAATCAATTCCCGGGCGAAGCCGGTTATCTGAGCTAATATATATATATATATATATATATATATATATATATATATATATATATACACACACATTTGAACGGACCTAGTTTTCGTTATCTACTAGGTAGGATGGATGTACAATTGAAGAAAAACTTAGAAAATTTCGTCATGAGTAACAACCACAATAGCTGATTTCCTTTGAGGGAAATCTGCTAAAACATTTCATTACAGCCACTCATAACAAACTGCCATATAAGCGTGAATTGGTTCAGTAAATACCATTCAAGACTTTTTGACAACAATTACTTCAAGAAACGTCAGTCGCGCAGGGGCTGCGTAAACTAAGCAGATTCCCTGAGTGCTGGTCTAACACATTTTTGATATCACCTCACTACGTATACTCTAGTTAGATTTTAAAAAAAAGATTAGAAGAAGGGGGGGGGGTTACTGATGACAGAAAACCTGAAATAACTCCATTAATACATAAATTACCATAAAAATGAATAGAGCAACAATTGTAGAAAAGTTTAATAAGATTGGTTCTGTTTCATTTTTTCATCTGACTCATAATAACGGAGACATTTTGGATTTTCTAATCCCCCTCTAAACCACCGTGGCTAGTTTTATATATATAGATGTATATTTTTCTGTTATAGCTCTAGCGCAAGTTTTGTTTGATCGTTCCCAAACTCGATATTTTGTTGTTTTATGTAAAAAGAAAGATCGAGTTCGTTAATGGCTGAAATCTAACCAGTTGGTGTGGGGGGGGGGGTTAGAGGGGGAGAATTATGAAAATTCGAAATATCTCCGTTATTATGCGTCGAATCGAAATAGTGTATAAAACCAATCTTATTGCAAATGTAATATTCAATAAATGTTATTATGTGCGTAACTGTCTTTAATATTAGCCGAGATATTTTCATTTTTATTAAGTGCAGGCGGATAAAGGACCAGATGAAATCGGCTAACTTCGGTTCTAGTTCGACCATTTTCGTAACTGTTCGGCTCTCGTGAAATTTATCTATTGTAAAACTTCACGTGGGAAATGTGTCTAGTTTGCACAGCCCCTGCGTGGCCGACTTTTTTTTTTTGATACAGTTTTTTTTTTAATTTTGAGTTATATTGTTTATTTTTTACAACGTTAAATTTTGAACCAAATCGCCTAGTTGCGGGTGCTCCTGCTGTATTTTTTGTATATATTATGTGTGTGTATGTGTGTGTGTGTGTAATTTTAAATGGGTCTAATTTCTGTCATCTTCTTAATAGGATCCATGGACATTTGAATTTAATTTTTCGAAAATCCAATCATGAATCTGCTTACTAATGCCGGGGAATCCTTGCATTATAATCTAACCTCTGAACTCATCGACATTCCGGAAATAACTTAGAATGAATCTGGGACATTGGGGTTAGCTCATTCGTAATTTATCCGTTTGGCTTGACCTGCTGAATACGAAAAATGTGGGTAACCACAATGATGGCGGTCTGATAGGGATCCCTGCTTGGAATATATTCCAGGGCAACAGATGTCTTCGGTCCGACCCTTGAATTGTAGATTCGTTGGCGGACATGGAAAACTCAGATTCATAGGGATGGCACGAACTAAGCAGATTTCCTAAGTTATGACACACTAGTCATGTGCTCTTGCTATTTTTTTTTTTTTTTGCTATGTCTAAGTAAATACTGTATGAGTAGAAGAAAGGATTTTTTGGCGGATGTAAAAAATGTAAACACAGAGACTAAGTATTTGAGCTACTAAAAATGTAAAAAAGAACAATTGTCTAGCATAAATCAAATAAATAATAAAATTGAAATGTCGGTATGTACATTGATTTTATTTTTTTGAAAATTACACGATGATTTTTCGTTTCACGTGGAATTGAAACGATATCAACAATTTTTGGCTTTGGTGTCTGTTGGTTTCCGAACCGAATTTTATAAAATTTGGTTGATAAATTACTACTAACCCAATTTGGACTAGGGTATACTAATATTCTCTTAGACGAACAGGAGTGGGGGTTATATGGGAGGCCTGAAATTAAAAATAACGATATTTCGTTTCCCATTGGTTTTTCGGCAAATATGCACATAACAAAATTTGTATATTCTGTTATTTAGATTAATTTTTGTTATATACATTTTTGGGGGGTTGTAATTGAAGACTGAAATTAAATAACGAAATTTCGTTTTTATTTTATTTTTTTTTCAGCAAACATGTACAAACAGAAGGTGATTATTTGATTATTTAGAGTAACTCTTGTTGTATTCATTTTTGTCGAACAACAAAGTAGACACCAGATACAGGCTGATTTGTTTTAGCAGATTTCCCTTAGGGGAAATCAGCTATTGAAGTCGTACTCTTGACGCGATTTTCGACATTTTTCTTCAAATGTTTATCGATCCTACCTAGGAGATGACGACAATGAAGTCTGATCAAAATGATAAATATATATTTGTTCAAAATGATATATATTTGTCTGTTACCGTCTCTAGCGGTGGCAATTATTATTTAATCTTTACCAAACTCGACATTTAGTCGTTTCATGTAAAAAGAAAGATTAAGTTTGTTGACGGCTGAAATCGGGCCAGTGGGAGGGGGGGGGTTTAGAGGGGAGGATTTTTGAAAATTCAAAATATCTCCGTTTCTGTACGTCGGATCGAATAATTGTATACTGTAATTAATGTTATATACATTTATTCTCTGTCTTAAATATGAACTGAGCAATTTGCATTTTATAGTTTTCAGCCTTTCACCCCCACTTGTACTCATGTTACATAAACAATACTTTATTATATAATAAACCACATTATTCAAAGGTTAAATGCCAAATATTGTATTCAAGAGACCTTTATTATATGCGATACATGCAAATATGTTCTGGTGAACCCCCTCCCTCCCTCTTAAGGTCTTGGACTACTAAAATTTGATTCATTGAGATAACAATTATTCTGACACATTATTAATTACAGTACTAGATATAGTAAATAGTTCTCAATAAAATCAATATGTTATAATCTGATATATTTCATTTATTGTTTTCTTTCAGGTGTGAGGCTGGCAGATCTGTTTGTTTACATTTCAAACGCTTCCCGTCGGCAGGTTATTGAAGTTCACTGAAACATTTCTTGTTTCCTTTTGTATTTATTTACTTAACATTTACGGTGGTGTTGTGTTACCGGTATGTAGATTTTCTATTACTAAACTTCACTAGGAAAATCTGCTTAGTTTACGCAGCCCCTGCGTGACGGACTTTCAAATCTAGACATATTATGACAAATTTTGTTTTTAGACTTATATCATACTTCTCAGTTTGGTTCGGCTTAGGGGAGTTATTAATCTCACCCGCCCCTCTTCTCATAACTTATTAATTTAATAAAGTAACATATTAATTTACAATAGAAACATAACTTTGAGCATTTCGATTATTTACTTTTTATAACTTGTTATTTGAACTAAGGCGAAATATAGGCTTTATCTGATCTGATCTTTAGTATTAAATGAAACAGTTAAGAAAAACAAACACTCACGTCATCACAATAAGTATTTGGATACATCGGGTAAAGATCTTGTGAAAACATTATTTGACATTTAAGCTTCTACATAAGTGGTTCATTATATAACAAATTAATGTTAATGTGAAATGAGTAGGAGTGGAGGTAAACTAAAGACTAAAAATTAAATAAATCCAAAAATCTTGGTTAATATTCAAGATATAGAAAAAAAATTATATAAAAACATTTGTAGGTAATAAAATTTTCACTAATGTTGGTACTAAAATTTCTCTCCAAAACTCATAATGACGGGGATATTTTGAATTATCGAAATTCCCACCATTAAACCCGCCGCCCTTCCGATGGTCCGATTCCAGCCATTAATGAACTTATATTTAGTTTTATATAAAACGTTTAAAATCTATTTTAGTAACGATCAAACTGAAATTGTGACCACTATAACGATAATAGACAAATGTATACATATATATATATATATATATATATATATATATATATATATATATATGTATATATATACAATTAATTGGACTAATATTAAAGTAAGTTTAATAATTACATAGTTTTATATCTTACTACTCACAACAAAACTTTATTTATGGTTGTTTTGTATTGTATGTTCAGAGAAGTCGGTTTGGCACTGATTTTTGTTGTCTATACAGAGTCACGGCACAACACTGTTCTTCACATTAAACCCTTTATCGCACTGCACTTAGTCGCACTGTTGCCATGAACGCACTGAGGAATCACTGAAGGACTGGTGAGAACAAACTAAACTGTCGGGAGAGTTGTACACCGCTTATAGTGAGGAGCGGCACCTGCATCAAAGGAATCTGTCCCGACGGTACTGGACTCTAAATCTGGAACAATCCCGGCTCCACTAGACACGTCGGGCGCCGATAGTCCTTCCTCAGTCGGATCCTTTCATCTCCTTCGTACTTCCTAAATACGTGGCTCTCTCTGTTTAATTTTTCATATATTTTTTTATTATTATTATTTTACGTCCACTTTATGCTACTAGGCTAATTGGGACTCTAATTATTGACAGAAAATATTTGCAAAATTAACATTTGCTCTCTCTCACTCCCTCCCTCTCTCTCTCTCTCTCTCTCTCTCTCTCTCTCTCTCTCTCTCTCTCTCTCTCTCTCTCTCTCTCTCTCTCTCTCTCTCTCTCTCTCTCTTCTCTCTCTCTCTCTCTCTCTCTCTCTCTCTCTCTCTCTCTCTCCCCCCCTCCCACTTGTCCGATTTTAGCCATTAATGAATTTGATCTTTATGTTTACATAAAAGGTTTAAATACCAAGTTTGGTAATGATCAAGCAAAAAATTGCGAACATTAGAGCGTTTAAAAGACAAATATGTATATATATATATATATATATATATATATATATATATATATATATATATATATATAACCTCATTTTCGTCATCTCCTGGGTAGGATCGATGGACATTCCATCTCCTTCGTACTTCCTAAATACGTGGCTCTCTCTGTTTAATTTTTCATATATTTTTTTATTATTATTATTTTACGTCCACTTTATGCTACTAGGCTAATCGAGACGGGTTATCTACACGTTACCATCCTTTTCTAGCCAGGGTGGGCCTAAGGAGTTTATTTAATGAGTCCGTCATTAAATAAATTTCTACTGCCCAGGGCGGGATTCGAACCCGCCACTCTAGGTCTGTCATGCGAGATTAGGATCAACGCCCTAGCTCGCACGGCCAACCCGAGCCCCTTTCATGTATTTAATTTTCGCAACACTATATTTCATACATTATAATATAAGGATTTTTTTTTAAATTGATGGCTGTGTGTAGAACAAAAACTTTTAATTAGTTGAATAGTGGTAAGAAATAAAACATTGTAATTAACAATCTTTTCTTTGTTTTTTTCTAATTTTGGATAGAAATAAACCCTTGAGAATGAGTGGCGACTCAAACCGGGGATGAAATAAATGACTATGTGCAAGAATTATTATTTTCCTGACCTTGTGGCTCAAAAAACATTCTTTTGTATATATATATATATATATATATATATATATATATATATATATATATAGGTGTGTGTGTGTGTGTGTGTGTGTGTGTGTGTGTGTGTGTGAGTGAATGAATGGACTTCATTTCGTCATTTCCTTTGTAGGATAAATGCAAATTTGAATACATTTTTCGGAAGTCGCTTCATAAGTATTCCTCTTTGAGAATCTGCTAAAAACACGATACTACAATTTCAAATCGCTTTAACCTGGCGTTTCTAACTGGATGACATTTTTGGTATGAATATTTCCGGATTAGATGCGAAGGAGTTTGACAGTCTTCCCCCTCCTGAATTATTTCCTTACCAAATCTCATTAAAGTAGTTTTGCTGGTACAGTGGTTAGCAGATTGTGCTTGTCTTGGGCACTGCGGTGCGCTTATTAAATGAAGAGATATTTCTGTCCAATGTTAAAGCCATCTCTCTCTCTTCTCTCTCCTCTCTCTCTCTCTCTCTCTCTCTCTCTCTCTCTCTCTCTCTCTCTCTCTCTCTCTCTCTCTCTCTCTCTCTCTCTCTCTCTCTTTCTCTCTCTCTCTCTCCTTCCCTCTCCCTCTCTCCCTCTCTCTCTCTGTCTCCCCCCTCTCTCTCTCCCCCCTCTCTCTCTCTCTCTCTCTTCTCTCTCTCTCTCACTCACTCCCTCTCTCTCTCTCTCTCTCTCTCTCTCTCCCCTCTCTCTCTCTCTCTCTCCCTCTCTCTCTCCCTCTCTCTCTCTCTCCCTCCCACTCTCCCTCCGTCTCTCCTCCTCTCTCACTCCCTCTCCTTATATCTCTCCCCACCATCTCTCACCCTCTCTCCTCCTCTCTCTCTCTCTTCTCTCTCCCTCTCTCTCTCTCTCTCTCTCCCCCCCCTCTCTCTCTCCCTCACTCCCTCCCTCTCTCTCTCTCTCTCTCTCTCTCTCTCTCTCTCACTCTCTCTCTCCCCTCTCTCCCTCTCTTCCCTCTCTCCCTCCCTCTCTCTCTCTCTCTCTCTCTCCTCTCACTCTCACTCTCTCTCTCTCTCTCTCTCTCCCTCCCTCCCTCCCTCTCTCCCTCCCCGGAGCGTTGACTCCGGAAGTGCACTCTGCATTATATTAAAAAACCAGTAGAGGACTTGGCCTTCTTATTGATCCTTATCAATTGGTTCCTCTACCATCCAGCATATTCCAGAGATAGATACTGTTTTGTTTATTATTATTTACGTCCACTTTATGCTACTAAGGCTAATCGTGACGGGTTATCTACAGGTTACCACCCCTTTCTGGCCAGGGTGGGCTTATGGAATTTATTAAATGAGTCCGTCATTAAATAAATTTCTACTGCCCATTGCGGGAATCGAACCCGAAATGTGCTTACAATTAGTGAAATATATCTGAATATAACATATCAATTTAATGAAAACAATTTACTAAAAACTAGTGCTGTAATTTGAAATGAATCAGAGTCATTTTCATCTCAATTACTCAAATTTTGGTAATCAGAGAACAAAAGAAGGGGGGATATATCTCACAATGTAAAAGTTCAATGAAAACAATATTTGGCATTTAAGCTTGCTATGAAATGGTTCACGATATAACAGCTTATTATTAATATGACATGAGTAGAAGAGGGGGTTCGCTGCAGGACCAAAAATGCAAATATCTCGGTTCATATTCAATATAGAGAATAAATGTATAAAACAATATTTATAGATCATTTAATTTGCAATTGTTTTATCAGACGTATAGTAACAGAGATATTTCGATTTTTCGAAAATTTCTCTCCTCTAAATAAATTATATATATAAAACCTCATTTTCGTTATCTCCTGGGTAGGATCGATGGGCATTTAAAGAAAATTTTCGAAAATCGCCTTCACGGGTACGACCTCAATAGCTGATTCCCTTTAAGGGAAATCTACTAAAACGTATAAACAACATTAGTAGTTGAAAATTACATTATCAATAAGATTATATATATATATATATATATATATATATATATACACACACACACACATACATATGTATATATAATTTTGAACGGACCTCATTTTTGTCATCTCCTTGGTAGGATTTGATGGAAATTTTTGAAAATCGCATCATGACGACCTAAATAGATGATTTTAGGAAATTAATGGAAATCTGCTTAAAACCAATTGTCGAAGGCATATTTTTCATTTTTTATATTGTTTTCTAATGCTTGAGTTTTCATATTGTAATAAATCAGTTTTTCAGCTTTCTTAATTCGATTTTCAATCAATTCATTCATCTGGCCAATAATAACTTTTTTCAAGATATCTATCGGAAAATACATTGATAAATGTCGAGTTGATAATTTTGTATAAGCCTTTTAAAGTATAATAATATATAAGAACGAAGCCGAAGAGAAAATGTTGGAAACGAATCGAATCCATCATTCACGCTTCAAGTAGTTCCGATTCACTTACTATTATTTCCGAGCGGTTGGATTTCCGAAGTGATAAAATAGATTTGTTTTCCTCGGAATTTTCGACAGGATAACATTACTCGATGATTAATAATATATAAATGGCATTTTAATCATTTATCATCATTCTTCATCTGGAGTTGAATATCCCGGACACTAATCCTAGTCATATTTTACTCATTTCACATTCTCTGGCAAAATGATATTGTTATGTTTTATTACCAAAACCAGTAATAAACGTTGTTAATTAAACTTCTTTTGGATTGCAAAATTAAACACACACACAAGTTTCACAGTTTTTATCACTGCACAATTTATTTAACAATGCTCAATACACTTGGTTAATTATTCTTAATTACTACTCACAGTATACACTGATAGCGTCACTGTTCTTCAGATTACACAGTCCAGTAATTCATTCACGGTCACTGAACTTCCCAAAAATACGGCACTATAATGTTACTTACAGAGTCACGGCACAACACTGTTCTGTCTTATAAAAAGTTCGTCACGCATGGGCTGCGTAAACTAAGCAGATTTCCAACGTGAAGTTTAATAGAAAATATACATACTGGTAACACAACACCAACATGAATAAATAAAAACGGAAACAAGGAATGTTTCATCAAATTTCAATAAACTGCCGACAGGAAGCGTTAGGTTAGAAATGTAAACAAACGGGTCTGCCCGCCTCACACCGGAAAGAAAAACAATTACTGAAATATATCAGAATATAACATATTAATTTTATTGAGAACTATTTACTATATCTAGTACTGTACTAGAGACCTTAATAATGAGTGAGAATAATTGTTATCTCAATCAATCAAATTTTAGTAGTCCAAAACCTGGGGCGGGATCACCAGAACATATTTGCATGTATCTCGTATAATAAAGGTCTCTTCAATCCAATTTTTGGTATTTAAACTTCGAATAAATTAAATTAAGGTTTGGCTGAAATAAAAAATCAAATATCGGTTATACAAGATATTGAATAACGTAATAAAATATTTATAGTAAATTTAATTTTCAATAAGATTGATTTCATACAATTTTTCGATCCGACGTACAGTAACGGAGATATTTCGAATTTTCGAAAATCTCCCCCTCTAAACCCCCCCCCCTCCCCCTGCCCTATTTCAGCCGTTAACGAACTTGATCTTTCTTTTACATAAAATGACTAAATATTGAGTTTGGTAACGTTTAAACAATAATTGCGACCGATAGAGCGGTAACAGACATATATATATATATATATATATATATATATATATATATATATATATATATATAAAGTTTTGTACGGACCTCATTTTCGTCATCTCCGGGGTAGGATCGATGGACATTTGAAGATAAATGTCGAAAATCGCGACATGAGTACAACCGCAAAAGCTGATTTTCCCTTAAGGGAAATCTGCTAAAACACTTTACCGCACTGCACTAAGTAGGACGCACTGATGTGATCATCAATACAACTGAGAATAAACTAAACTGTCGGCCGATTTGCACATGCTTATATAGAGGAGCGGCAGCATCAAAGGGCGCGGTCTCGAAGGTACTATACTCTGGTTTGGAACCTACTGGCGCCAGCAGTCCCTCGGCCGGGTCCCTTTCATCTGCCTCGCACCTCCCAAATACGCGGCTATCTCTGCTAATCCTTCATGTATTTAATTTTCTCAACAATATAATAGAGCAGAGATCCGGTCATCAGATGCTGAATTGATTAGAGTTATGCGATTTCAAATTAATTATATGCTGAAGCTCATCTAGTTTAATTTATTGTAAACAAGTACATTCAGCTTGAGGAAAATGCTAAACGGGTTTCCGTGGGGAGGGATGACGCACAGTTGACGTCATATGCATTTTCTATTCTCGCTTTCACACTTAATAAGAACGTTATATTACTGTTACATCACGCTTATGTGTTGTACTCGTAATATTATTTTAAATTATAAACGGTTTTGCTTATTCTTCTGCCAGCTGCAGTACACTATAACTTCTTGACACGATTCACTACACAGGACTCAGAGTCGCTACAGGGGCTTTCAGATCATGTCCCACTGACAGCTTATGTGTTGAAGCTGAGGAACCCCCCCCCCTGGAGTATAGAAGGCAAATGCTGAGTTTTAAATTTTAGCAGATTTCCCTTAAGGTAAATCAGCTATTGAGGTTGTACTCATGACGGAATTTTCGAATTTTTTCTTCAAATGTCCATCGATCCTACCTAGTAGATGACGAAAATGAGGTCCGTTCAAAACTGTATATATATATATATATATATATATATATATATATATATATATATATATATATATATATATGTATATATATATATATATATATATATATATATATATAAAATATATTTGTCTGTTACCGCTCTCGCGGTCGCACTTTTTGTGTAAGCGGTCCGAAACTCGATATTGAACCGTTTTATGTATAAAGACAGATCAAGTTCGTTAATGGCTGAAATCCGACCAGAGGGAGGGGGGGTTTAAAGGGGGGGATTTTCGAAAATTCCAAATATCTCCGTTATTATGCATCGGATCGAAAAATTGTATATAACCAATCTTATTGCAAATTAAATTTACTATAAATATTGTTATATACGTTTATTCTCTATCTTGAATATTAACCGAGATATTTGCATTTTTCAGTTTTTAGCAAACCGCCACTTCTACTCATGTTACGTAAACAATACTCTGCTACATAATAAATCACATTATTGGAAGTTTAAATACCAAAAATGGTATTCAAGAGACCTTTATTATACGAGATACATGCAAATATGTCCTGGTGACTCCCCCCCCCCCATCTTAAAGTTTTGGACTACTAAAATTTTATTGATTGAGATAACAATTATTCTGACTCATTATTAATTACAGTACTAGATATAGTAAATAGTTCTCAATAAAATAATGTGTTATATTTCAGTAATTATTTTTCTTTCTGGTGTGATGCAGGCCGGCCCGTTTGTTTACATTTCTAACCTAACGCTTCCTGTCGGCAGGTTATTGAAATTGGATGAAACATTTCTTATTTCCGTTTGTATTTATTCACGGTGTTGTATTGGCAGTATGTATATTTATCTATTACTAAACTTCCCGAGGGAAATCTGCTTAGTTTACGCAGCCCCTGCGTGACGGACTTTTTATTAATCCTAGACAAAGGCATTAAACAAACCATGTGTAAATAGATTTTTAAATAACATGTATTTAAATAAATATTCTCAAACCTGTCCCAAACAAAAACAGCTTTTAATCCGCCTCCTTCAAAATAACAATATTCATCTATTTTATCAAACACCAATCTACCATAACACCACACTTACACTCCCCCCTTGGTGAGTAAAGAACTATCAAATTGATTTAATGCTAACACAATGTCAAAAATCAAACCCCCTTTCTTCAAAATTTCATCAGACATCTTACAAGGCTGTAATTTTACAAAACCCTAACACTATTAATTTTCACAGACTGATCTAAGACAGAACACGGGACAGGCTCAGCCATCACTATCAAAAACAAACTTACAAATTTAAACTACACGGTGAATCAAGTACTTGTACTGCAGAACTACAGGCCATTATACTAGCTCTTTCAAAATTAGAAAACACAAGTAATTTATGCACAACCTTTAAGTTCTTTACTTTCCTTGGGAAACATCTACTCCAATCACTCACTAATTTCAAAAATACTGGAACTAATACGCGCACTAAGCACTTGTTATTTTAAGGTGTTGCGGTTACCCGGACACAAGGACATTACACAAATGTCTGATATTGACAAATATGCAAAATTAGCAACAAAAATGGCTACTACTGACATAACTATGCTAACACCTCAACAAGATAGCACAAACAAAAATACTCCAACACTGGACTAACTATAAAACACCTACTAACAGAATGCAGATTACGAACATGCTTAAACATTCCGCATGACTTAAACGAACTACAGACTGAGGGTAGCCCACATATTGCCACGATTCTGACATATCTAAAAACAATTGGGCAGTTTGAAAATATTTAATTCGATATTTTAAAAATTTTTAATGTGAGTGCGTTCGTATGTGTTTGTGTGATTGTGTGTGTGTGTGTGTGTGTGTGTGTGTGTGTGTGTGTGTGTGTGTGTGTGTGTGTGTGTGTGTGTGTGTGTGTGTGTGTGTGTGTGTGTGTGTGTGTGTGTGTGTGTGTGTGTGTGTGTGTGTGTGTGTGTGTGAGACAAGTTTAAATTTGAGTGATGCCTGTTTTTGTGAATAGTTTTTACTTCAAAATCACCAAGTTTACTTTTCACCTATTTATTTACCGCTTTTATTTATTATTGTTTTAGCAGATTTCCCTTAATCAAAAAAAAAAAAAAATAAAAGTGTAAATCAGATGAGCAAAAGTGGGGTTTTAATTAAACCTGAAGAAAAGAGGAAAACACAAATAACCAGCTTAATATTCGATTAATGAAAATAAGTCCGTCACGCAAGGGATGCGCAAACAAGCAGATTTCCCACGTGATCTCATCTCATTACATATTCTCTATTTCTATGAAAAAAAAACTGACGAGTAGAAGGAAGGGGGGGGGATGTTTACTGAAGGCTGAAAACAAGGAAGAACTAATAACTTGCTTAGTTCTTGAGTTACGCGAAAATTGCAAAGAACAGAAATTATAGAGCTTCAATAGTTTAACAAGATTGGTTTTTTAACATTTTACGATCCGACTAATAATAACGGAGAAATTATAATGCACTTCACCTGTAAGAGGAATTTAAGCAGATATCAATTGAAGGAAATCAGCTACTGAGGTCGTACTCATGACGCGGTTTCGAAAAATTTCTTCAAATGTCCATCGATCCTACCTAGCAGATGACGAAAAAGTCCGTCACGCAGGGGCTGCGTAAACTAAGCAGATTTCCCATGTGAAGTTTTACAATAGAGAAATCTGCATACTGGTAACACAATACCACCGTGATTAAATAGAAACGGTAATGAGAAATCTTTCAGTTAATTAAAATAAATTCCCAACTGAAACGGCTTCTGAATTGTAAGAATAATTTATATTTTAATAACTCAAATTTTAGTAGTCCAAGAACTAAAGAAGGGGGGGCAGAACGTATTTGCATAAATCTCACAAAGTAACGAAGGTAAGGTAAGGTTAGAAACGACAGGTAAGGTTAGAAGAAGCTTCCACCTGAGCCGAGTACTGGCGGAAATGGCCGATGTAATCCGAACTATACCCGGTCGGGGGGTCTGGTCACAGACTTCATAAAAATGCAAATATCTCGGTTAATATTCAAGATAGAGAATAAATGTATATAACAATATTTATAGTAAATTTAATTTTCAATATGCTTAATTCTGTACAATTTTTCGATCCGACGTATAGTAACGGAGATATTTCGAATTTTCGAACCCCCTCCCCTCTAACACATCACCCCCGCCTTCCCACTGGTCCGATTGGTTCAGACGTTAACGAACTTGATCTTTCTTTTTACATAAAAACGACTTAATATCGAGTTTGGTACTGAGCAAACAAAAAATTGCGACCACTAGAGCGGTAACAGACAAATATATATATAGATAGAATTATATATATATATATATATAGGATCGATGAACATTTGAAGAAAAATTTCGAAAATTCCGTCATGAGTACAACCTCAATAGCTGATTTCCCTTAAGGGAAATCTGCTAAAATGGCGAACGCTCTAAATATTATATATATATATATATATATATATATATATATATATATATATATACTTGCCTATTACCTCTCTAGCGGTCGCAATTCTAATTTGATCGTAACCAAATTCGATATATAAGCGTTTCATACAAAATATCGACTTTTAGAATTTATTCATGGCTGAAATGGAACTATTGGAACACCCCCTGTTTAAGAGGGGAGAATTTATCAAAATTCGGAATATCACAGTTATTACAAGTCGGATAGAAGAATTTTATAAAACCTATTGAATTGAAAATAAAATGTACTATAAATATTGTTATAGACATTTATTCAATATCTATACTTTTAACGGAGAGATTTGCATTTTAGCAGATTTCCCTTAAGAAAGCTATTGAGGTTGTACTCATGACGCGATTTTAGAAATTTTTCTTCAAATGCCCATCGATCCTACCCAGGAGATGACGAAAATGAGGTCCGTTCAAAACTGTATATATATATATGTCTATCTATATATATATATATATATATATGTCTATCTATATATTTGTCTGTTACCGCTCTAGCGGTCGCAATTATTATTTAATTGTTACCAAACTCGATATATAGTCGTTTTATGTAAAAAGAAAGATCAAGTTCGTTAAAGGCTGAAATCGGACCAGTAGGAGTGGGAGGGTTTAGAGGGGAAGTTTTTTTAAAATTCGAAATATCTCCGTTACCATACGTCGGATCAAAAAATTGTATAGAACCAATCTTATTGAAAATTAACTTTACTATAAATATTGTTCTATACATTTATTCTCTATCTTCAATATTAACCGAGATGTTTTGAATTTTTTGTAAATGTGGGCCGGTAACGAACGTTTCAGGCCAAAAGCTAGTTCGGCCCTAACTTTTCGGCTCTCGAATAGAGATTTTTCTATTGTAAAACTTCATGTGGGAAATCTGCTTAGTTTACGCAGCCCCTGCGTGACGGACTTTTTAGTTTTCGGAACTCAGTAAACCTCCCACTCCTACTAATGTCACATTAACAATAAGCTGTTATATATGAAGTACTTTATTTGAAGCCCAAACACCAAATAATGTTCTCATTGAACTTTTAGACGTTTTTTGAACCTGAGTGACGCACTTTATTCTATTTATAAATATAGTATACCTTTAGTAAAAAATTAAATGAGTATTTTTCTAATTTTGGAATATTTCTTGCATTTACTTATGCATCCCATACACACACCAACCGCTTATCCAAAAAAAAAAAAAGGAACCACCTAAATTTTTTAATCGTAGTTCCAACCAAAATTGAAGTGCACCTATTTTTAGCAGGTTTTCCTTAAGGAAAATAAGCTATTGAGGTTGTACTCATGACGCAATTGTCGAAATGTTTCTTCAAATGTCCATCGATCCTACCTAGCAGATGACGAAAATGAGGTCCGTCCAAAACTGAATATACGTATATATATATATTTATCTGTTACCGCTCTAGCGGTCGCACTTTTTGTTTGATCGTTACCAAACTCGATATTTAATCGCTTTATGTAAAAAAAAAGATCAATTTCGTTAATGGCTGAATCGGGCTAGTGGGAGGGGAGAATTGAGAGGGCGGAATTCAGAAATTCGAAATATATCCATTACTATATGTTGGATAGAAAAATTGTATAGAACCAATCATATTAAAAATTAAATTTACTTTAAATATTGTTATATACATTTATTCTCTATCTTGAATATTAACCGAGATATTTATTTTTATTTATTTACATTTTTATTGTGTGTGGATTACAGATGAGATGAGATCGGCTATTGCCGTAAGTTTCCGGATTAGTTCCGTCGTTTCCTACTGCTAAGCTACTTCTAACCTTCTTGCCGTATAACCTTTTGCTTTGTGAGATATATGCAGATACGTTCTGTTCACCGCCTCCCCTTCTTTAGTTTCTGGACTACTAAAATTTGAGAGTTATTAAAATATAAAATATTCTGATTCATTATAAATTGCAGTACTAGATGTAGTAAATAGTTTGCAACAAAGTTAATTTGTTATAAGCAGATGTATATCGGTAATTGTTTTTCTTTCTGGTGTAGAATATGTCTATCTATCTGTTCAGCTCTGAGTGGTTGGCAGACCTATTTGTTTACAATTCAGAAGCCGTTTTCGTGGGGAGCTTATTAAAATTCACCGAAGGATTTCTCATTACCGTTTGTATTTAGTCACGCTGGTTTTGTGTTACCAGTATGCAGATTTCTCTATTGTAAAACTTCGCCAGGGAAATCTGCTTAGTTTACGCAGCCCCTGCGTGACGGACTTTTTATGTTAACTCACTAACAGCCAGCAGCTCCACATTTAATTCTTTCATCCGAGTATATAATTTTATATAGTATTGTTGCGAAAATTAAATAGATGAATAATCCTTCAGAGAGAGTCGCGTATTTGGAAGTTACCGTAAATCTGTTGCCGACAGGAAAGTGTTCTATGAAATATCCTGTTCAGAGCCACCCTCGAACGAGACAATTCCCCTAGATGGTACGTAAAACCTGGTAGACGTAGATCAGTAGCAGCGGCCAAGCAGAGTAGTAGCCTTATAGATTTTCTCCACCTGACTCGACATGTTCACATCAGTGCTTCAGTGCGACTTAGTGCAGTGCGTAAAAGTGTTTTTAAAAGCAAGAACGTTGATGTCCAAGACTGTAAGTAACAGTTGTGTCCGTGTTTTAAGTACGTCAGTGTCAGATGCCGCGAAGGACGAGTGGGAGGTAGACAGTACCACAAGATCAGAACAAAAAGTTGTGCCGTGACAGTGACATGTTTGGCCGTGTTTTTTATGGAATACTATTGTCTGTGACGATCATGGTAAAATTTTGTGCCGATGTTGAAGTAGTAAATATCCAAATAATCATATAAAGTTTATGTACTGGTTTGGTAGATAAAAACGTGACAGTATATCAAATTTTGATCCAAGCTCATAAAAACTGATGAACAACTTGCGTGTAACAAAATGTACAATCCAAGAAACTTGCAGTGTTTAAAAAATAATGAATTTATTTAATTTTGCTTTAAAAAAGAAGTTTATATATAAACTATACAGGGCTGTATGTCATTACAAAATTAGCAGGAATGGGAAACCGGATTAAATGATGAAGCACAAGGAAAAATGTGACACAAAAGAAATCCAACTTGGAAAAAAAAATGTCTTATCTAAAAAAAAGGTCTTATCCTATTTCGTCAGAAATAATATTGAAGGTAAGAATATTGATGGTATGGGCAGAGGGAGATCTAGAATGTCATTATTTGTAGACATCAAACTTCTTATGGATTACGGTGGGAAATAGGTACCTTCCATAAGAGCCGGCGGGTTCCAACTACATGGCCTCAGATCAGGTTAACCATGTTACTTGTTTTCCTTCTGTCTTTTAGATAAGTTTTTCCAGTAGATTTCCGTACTATACTATACACGTAGTATACTAGCCTCGTACCACTCTAGCGATCACAGTGTTTGTTTGATTGTTACTAAACTCCATATTTAAACGTTTTAAGTGAAAGTAAAAATCAAGTTCGTTAATGGCGGGAATCCAACCAGTGGGAGGGGGGAATTGAGAAAATTCTTAATATCCCTGTTACTATGTGCCCGACCGAGAAAATTCATATACCCAATATTATTGCAAATGTAATCTATCTTATATATAAAAATGAATGTTTGTCTGTATGTCTTTTATAGAATCGTAAACGGCTGAATCGAATTTTATGAAACTTGGTATGTATATTACTACTAAAACAGGTTAGGTTTCTAGCTGTATTAATATTCTCTGAGACGAACAGAAGAGAGGGTTATAAGAGAGGCCTGCAATTAAAAATAGGGATATTTCATATACGATTGGTTTTTCGGCAAATACGCACACAACAAAAGTTGTTTATTTTGTTATTTAGAGTAATTTTTCCCATATACACTGTTGTCGTATACTGGAGTTAAATATTCTCTATCTTGAATATTTACTGAGAGATTTGCATTTTCAGTTTCCAGCCTTCAGCAAACCCCCACTTCTACGCATGTTACATAAACAATACTCGATTATATAATAAACCACTTTATTCGAAGCTTAAATACCAAATATTTTTTTAACGAAACCTTTATTATACGAGATACATGCAAATATGTTCTGGTGACCCCCCCCCGTTTTAAGTTCTTGGAACACTAAAATTTGATTGATTGAGATAAAAATTATTCTGGGTAATTCTGAGCTATTATCCGGTTAACTTCAATTCCCTCCATACTGTAATATTACATTAGTGTAGTGCTGAATATTAATATTCAGTCCTAATTATCTGTCGGAAAACGAAAATATATTAATAAACTTACTTTAGAAGTCGTCTGGCTCATGAACGACGCGAGGTTGCTCTTCCTCGCCATTGTAGATCTGACCAATTGTCCTAAAAATGTGATGTACTCTTGTTTTATACTCAGAGTACTTTCTCTTAAAGAAGAACTCCGCCAAATGACCGATAAAGTGGTGTTTTGTATTGCTGTACCAAGGTACGTTTCCACGCACTTCCCTCCACAAACGTTCTATGTGCTGTGTGTGCGCACCAGTGTCCGGGTCTACAAAGTTGTAGGTGTGGTTGACAGTGAGGTGGGAATAACCTTCAAATTGTAGACAATTGTACGAGCGCCAACAGTCACTAATAACAGTTGTCCCAGGAAGAATGTGTTTCTTGATTATTGGCAGCAGTTCGGCATGTCCTCGTCTTTGTACGGCAATCAGAAAACATTTTTTAGACTCCCGTTCAAAACCACCGAAAACCCAATCACCTTTTATAATTCGACCACGATAATACTTACGTTTTCCTATTTTTGTTGCTTTCGTCTATTTCAACAGTCCTTACCCGGCCCTCCGATCATTTGAGATTCCTCACTACAAACAACTATGTACTTCCCTTAAATAATTACTCCAGTCTACAACGGCGTGATCTGACAGGTCTAGTTCATTTTTCATGAGATCATGACGAGGAGGCTTATGCAAGGCCCAATAGACAACAAAATGACATATAGTTTTCTTACTTAAATTATGATTTTCAAACCAAGTATTTTTATATTGAGACTCTGATTTCTTAAACTGTTTTTTAATTTTTTTCCTATGCTTATCTACTGTTTCCATTGTATTTTAATGTCATATAATTACCACACGCAGGGCATCTCTTATTTCGGGGCAAAACACCGTGCTCGTACAAAAAAGTATCCAATTTTTCGGAATCCTCAGACAATAATGCAAATGTTAAAACTGTATTATCACATCCACTGCAGAGAAACGGATTATCACGCACAGAACTGACCGACCGCAACTATCAGGATCGCAACGTATGGCGTGGACTTTGATCCCATTATCGCTCCTTATCTTGGCATTTCACGGTTCCGATGTCTAGTTTTGCATTATATCGTTGTATTTTTATACCAACTACATGATATTTTACATTATGGAGGGAATTGAAGTTAACCGGATAATAGCTCAGAATTGCCTTATTCTGATTCAATATTCATCACAGTACTACATATAGTTCGTAGTTTTCAATAAAATTAATATCTTATATTCTGATATATTTCTGTAATTATTTTTCTTTCCGGTGTGAGGTAGGCAGACCTGTTTGTTTACGTTTCAGACGCTACCTGACGTACGGCTCCTTATTATCGATTATAATCATTGACTTAATATTCACGATGGTGTTGTGTAACCAGTATGTAGATTTATCTAATGCTAAACTTCACGAGGGAAATCTGCTTAGTTTACGCAGCCCCTGCGTGATAGACTTTGTTAAAAATATTTTTTGGAGATCTTCCAGATTAAAGGTCATTAATAAAACAGCGTAACTAAAAATATTCTACGCACTAATAAAAAGTTAACCGGAAATTGTGTTATTACAAATTATTAATTAGTTTGTTTCATTTTCCTCATGTGCCTTAGGAACTGTGGTGTGTAGTAGTGATTTGTGTTTAGATATAGAACAGTGTGCTGTAATGAGAGCGAGCGAGCGGGGAAAAAGGCAAACAGACTGCTGACAATGGGCTGCTGGAAATGGTGGCGCATTGTACTGTTAGCTCGCATAGTGTGAACAGTTTTGTGATATGCTAGTGCTACAGCTCTTTCTGTTTGCCTTGGCCTCCAGCGGTATGTGTGTTGTAATGGAATTAGTGTTAATTCTTAATGTACGTTGTAAGCCGTAGTATATATATATTCAACTGTAGTGAACCTGCTAAATACGATCATGTCTGCGTCCAGTATCGTATCTTTTCTCCTCTCGAAAGCCAAAACTGGCTCTTCCTTATCAAGTACTCTGCTGTAAGAAATTCATTGATAAGGAAATGGTTTTCCGTAAATACCTCGGCTACTGAATATTAAACTGGGATCGTTACAGGTCGGATGGAGTCAATGTCAGTCAGGCTTAGCTCTGTTTTAAATCGGGCCTAGATTCACATATTAAAAATGCAACAGGAATTGAACCGGTGTTGTAAATAATGAAAACTTACCCAGCTTGAAGTTAGCCAATATATAATTCAAAAACAATTAGAGTGCAGAATAGAACTGGTGGTTATTTTTTATTAATACCATTTTTATTTATTAATTGATAAACACATGAGTTCAAACGTGTTTTGCAAAGTGTGAATGCCACATCAAACTCCATACATTTTAGCAGATTTCCGTTAGGAGAAATTGGCAAAGGAGGTTATACTCATAACTAAAGTTCGTTAACGATTAAACGAAAGTTTTCGTTCTCTCTCTCTCTCTCTCTCTCTCTCTCTCTCTCTCTCTCTCTCTCTCTCTCTCTCTCTCTCTCTCTATCTAGCTAACTCTCTCTCTCTCTCTCTCGCTCTCTCTCTCTTCTCTCTACTCTCTCTCTCTCTCCTCTCTCTTCTTCATCCATCTATCTCTCTTCTCTCTCTCTCTCTCTAGCTCTCTCACACACACACACACTCTCTCTCTCTCTTCTCTCTCACTACACACACACACACTCTCTTGCTCTCTTATGTCTGTCTGTCTGTCTGTCTGTCTTCTCTCTCTCTCTCTCTCACACTCTCGCTCTCTTCTCTCTCTCTCTCACACACACCTCTCTCTCTTCTCTCTTCTGTCTGTCTGTCTCTCTCTCATCTTTTTCTCACCGGCCGTGTGTGTTAAAGTGTGGGTACCGTTAGTAAACTGAACTTAAAAATAGATGTATGTTCGATCCCTGCCAAGGGAGAATATTACATCACGGCACTTGTGCACTAACGGGATCCTATCAAGAATATACGTCAGGCAGACCCCGTCGGATGCCTAACGAGTACGACTCTCCCATCTTCAGACAGGCTGACAGAGGGCAAACTGTCCAGAAACCCCCAGGGTACATTGGGGCCTTCAGTCTATTGGAGACAACTCATTCCAGGACCTCCTTGGTTAACGGGGCTGTACGTCGATTTGACTACTCAATACGTAAAGCTCTGATCAAGAATCCCGTGAGTCTCACTCGGGGGTGGCTAAAAATTTAAAAAAGTCCGTCAGGAAGGGGCTGCGTTAACTAAGCAGATTTCCCACGTGCACCACGTATTTATTTCAAAACTTAAAAGTTCAATGAGAACAATATTTAGTACTCGTATTTAAGCTTCAAATAAAGTGGTTCATAACATAATAGAATATTGTTAATATCAGATGAGTAGTAGTGGGGGTTTACTGAAGACCGAAAATTAAAAGTGCCAATATCTCAGTTAATAATCAAGAAAGTGAAGAAATGTAAATAACAACATTTATAGAAAATTTTATTTGCAATAAGATTGGTTTTATACAATTTTTCGATCCGACGCACTTTAACGGAGATATTAAGAATTTTAGAAATTCTCCCCCTCTAAACCTCCCTCCCCCTGGTCCGATTTCAGCCGTTAACGAACTTGATCTCTCTTTCTTCATAAAACGATTATATATCAAGATAAAAATTGCGACCGCTAGAGCGGTAACAGACAAGTATATATATATATATATATATATATATACATACACAATATATATATATTTATATATATATATATATATATATATATATATACATACACACAGTTTTGAACGGACCTCATTTTCGTCATCTACTAGGTAGGATCGATGGACATTTGAAGACAATCGCGTCATGAGTACGACCTCAATAGCTGATTTTACTTAAGGGAAATCTGCTTATAAAATCTAAATATAAAAAAAGAAAGAAAAAAAAAGCGAAAGGGAAACCCCAAAAAAGAATAAATGAAACAAAATAAAATAATATTAAAGCGTATAATGCCTGATAATGTAGGGATGAAGTGAAGAGTAGTGTGTAGAAATTGTGGATTATAGTGTGTTGTATATATTAATGTCTTTTAGATGTTTAATGATTGAGTCTATGTAACTACTGTTTTCGATAAAAAGTTCCTGTAAGTCATGTGGAATATCTAAATTGTCTCTTAGTCGACAGTTAGTCATTATGTGATGTACAGTTAATGTTTCTTTGCAATGTCTACAAGTCGGTGTGCCCTTGTATGTCATTAAGTGTCAGAGGGTCAGCAAGGAATGGCCAATGCGAAGTCCGGTCAGCACAACTTCCTCTCTCCGTCTGCTCCTGTTGCTTGATGGCCATTCCTTAATACATGTACATAACAACATTTATAGAACATTGCATTTCCAATAGGATTGATTTTACACAATTTTTGGATTCGACGCATGACGACAGAGATATTTGGAATTTTGGTAAATCCCCTTAATCCCCCCCCCTTCTACTAGTCCAATTTAATCCGTTAAGGAACTTGATCTTTATTTTTACATAAAACGTTTAAATTTCGAGTTTGATAACGATCAGTCAAAAATTGAGACCTCTAGGGCGTTAACAGACACACACAACAGACATTATTATCTATCTAATATCTCTATCAATCTATTTCTCTATCTATCTATGTATATATATATATATATATATATATATATATCATATATATATATATATATGTATATTTATATATAGTCTTATATATATATACATTGATATATATTTGAAAGAGTTTAATTTTCGTCATCTCTTGGGTAGGATCGATGGACATTTGAAGAAATGTTTTTAAAAATTGCTTCATGAGTACACCAATAGCTGATTTCCATTCCCGAAAATTTGCTAATATCGACTTGGCTGGAATGTTCAATGTGGTACCCTGCAAAGCTACATTAATAGTTATTCAATTTCCTCGCCTGCCACCTTCATTTAACTTTTCGTAAATGGAATAATTTAATTAGCTAATCTAATTAATAAAGACGGCGAGAATTTATCTCCTCTCTGCTCTGTCTCTTCTAAATTTTATTCTACTCTAATTTCTACTTCAAGCCTAATAATGAAAAAGTCCGTCACGCAGGGGCTTCGTAAACTATGCAGATTTCCCATGTGAAGTATTACAATAGATAAATCTGCATACTGGTAACACAACACCACCGTGAGTAAATACAAACGGCAATGAGAACTCATTCAGTTAATTGTAATAAATTCCTAACTGAAATGGCTTCTGAATTGTAAGAATAATTTATATTTTAATAACTCAAATTTTAGTAGAACTAAAGAATGTGGGGCGGTATGTAACAGGAGAGGTAGGTTTTAGTGTGGCGTGATTTGCATAAATCTCACAAAGCACCGAAGTTAAGGTTGAAGAAACGACAGGTAAGAGTTAGAAGGAAGGCTTCCACCAGAGCCGGTCCAGTTACGGAAACAGACCGAACTAATCCGAACCATACCCGACCACATGTCCCAGAGACTTCATAAAAATGCAAATATCTCGGTTAATATTCAAGATAGAGAATAAATGCATATAACAATATTTATAGTAAATTTAATTTTCAATAAGATTGGTTCTATACATTTTTTTTTATATAATACAATTTTTTTATATACGATTCCGATGCATAATAACGGAGATATTTCGAACTTTCAAAATCCCCCCTCTAAACCCCCCTCCCTCTAGTCCGATTTCAGCCATTAACGAACTTGATCTGCCTTTTTACATTAAACGGTTAAATATCGAGTTATCGTACACGATTTAAACAAAAATTGGCGACCCGCTACCAGAGTTAACAGACATAGTTATATATATATATATATATATATATATATATATATATATATAAATATATATATTTATATGTCGGTGCTGACTCTAAAGCACATACTAACTGACGGCACACAAATCAAAACTAACATATGGCCTAAAAATTTGTCTATTAGCCTACAGCAGCCAATTTATACATGACGTTTCAGCAGATTTCCCTTACGGGAATTCAGCTATTGAGGTCGTACTAGTGACGCGAATTTCGGAAACTTTCTTCAAATGTCCATCGATCCTACCCAGGAGATGACGAAAATGAGGTCCGTTCAAAATTATATATACACAGTCTGTTCAAAAAATTCCGGGACTGCTGTGAAATGAAACACTTAACATCGCTTAAAAAATTTATTAATGATTTAATTTTCTATATACATCCCTCCTCTTGTCATACACTCGCGGGAACGATCATAGAGTGCCTGAAAGGCTTTCGGAAATTCGTTGGCTGAAATGCTGTTAAGAATGGCAGTCACATTCCGTTGAATCGTCTCTACATCATCAAAAAACTCTCCCTTGAGGACTGCTTTGAGTTTTGGAAACAGCCAGAAGTCTGCTGGAGCCAAGTCTAGCGAATAGGGTGGATGTTCGAGAACAGTGACCCCTCCTTTCGCCAAAAACTGACGCACAAGAACACAGGAATGGGCTGGTACGTTACCATGGGGAAGAGTCCAGTCACCTACTCGTAAACATTGCTTCGTACTCGACGAATCCTCGCTAGCATACGTTTCAGGACTTCCAGGTAGAATGCTCCAGTTACAGTCTGACCTGGGGGGACAAATTCTCGGTGAATGTTTCCTCTCGAATCGAAGAACACAATGAGCAAAGTCTTCACTTTGGATTTTGACGCACGCACTTTCGTTGGACGACAATATTAAGGGTGACCGCCATGTCTGGCGACTTGTCTTTTAGTGGTCGGGTCATATTGAAAACACCACGTTTCATCACCTTTAATGATGGTTCGATAAAAAAATTTCAATTTTTCCCATATCGGCCGCCTCAGCAAAATTCACGCAAGCCAAGAACACATTGCTCTTTTTGCTCTGCTGTGAGAGAGTGTGGAACGAACTTTGCACACACCTTCCGTAGGCCTAAATCCTCGCGCATGACGGTGTGCGCAGTGCCTACAGCAATGCCTAATTCACTCGCAACACTTTTAACACTCCTACGCCGATTATTTCGAAGCAACTCGCAAACTCGCTCCGCACAGTTTTTTTTCTTCATTCCGACTGGTTGCGGGCCCTACCAGAAACGTTCATCATCTTCCAATGACTCCCGACCATTCTTAAAAACGTGCGAACCACTCAAACACTTTGCTTCGACACAAACAATCACTTCCATAACCTTTTTTCACCATTTCATAAGTTTTATTTCTGAAGCAGTTTTACTGCATTTAAAACAAAATTTAATAGCAGCACGTTGCTCCATTTTGTGATTCTGTGACATCACTATCAGAAGATGCCAACAAAGACTGACCTTAAACAAGCCTAATCTTATCGCAATCAGGTGGAAGCCGTTATCGGTGGCGAGTGAATGTTTACATTACGTAGTTCCATATTCGTCTGAGAGATAGCGCCACTAGTATAAAGGATGTGAACCGTGTCCCGGAACTTTTTGAACAGACTGTGTATATATATATATATATATATATATATATATATATATATATATATATATATATATATATATATATAGATATATTGTTACGTTTTTATTACCAAAACCATTAATAAACGTTGTTAATATGAGTTCTTTTGGAATTACAAAATTAAACACATACAAGATTCACAGTTTATCACTGCACAATTGTATTTAACAATGACACATTACCCTTGGTTAACTATTACTACTAACAGTATTACACTGATTAGTGTCACTCGTTCTTCAGAATTCAAAGTCCAATAATTCACTCACGCGTCACTGAACTTCAAATAAAACGACGGCACTGCACTGTCCATTACTTCGCGGCACTGCACTGTCTTAAAACACGGCACTAAACTGTTACTTACAGTCACGGCACAACACTGTTCTTCTTATAAAAAGGACTTTACCGCACTGCACAAAGGTCCGCACTGTAGCACCGGTATGACCTTCAAAGACACCCTGCTTGCTACAGTGAGAGTCCCTTATATATACCTGTAGAAGGGCCTAGGGGGGGGGTGGGGGGGGCGCAGGAAAGGTCCAGGAACTTCCTGGAAGCCCTAATTAGATTCTGCCGGCGGCACCTACTTAGATTGGCCCTCTAATTAGATCAAATACGCGGCTCTCCTCTCCCCTGCCAATTCGCCAACTCATCCAATTCTCGCAACAATATTTATATGTATATATATATCTTGTCTGTTTCCGCTCTAGCGGTCGCAATTTTTGTTTGATCGTTACCAAATCTGGACATTTTTAAACGTTTTATGTAAAAAGAATGTTCAAGTTCGTTAATGGCTGAAATCCGGACCAGTGGAAGGGGGGGGGGTTCTAGAAAGGGGGGTTCGTTAAGAGGGGAGATTTTCGAAATATCTCCGTTACTATACTGTAGGATCCGAATATTGTTATAGACTCAATCTTATTGCAACTTAAATTTATTATAGAAATTGTTATATACATTTATTCTCTATTCTTGAAATATTAACTGAGATATTTGTATTTTATTTAAATGTGGATGGATAAACGGACTGAGAGTGAGTTTCCCGCCAAAAGCTAGCTCGCCCTTTTTCGTAACTGTTCGGCTCTCGTGAAATTTCCCTATTGTAATACTTCATCTACTGGGTAGGATCGAAGGACATTTGAAGAAAAATTTCGAAAATCGCGTCATGAGTACAACCTCAATAGCTGATTTCCCTTAAGGGAAATCTGCTAAAATCCGTCACGCAGGGGGTGCATAAACTAAGAAAATTTCCCAGGTGAAGTTTTACAATACAGAAATCTGTACATACTGCTAACACTTATCGCTGTGATAAATAAATACAAACGGTAATGAGAAATTTTTCAGTTAATTTTACCAAGCTCCCATCGGAAAGCGTCTGAATTGAAAAGAAACAGGTCTGCCAACCACTCAGAGCTGAACAAATAGATATTCACATTTTTCACTGGTAAGAAAAAAACAATTACTGAAATATATCTGAATATAACACATTAATTTAAGTGATAACTATTAATTATATCTAGTACTGTAATTTATAATGTATCAGAATAATTTTTATCTCAATCAATCAAATTTTAGTAGTCCAAGAACTTAAAACGGAGGGGACCAACAATACGTATTTGCATATATTTCCCAGAGTAATAAATTACACCAGTCTCTACACCAATTTCACGAGGGGCGAACAGTACGGGAAACGGCCCGAACTAAAAAAACTTTTCAAGGGTATCGCACTAACTGAACCGACAATAGCTGAATATGAAGAAATCTGCAAATATCTCTGTTAATATAAAAGATAGAGAATAAATGTATATAACAATATTTATAGTTCATTTAATTTGCATTAATATTGTTTCTATAGACGTTTTTGATCCGATGTATAGTAACAGAGTTATCTTTGAATTTTCGAAAATATCCTGTCTTAACCCCCTCCCCCTTCCACTGGTCCGATTTCAGCCATTAACAATCTTGATCTTTCTTTTTTATCGATTTTGGCAACGATCAAACAATAACTGAGACCGCTAGAGCGGTAACAGACATATATATATATATATATATATATATATATATATATACTGTTTTGAACGTACCTCATTTTCGTCATCTCCTGGGTAGGAATGACGGACATTTGAAGAAAAATTTGGAAAATAGCGTCATGAGTATGACCTCAATACTAAAAATGCTAATATCTTGGTCGATATACAAATTAGGGATAAAATATATATAATAACATTTGTACATTATATAGCATCATGTATCATCATTTATTCATTCCTGTATTAATGGAGGAGTAATGCCTCCCATACATCTCAATGGTAATGGTGTTTACTTTAATACGTCAATGGCATTGGAAGAGATTCTAAAAATAAATACGTCGATATTCGCCCCAATACATTACGAGTAAAACTGAATGTATTTTTAGTGATACGAATAAACAGACACAATCAGAATGAGGTGAAAAGTGCATCACGCAGGGGCTGCGTTGTCTAAGCAGTTTTCCCTCGAGAAGTATTACATTTGATAAATTTACATACGGGTAACACTTATCACCTCCGTAAACATTAAGTGAATAAATACAAGTGGTAATGAGAAATCACTCAGTCAGTTTTAATTACCTCCCAAAAGAATGCGTCTGAGTTGTAACCAACAGGTCTGCCAACCTCACAGAGCTAAACAGATATGTAAATAGAAATATTCTTCACCGGAAATAAAAACAATTACTGAAATATATCTGAATATCACATTTTATTGAAAATTATTTACTTTATCTAGTACTGTAACTAATAATGAATCAGAATAAATTTTAACTAAATCACTCGAATTTTAGTAATCCCAGACGTTAGGACGGGAGAGGGATCAACAGAAGATACTTGCATGTATCTCGAATGATAGATAACTTGTGAAAACAATATTTGATATTTAAGCTTTGAATAATGTGGTTTATTATATAACAGAGTAATGTTTATTTGACATGAGTAAAATTGGCGGTTTGCTGAAGGAAAATGCAAATGTCTCGGCTAATATTCAAGTTAGAGAATAAATTTATATGAAAATATTTATAGTTAATGTAATTTGCTATAGTATTAGTTCTTTACACTTATTCAATCCGACGTATAGTAACAGAGAATTTTCGAATTTTCAAAATTCTTCCCCTTTAAACCCCCTTCCTTCTCCTCCTGGTCTGATTTCAGCTTTTAACGAACTTGATCTTTCTTTTTCCATAAAACGACTAAATATCGAATTTGGCAACGATCAAACAATAATTGCGACCACTAGAGCGGTAACAGACAAATATATTTTTGAACGGACCTCCTAGGTAGGATTGATGGACATTTGAAGAAAAATGAAGGGTCTACCTTGGCGTTCCTTTCTCCCCTCACGGTGCGGAGGCATTGGCACCTGATTGGAGGACTGTAGTATATAATCTTGACTGGTCCGCATTGAAACTGGAGCAGAAGTTAGAGGCTCTGAGGACCTACGTTTTGCCCCGGTGGCTTCATGGATTGGTGCTAGGGAAACCCATCCCGGTGGAGCTCCGCCGGATGGATATAAGGGCTTCAATGCATAAGTGGGTGCATCTCCCTCATGCATCTTGTAATGCATTTATTCATGCTTCTAGACGTGACTGTGGACTGGGGACCCCTTGCTTGGCTCGCGCTGTTACATTCTTTAGAGCAAGGAGGCTACTGACATTGCTAAAGGATTTGGATTAGCCGAGGAGTATCGCATGGGACGAGGCGTGGTTTGGGTGGTGGGCTGGTGCCTTCGGATCATGTTGTAAGCGTGCCTGAGCTTTGTATGAATGAATTGTATGCGAGTGTAGACTGCAAGGACATGAGTGAATGTGGTAAGGTTCCTGCTTCTACAGCGTGGCCACGTTCAAGAGCAGAGGAGTTGACTGGAAGGCATTTTGTGGCCTTTATTAAGATTGTAGGAGGGGCTATTCCTACCTGGATGAGGACATCTCGGGGTAAGGATAGGATTAGGATTGCCATGATCCGATCTGGCTGTGGTTGTATTGGAGACGGCTGCTCATGTTTTAGGCAATTGTATTGCTACCAAGTAACTTCGAATCCGCCGGCATAATGAAGTAGTTCGCTATGTAAGGCAGGGCTTTATAATGCGAGGATGGAGTACCTGGTACGAGAATTTATTCGTAACCTGTGTTGGATCCTTTCGGCCAGACGTAGTTGTTAAGTGGAGGTCAAGTGTGGCAATTATTGATGTACATATCGTTACTGCAGCGGGACCATTGGAGGACATCTTTCAGAGGAAGAAAGAGAAATACGACAGGTTGGAGCTGAAGAGGGTGGTTGCCCAGCTCGCCGAGGTTGAGCCAGCCATGGTCCGGGTACTCCCAGTGACCCTGTCTTACAAAGGTGCCTGGTGTAAGAAGAGTGCCGACGGATTGCGGGATTTAGGCAATGCAGTGGATCAGCATCCTGGTTCTTCGTGGTTCCTGGACAGTCTGGGGCGTATTTGCAGCGAGGAATGGACGACTGGGTGGAAGACAAGGCACTGGCTGCGGCTGGAAGAGGAACCCCTCTTGACGAACGATTTCCAAGGCCAAGATGTGTAGTGGCATTTGTTATTCTTTATGTTTTGTTGTTGTTTTTTTTAATGTATTATATTATTATTCTTGGTTTTCTTTTTGTTTTTTGGCAGGTAGATAGGCTGAACTCCTTCTCAGGGTGCTTACACCTTTATTAATTATGTCCTCTTGGGACAATGTTGGGGTTAGGGAACTTCCAGTTTATGTAAGGATTTGTTTTGAGCCTCAATATATTGTGATATTGATAATGGTTTATTGTATATATTTTGTATATTTCTTTGTATGAAAACCCAAATAAATAGTTAAAATTGTCTCACCGATCTTAGAGAATTTGAGGATAATTACTTGTCGAGCTGAAGTTTATTCGTGCTTTAGAACTCTGTCAGAATGAGAATCATTGTTCAAGTTGAGTCACTTGTAAGTCAGGAGTAGGTAGGTTCTTGGAAGTCCTAATGAGCCGGAAGCCGTATACAACTTGTATAAACTCTCTATCGATCGGACAACTTGAGCGAACCAGGAACTCGGAACAATGGCTGCAGGATATTTCAAATTATGTGAATAACTCAACACCTCAGGGGGCTTAGTAGGTCTTATGATAATGTTACGTTTTTATTACAAAACCTGTAATAAACGTTGTTTATTAGAGTTCTTTTGGATTGAAAAATTAAATACACACAAGCTTCACAGTTTGTATCACTGCACAATTTATTTAACAATGCACTACACACTTGGTTAATTATTCTTAATTAATACTCACAGTATGCACTGATAGCTTCACTATTCTTCAAAGAATAACAGCCCAATAATTCACTATCGGTCACTGAAATTCACAAAAAGACGGCACTGCACTGTCTTTTACTTCGGGAAGTTAACGCACTGTAGCACTGATGTTCACTTGGCAACAGCTGAGAACAAACTGAAACTGACGGGCGAGTTGCACATGCTTATATAGAGAAGCGGAACATCAAAGGACGCGGTCTCGAAGGTACTGGACTATTTAGTCTTGAACATACTGGTGCCACTAATGTTCCTCGGTCTGCTCCTTTCATCTCCTTCGTACTTCCCAAATACGTGACTATCTCTGTTTAATCCTTCATGCATTTAATTTTCGCAACAATATTTAGTCAACTCTAGGAAAGTTTTAATGATCATTTGTCATCTTTGAAGTAGTGAGCGTTGAACTCGACGCACTAGCCCCGTTATCCAAGGAGGATGTGAAAAGGTTTGCGATAAGTCTGCGTAAACTAAGCAGATTTCCCACGTGAAGGTAAAAAATATATAAATCTGTATGCTGGTAACACCACCCTGAATATTAAGTGAATAAATACAAACGGTAATGGGAAAATGCTTCAGTAAATTTACAAGTGAATAATCTTTACAACGGAAAGAGTCCGAATTGCAAACATACAGGCTGGACATAGACATAAACTATGCAGATTTCCCACGTGAAGTTATAAAATAGAGAAATCTCCATACGAGAGCCGAATAGTTACGGAAACGCCCGAACTAGCATTTGGCGGGAAACTCACTCGTCCTCTATCCTCCCGCATTTAATAAAAATGTAAATATCTTGGTTAATATTGAATATATAGCATAAATGTATAGATCAATATTTGTAGTAAATTTAATTTGCAATAAGATCGGTTCTATACAATGTTTTTCTCCAACGTATGGTAACAGAAATATTTCGAATTTTCAAAAATCCCTCCTCTAAACCCCACCTCTCTGATCTGATTTCAGCCTTTAACGAACTTGATCTTTCTTTTTACATAAAACGTCTAAATATCGAATTTCGTGACGATCAAACAATAATTGCGACCACTAGAGTGGTAACTGACAAATATAAATATATATATATATATATATATATATATATATATATATATATATATATATCATCATGACGCGACCTCATTTTTTTCGACAATTTTCTTCAAATATCTATTGAGTCGTACTCATGAGATCATAGAACCAATTTATCTTATCTATATATTTTTGTCTGTTAACGGTTTACTTCGAAATTCGAAATATCTACGATCACCGAATAGGTAGGTCGGATTAAAACATTGTAAGAACCATCTGTATTTGAAAGAAAATTTAGTATTTTTGTAACAATTTGGTTACATCTTGGAAGGGTTGAGATATTAAATTATTTTTCTAAATATGCCCCTTGCATCTCGATCAATAACTTTTTCCATATTGTTTGCGCGAGCTTTCTTCATGTTTCCAGCTGACAGTAATCCACCATTTCTCCCGCCGTCGTCATGGACCCAATTCAATCTAGCTTTTTAAGACGGAGAATTCAACGGGAAAGGTTATTGCGACCGTTTTATGGGACCGGAACGGGGTTCTGCTCGTTGATTTAAAGCAAAAAAGATAAAACAATTTCTACTCAAACACTACAGAAACACTCTCAAGAATCTTCGGCGAGTCATTCAAAAGAAAAGAGGGTAGGATCGATCAAAAGAGTGTTTTACATCGACAATGCGCATAATGGGTAACATCAAACGACCACCCTATTCAACGGATTCGGCTGGGATATAATTTCGATCACCCTCCTTAAACCCCCACCCTGCCCGTATCAGCGACAACCACTTGACTTTCCCGCAGCCAATAACCATTTTAAGGGACAGAAATCCTAGTCATGATGTAAAATTCAACAAGCAGTGATCCTTTGGTTTATGGACGAGGCATGAAATTGATGTATGACACCTGCATTAAATATCTGGTAAACTCAGTGAAAATAAGTTATTGATCTTTAAGGCGAATATGTAGAAAAATACGTTAATATTCAACCATTACAATGTTGTAAACAAATTTGAAAATAAATTAAGATTTATCTATGAAAAAAAAAGTCGGAGACCTTACTTTCTACGATAACGCCCTAGGTACGACCTAATAACTTAAACAGCAACAAACAAACAAGGCATAATCACGAAGTGAGGGCACTGAACAACACAAGGTACATACATCTGAATAAGAATTTTTCACTCGCAGAGAAAGCACTGATGAAGAGAGAAATAAAAGTCAGTCACGCAGGGGCTGCGTAAACTAAGCAGATTTTTCAACTGAAGTTTTAGAATAGGGAAATCTGCATACTGCTAACACTTAACACCACCCTGAGTAATACAAACGGTAATGAAAAATCTTTCAGTTAATTTTATTTAGCTCCCAACGGAAACGGCTTCTGAATTGTAAACAAATAGGTCTGCCAACCACTCTGAGCTTTACAGATAGATGGACATATTCTTCACCAGAAAGAAAAACGATTACTGATATATATCTGAATATATCACATTAACTTTATTGCAAACTATTTACTATATCTAGTACTGCAATTTATAATGAATCAGAATAATTTGTATTTTAATAACTCAAATTTTAGTAGTCCAAGAACTAAAGAAGGGAGGGGGATGAACAGAACGTATTTGCATATAACTCACAAAGTAAAAGGTTACACGAGTCTAACCTGATTTCACGAGAGCCAAACAGTTACGGAAACAGCCGGACTAACCCGGAATCTTACGAAGAGAACCGACTATAGCCGATCTCATTTCGTCCGTTGTCCAAACACGCTTAATAAAAATTCAAATATCTCGGTTAATATTCAAGATAGAGTATACATATATATAAGTGTTTATAGAAAATTTAATTAGCAATTAGATTTGTTCGATAAACATTTTTGTTCCGCCGTATAGCACCGGATATATGACCAATTATCAAAAACACTCCACTCCCTCTGGTCCGATTTTAGCCATTAATGAACTTAATCTTTCTTTTTACATAAAACGACTAAATATCGAGTTTGGTAATGATCAAAACAGAGAAATATATATATATATATATATATATATATATATATATATATATATATATATATATTGAACGGACTTCATTTTCGTCATCTTATAGGTTGGATCGATGGGCATTTGAAGATAATTTTCGAATATCGCGTCATGAGTACGACGTCAATAGCTGATTTCCATTAAATTAAAATCTGCTAATATGGTGAGAAACAAACACACACGATCAGTACCCGAAGACTTCTGTGCCTAAGGGAGAAGTACATAATACAATGTGCACGGAGGGCAGATCAATAACATTTCAATTATTGGGTTGATGCAAAATTAATGCAGGTTTCCTCTATTGCGATATCTTAATTCCAATTGTGTAAACAAAGCAAATCCTAACATTGATCATTATTATACCTAACCAAACCTTATCTAATACCCTCTCTTTCACCATGAATTTGATCAGTAAAATCGTTTTGCTCAGTGTGTTCAAAGGTCTTAAATCGAAAATGTCGAAGTGCGATTTTCGTCAAATTTATTTTTACGAATTTAAATTAGGGCGCAGCGCTGCGCAAACGGCTCGTAATATTAACGAAGTGTGGGGTCCGGGGGCTATTAACGAGTGCACGGTGCAGCGTTGGTTCCAGAAGTTTCGCAGTGGAGATTTCGACCTCGAAGACAAGGAAGGTCGGGGCCGTCATTTTGCTCTTGACCACGACCAGCTGAGGTCAATAGTGGAAGAAGACCCAACCAAAACCACTTGAGAAATAGCGGTAGAACTCGGCGTGAACCAATCCACAGTTGTACGCCACTTGGAAGCAATTGGTAAGGTAAAAAAGTTGTCCAAGTGGGTGCCACACCAATTAAAGGACCACCAAAAAAATCGCCGCTTTGAAATCTCTTCCATGCTTGTGACACGCAATAAAAATGATCCATTTCTCGATCGCATTGTGACGTGCGATGAAAAATGGATGTTATACGACAACAGAAGACGTTGTAGCCAATGACTGGGCAAAGATGAACAACCAAAACTTTTCCCGAAGCCCAACCTGCCCCACCTCACAGTTTGGTGGTATACTGATGGTGTTATCCACTACAGCTTTCTCAATCGAGGTGAGACTATAACTGCTTACAAGTACTGTCAAGAAATTGACAACATGAATCAAAAATTACAATGTCTTTGCCCAGCATTGATGAATCGGAAGGGACCTATCCTTCTCCATGATAACGCCAGACCACACGTCGCACAACCAACGCTACGACGACTGCACGAGTTGGGCTACGAAGTTCTCCCACACCCACCTTATTCACCTGACCTCTCTCCTACAGACTTCCACTTTTTAAGGCATCTGGATAACTTTTTGAGGGAGAAAAATTTTCAAAACCATGATGAAATTGAAAATTCGTTTCGTGACTTCATTGAGTCCAGGGATTCAGATTTTTTTTCTGGTGGAAAAAGAAAACTTGTTGAACGTTGGCAAAAGTGCATTGATTCAGATGGAAATAGTTTTGATTAAATATATATAGTTAAAGTAAAGATATGGCCTATTTTCAATGAATATTAAAAACCTGCATTAATTTTGCATCAACCCAATACATTAATGGTTGTCATAAGAACAGGAAGAGTGAGGGAAGGGAGGGGGTCTTATAGATAAATTCCACAATTATAATGCCTTTGAATTTCATTATTAAAATTAAGAGAGTACGTTTTGAAATTCAGTAGCCTTACCATTCGTTAATTAAATTTAAGGGGTCGGTGGAAATCTAGATAGGAATTTACGTAACCAATTAGCCGTGCTTGTATCAAATAGACGCCATTATGTTACAATTTAGTTTATTGGAACACTTAACACCCCCCCCCCCTAGCCACTAATTTATCACAATTAAAATAATTCCCTTTTAATGGAAAACAGCAATTACGAGATTGTACAAAATTCCTACAAACGATCATCGATCTTAACTAGATATATTCGACACGAGACAACAGAAGATGAAGTCCTCTTGGGCACACAAGATTTACGCATGCTTACCATATTTTTTTTTTATTATGTAAGAAAGTGTAAAATAAATTTAACTACCTACCACATATTAATGAAAACCCATACGTATACAAATAATCAAAAACTAAGCTATAATTCCACTAATACAAAAGATGCCCTTGGGGATGACCCCAAAGATCTAGATAATTTACTGTTAAGAAAATTTCAGATTTGTATAAAGAACTGTAAGTCTAAATACGACATAAAATATGATGTACCTGGATAAAAAAATATAATCATAATAAAAGAGAGAGAAATATGTGTATATATATATATATATATATATATATATATATATATATTTAAATTAAAAAGAAAAAAAAAACGATAAATAAAATTTAAAAAAAAAAAAATAGTGAAAAATCGTATATTAAAATTTTAAAAAAGTATTGGAAAAAATAAAAATATATACTTAAATTTAAAAAAAAAATAGTACTGAAAAAAAGGAATATACATATTAAAATAAAAAAGAATAATTGAAAAAAATAGAAATATATATTTAAATAGAAAATAAAAGTACTGAACAAAAGGAAAAAATATATTTAAATAAAAAAAAAGAAAAATATATATTTAAATAAAAAAAAGATAAATATATATTTAAATTAAAAAAAAGAAAAATATGTATTTTAATTAAAAAAAGAAATGAAAAAATAAAAATATATATTTAAATTTAAAAAATAGTGAAAAAAAAAGAAAAATATATATTTAACCCTCGGTCGGGCGCGTCAAGAATATTCCGCCTTCGGGCGCGTGTATCTCAGAAATACAACCTCAACCGTTTTTACGGAAATACAGTTTTTTAATATATATTTTGCACTAAAATGCTCAGTGTGTGATTAGAAACCATAACAGAGGAAGTATTTGTTTGAAAGAAGTAAATAATTTTTAAAATTGACAAGTATTATAATATAAAAAAAACCGTGGACTATAATTTTTAAAATATAATTAAAAACACAAATATCAAAAGGAATTGTTTAAATGCACATGTCTTAATTATACATAATTCATTTCAGTTTGTGAACAATATAAAAAAATTATCTAAATATAACTTCAATCAAAAATAAGTAGCACGAAATCACTTTTAGATAAGACTTATTGGAAATCATCAAAACATTTTAAAAATACTAGTTAAATTGTTATTTATTTTGCAGAGCTGCATTACAATTAGGACAAAGCATGGAACTATGTTGTAAACAAATTTTGTTTTTGCAAATCTCACAACAGTAATTAGCACACCTACATTTATTTTCAGTTTTGCTTGGTTCACATCATTTTCTTTTGTTCGTTGTAGCGGAGGGACTTTTTTTTATGCTGTTCTGTACTTGAGTTCAATGTATTGTCTTATGAGTCTCCGTAGTCTTCAAGTTTCGTCCTTAGTTCGGTTGGTAAACGTCTACTATTGTCACTGCTTCGTGCAATATATCCTTGTACAAGTTCTTCTGAAAGCTCATGTTTGAGCAAAATAATAGAATAATAGGTTTATATGATTCCATTTAATAAAGAGAAACTTAATTGATGTACATATTTATGAAATACAGATTTCAAAAAAACATACGAGATCGGGCGCGAGGTATCTAGGAGATAAAACTGATTGACAGGTGAAACTGACGACTCCATTAAACACAGTTACACAACATACCTTGTGGGGGAGACCTATAAAGCACATAACTCTGAGCACTACACCACCACTCTCTGCTAGGAGGGGTGACAAATATTTTTCTAGAAACTGTGTATCTGAGAGATCACGCGCCCGACCGAGGGTTAAATTAAAAAAAAATAGTGATTAAAAAGACAAAAATATATTTAAATAAAAAAAAGAAATATATATTTATATTAAAAAAAAAAGAAATGAATACAAACATATATATATATATATAAATATATATATATATATATATATATATAAAAATATATTTAAATTAAAAAAAACTAGTGAAAAAGAAGACAAAAATATATTTAAAAAAAAAAAGAAATATATATATTTATATTAAAAAAAAGAAAGAAATGAATGCATAATTATATATATATATATATATTTAAATAAAAAAACGAAATTAATATTTAAATTAAAAAAAAAAAGAAGTGAAAAAAAAAGTCCGTCACGCAGGGGCTGCGTAAGCTAAGCAGATTTCCCATGTGAAGTTATACAATAGAGAAATCTCCATACGAGAGCCGAACAGTTGCGGCAAATAGCCGAAATAGCTTTTGGCGGGAAACAGCCATCCGTTATCGGCCCAAATTTAATAAAAATGCAAATATCTCGGTTAATATTCAAGATTGAGAATAAATGTATATAAAAAATATTTATAGTAAATTTAATTTGCAATAAGATTGGTTCTAAAAAATGTTTTGATCCCACCGGCCGAACTAGATTTTGGCGGGAAACTCTTCCTTTTTTATTCTTTTTTAAAAATTCAAATACATATTTTTCTTTTTTTAAATTTAAATATATATTTTTCTTTTTTCACAAAGACTTTTTTTTTTAATTGAAATATTTATTTTTTTATTTTTTCACAACTTTTTTAAAATTTATTTTAGATATTCACATTTTTTAGTTTTTGGCCCTCAGTAAACCCCCACTCCTACTCATGTCATATACACATACAATTCGCTGTTAAAATATGAAGCATTTTATTTGAAGACAAAATAGTCAATATTATTCTCATTGAAATTTTACTTTTTGAGATAAATGCAAATATGTGACGGACGGGGGAAATCTGCTTAGTTGAAGTTGTTTTTGCGTGGCGGACTGTTAATTTATTACCTATTTAAGGATGTATTAAATTTGTTTACTCATCAATTTCATTCATCAGTATATCGCAGAAGATATGAACGAATTAACCGATTTAGTTTTTTTAGTAAGCATCATTTTACAGACAACCAACTAGAATACAATTTTATTATTAGCCTAATTTGTTTTTATTTTTTTCGGAAATATTTACATAAATGGATCTACAGATAAAATAAAAATTTGTATTTATTAATTTAGAAATGAATTTTACAATTAGGCGTTTAGAATACATTAGCCTTGTAAGATGAAGTTTTATTTTATGGAGTGCCTTAAAAATTAATGTCGTTGTATTAAAGATTTCATATTCGTCTTATTTTGAATATGGGCTACTCATGTCTTTATTTTCTGATTAATGCGTCTTTGTTTGAGTTGCATTAGAAAAGACCAGATACGAGTAAGTATTTATTGATTTACCGACGTCAGTTGTACGTAGAGTTATGACTGGCTGAACCTACCACCAATGGGTTGAATAGCCCAGCGCATGACAGCTTTAATGTCGAATGGGAAGCCAAGAGTGTTAAGACACATTTCGAAAATCGATGAGTTCATCTTAACTCGTGAGACAGTCATAAAATATCATGCGAGTCGATTTGATAGGCCTAACTACTCAAATAATGTTTTCAAGTTACTAGAACTCATTTCGTTTCAAAATACCTGCTTCAGCGTTTCGTATTTTGTATAATAGAAAACTGCTATGTTTTTAAAGCAATATTGTAGAGCGAGAAAATCGTTTTCTCAAAATAGAATAAATAACCCTTTTTTTTATGAACAAAGTTGAGGTGTAAATCAAATAAAAGCATTTTATTTTTTATCTGGTTTTATTTACTTTTGATGCTAAGAGTTATTTTGATTTTCTACGTTTGAACTTCCGTAAAGTCTATTGATTTATTTTCACTCCGACTTTTAAACGGACACAATTATAACATATTTTATGAGAGCGTATTTTTATATTTTTCCTTGACTCGGTCTATTACTGAATTAAGTAATTATAGAGTTTTTTTCATATAATAATAATTAATTTATAGTGTCTTTAACTAAAGGTCGTTAACATTTACCTACCTCCTAGTTAGTGTACAGTATTCTAGACTTGTCTTGGGAAAGTATGTAATGCCTTGCGGTTCTAATATAATTATTTAATTACAAAAAATTACCTGTAAAGAATATACAGTTGAAAATAAATAAATGAATTATGTAAGTACATTTTTTTTTTAAATCAGTGTTTTTCGAGGATCGGAAGATGCCACAAAAGTCCTAATTCCAATTAACGTACACATCTATTTACTAAACCAGATTTAAAGATATATAAAGACACGAAAAGTACTTAATGATTAGTAATAAATGATTGCCCGGACCATAACATATGCTTGGATTTTGCAAAAATTTTGACTTCGAGGCCTTTTGTGTCCAACACTCAACAGAAAATTTCATATTTTTGAGACAATTTTTTTTTTGTTTTTTTTTTCCCCGAAAAGTGATTTCGCTTGTGTAATAACAGCACAGCGAATTATGTACGCTGTTTTTTTTCAAATACTCGTATTGAAAAATTGGATAAAACCAATCTTATTGAAAATTAAATGTACTATAAATATTGTTATATACATGTATTCTCTACCTTGAATGTTAACCGAGATATATATATTTTTAATGACAGTACATAGAATTATGTCGCTGTTTTTTTTTTTTTTTTCCAAATACTCCAAAGATATTTCATTGCGAGCGTAAATATTTGGACTAATTGTTACTCGACGAAAATAATATTGTTAACAAACCTGATTACAGCGAAAAATAACCTTTACCGAAGTAATAATTCAAACAAAATTCGTAATTTGGATCTCTTGAAAAGGATATTAAATGGAACAGATGTTTCACATAATTTATTCTATGTAAAGTGCTTCGCTACTTTTGGGACTAACAGCCTTTAATGTTTAATGTCCTTTGTTATTAATGTTGGTTATTTGGGGGGAAAATCGTTCTTTAAGTCTCTTTTAAATTGAGTTTGTCCAGATGTCATAAACAAGTGTACAAAAAGTTAATATTAATTAATATGATCAGTGGGTAAATTTATTGACCAATTTAATAAAGTTTTAAGTTATTTAATGTTCTAAAATATTTCATTGTTTCCTATACACAGCATACATATTTAGGAATGATGATGCATAATAGTTAGATGTTTTTAAAAAAAATTGAGTAATATACTGTCTACAATAATTTAATAATTCTAGTAATAAGAGAATTGACGTCAAAGTGGGATTTAAGGTACAGATGCTTTAGACGAGAAGAAATAGAATTTGCTGTACATAAAATTTGTCAGGTACGTAGAACACATACAATATATAAAGATTATAAGAACAGATGTTATCAGTAACTCACAAAGTATAGATATTTTTGTGTAAGGTTGGAAGCCTCGAAAAATGTGGGAATATCTAATCAAAAGTGTATTTGAGAAATTTATCTAATTGAGTGTTGTTCAACTTATTTTTATTTTATTTTTTTATGATGAACATTTTGAGTACAGGTGAATGCCGTTAGGGCTCAAAAACTCACGGTTGGGGTAAAAAGGTATGGTGAAAATTTTTTATTTTATTTTTCACTAAACATCAATCAAAATTGTATTTTATTTGAAATAGAACTGATTTGAACGATTTGACTTGCCTTCCATGAGTTCCTACGTACGAGCGTAGTATTGAAATGTTGAGCGGAGAGGTTCATGTTGCCGGTAAGGCAGAGCAACGCACACTGAGTTATGAGCCTCCCCTCTCCCAGCGGCTTCAGGGGTGGGGAGTCGAGGGGTGGGGTGTGCTGTGGGAGGTGGGGAGGGGTATTTCAACCGATAGCAGCAATCGGCTTAGGTCGGAACTTCGCTCGGCTCAAGTGGTGGGCGGCATATTAAAAAAGAAAAAAAAATATTACGATAAAACTAAATAAAAAGGTTTTCCTCAGGGTAATTTCCAACCAACAATATCTAACGCCGCTGAAGGGGCCGAATAAATAGGCTTTTCCTTTCATATAGAATGGTCATTAATCTTTTTTTTTAAATCCATATCGGGGGAAAACGTTACTTCAGCTCACACACACAAGTGAGGCAGGATGGGTTCTATTACATTTTAAGATATTCCAAATTTTCCAAATTCCCCCCTCTAAACCTCCCCCTCAAATTGGTCCTATTGCAGCAATTTACGAACTTGATCTTTCTTTTTACATATAAGAATTAAATGACGAGTTTGGTAACAATCAAACAAAAATAGACAAATATATACAGGTATGTCATTTTTAATGGACTTCATTTTATTCATCTCCTGGGTAGGATTGATAGACATTTAAAGAAATTTTTCGAAAATCGCGTCATGAGTTCGACCTCAATAGCTGATTTCCTTCAAGGAAAATCTGCTAGAACATACATAACAACATATAAAGATTTGCAGTCTGTAATTTGCCTGAGGATAACCTGCTAAAATGAGATAAAAGTCTATATAAGGTTATATACATAATTTTAAAAGGAGGTAATATGCCAGAACTACCTCATATTATATTTAACAATTATAATAAATAAGTTAAAAAGTTTATAAAAGTATAGATATGGATTTAGCAAAAATACATTAGATTGTAAAGTTGATTGTAAGGAATAGGAATTATAATTCAATATATGTACTTTAAATAGACTCGCAAATTAAACATCGGTTCAGTTTAACTTTAATACTTTAATGATTTGTTTTTATTTTATTTTTTCTCTTCATTTAATTTATTAATTTTATTTGTAATTATATTACTTAATTAATATTTTTATACACACACACACACACACACACACACACACACACACACACATATAATTTCGGTAGGCATTGTGGACCTTTAAGATTATGATTCACTTAGATCTCGTCCACTGGCGATCTAACACTGTGTAATTTAACCACCCCCCCCCTTAAGTCTCACTGAAGGGTGGCTAAAGATTTCAAAGGTCTGTTAAACTGGCAACCGATAAAAAGGGATAAACTTCAAATAAGAACAGACATTTATTTTTACCTTTGCTATTTATGCTCTAGAACATTTTCAGAATTTTCTGCAAACGTCCATCGATCCTACCTAGTAGACGACGAAAATGAGGTCCGTTCAAAACTGTATATACATATATATATATAGATATATATATATATATATATATATATATATTTATATATATATTTGTCTGTTACCGCTCTAGCGGTCGCAATTTTTGTTTGATCGTTCCCAACCTCGATATTTGTTCGTTTTAAGTAACTATAAAGATCAATTTTGTTTACGGCTGAAATCGGACCAGTGGGAGGGAGGGTTTAGTGGGGAGTATTTTCGAAAATTCGAAATATCCCCGTTACTATACGTCGGATCGAAAATTTGTACAGAATCATGCTTATTGCAAATAAAATTTACTAAAAATATTGTTATATACATTTGTTCCCTATCTTGAATATTTACCGAGATATTTTCATTTGTATTCTGCGTGTGGTCGTCAAGAGTCGGCTCTGGCGGCCGTTTCCGTAACTATTCAGCCCTCGTGAATAGGTTTAGAGGTTTCTTACTACTTCAGTTGTTATTAAGCAGATTTCTCTATTGTTTACGTGGGAAATCTGCTTAGTTAACGCAGCCCCTGCGTGACAGACTTTTTGGGCCTGCAACAAACCCTCTCTTCTACTCATGTCATATTAATAATAAGCAGTTATATCGTGAACCATTTCATTGTAAGCTTAAATACCAAAAATTGTTTTCATTGGACATTTACTTTGGGAGATAAATGCAAATATGTTTTGTTCGCCCCCCCCCCCGCACTTCTTTTGTTCTAGGAATACTAAAATTCGAGCGATTGAGATCAAAATGATTCTGATTCATTTCAAATAACAACACTAGTTTTAGTAAATTGTTTTCAATAAAATTAACTTGTTATATTCGGATATATTTCATTAATTGTTTTTCTTTCCGGTCTGTCTAACTATTCTGCGTTTCGAGGCTGGCTGGCCTGTTATTACAATTCAGCCGCTTTCCGTTGTAGAGATTATTAACTTGTAAATTGACTGAATCACTTCCATCCTACCCTGGAGATGACGAAAATTAGGTCCGTTCCAAATTATATATATATATATATATATATATATATATATATATATATATATATATATACACTCAACCGCAAAAAAAAACCGGACACTTCATTTTTGTCGTATTAAAAGCTAATTTTCAGCAATTTTCTTTATGTGGGTATTCTAGTTATTACAGAGAATGTAGAGTCTAAGTCCATTGAACTAGTCCCTTCAGGATTAGTAAACGATTAGATAAAACTCAGATTAGATTTATTTGTCGTGAAGTTGATCTATTCTAAACTGTAAGTAGTTTTTCGCACATTTAAACTTCTTTAATTATTAACCAAAAATTTTCTTTAATGAATGTTTTATTTTTATTTCGGTCCAGAATAATGGGTCTTTCAAACTTAGGTGGAAGTCCGGAGCTTACGTTAAATTGCCGAAACGCTTGGGGTAGCCTACCATTCACTGTAATAAAAATGAAGAATATTTTTTTTTTTAAATGTGTTAATTTATCATTTTTTTTTTATTTTGTATTTTTTTGTAAATAATCAATAAAAATTATTCACTTTTGGAAAATTCGAAATATCTCCGTTACTATACGTCGGATCGAAAATGTGTACAAAATCAATCTTATTGTAAATTAAATTTACTATAAATATTGTCATTACATTTATTCTCTATCTTGAATATTAACCGAGATATTTGTATTTTTATTAAATTTGGGCCGGTAATGGATTTTTGAATTTCCCGCCAAAAGCTAGTTCGGCCCTTTGCCGTAACTGTTCGGCTCTCGTATGGAGATTTCTCTATTGTATAACTTCACGTGGGAAATCTGCTTAGTTTACGCAGTCCCTGCGTGACGGACTTTTTATTTCACATTACAGCCTTCAGCTTACCTCCACTCCTACTCGTGCTTCATAAACATCTTTCTGTTATATAATAAACCGCATTACTCGAATCTTAAATTCGAAATATTTTTTTTAAAGATCATTAATATACAATTTTTTTCTGGACCTCAACCATCTTAAGATCTGGGACTACTAAACTTTGATAAATTGAAATAGAAATTATTCTGATTTATTATAAATTACAGTACTAGCTATAGTAAATAGTTTTCAATGAAATTAATATGTTATATTCTGAAATATTTCAGTTTGTTTTCTTTCCGGTGAGAGGTTGGCAGACCTGTTTGTTCTGATGTCAGACGCTTCCCGTTGGGAGGTTTCTACAAATTGACTCAAAGACTTCTTATTAGCATTTGTCTCACTTGTACTTAATATTCACGGTGGTGTTGCGTTATGTAGATTTATCTATTTACTAAACTTCACTAGAGAAATGTGCTAAGTTTCCGCAGCCCCTGCGTGACAGACTTTTTTTTTTAGTTATCTCCTGCGAAAGATCGAAGGACATTTGAGGACATTCTTCGAAATTTGCGACTTGAGTACAATCGCAATACCCGATTTCCCCTCGGGAATAATTCCGTTGACAGCTGAGAACTTATTAAACTATTTTTTTTGGGGGGATTAATAAATAAAGAATCTGATCGGAATTCAAGAGAGCTTCAATTTTTGTACCTTTTAGTTTTGTGGTATCTCTATGGGCTTAAAAGTTTTTATTTGACGTATTTTTTATTTGAGTTTGGAATATATTATTTTGTCTACAATTTTTTTTGTTTTTGAAGTTAATTTTTATGTTATTATTATTCAGTATTTTTGCTAATTTTTTGTATAGGCCTCAGACAATATTCACACTCACACCATTTTCATAAAAAAAAAGTCCATCACGCAGGGGATGCGTAAACTAAGCAGATTTCCCACGTGAATTTTTACAATAGAGAGAGAAATTTTACAAGTCAAGCAGTTAATGAAACGGCCGAACTAGCTTTTGGCGGGAAATTCACCCATCCGTTAGCCGCCCAGATTTAATAAAAATGCAAATATCTCGGTTAATATTCAAAATAGAGAATAAATATATATAACAATATTTATAGTAAATTTAATTTGCAATAAGAATAATTCTGTACAATGTTTCGATCCGACGCATAGTAACGGAGATATTTTGAATTTTCGAAAATCCTCCCGTAAAAGCCCCCCCCCCCTTCCTCCCACTGGTCTGATGTCAGCCGTTAACGAACTTGATCTTTCTTTTCACATAAAACGACTAAATATCGAGTTTGGTAACGATCAAACAAAAATTGCGACCGCTAGAGCGGTAACAGACATATATATATATATATATATATATATATATATATATATATATATATATATATAGATATATATATATATAAAATTTTGAACGGATCTCATTTTCGTCATTTACTAGGTAGGATCGATGGACATTTGAAGAAAAATTTCGAAAATTCCGTCATGAGTACAACCTCAATAGCTGATTTCCCTCAAGGGAAATCTGCTAAAATATTCTCATTCAATACACTCTGGCACACTCATAAAACCACAATATATATAATATTCATGTAATGATTATTATATATATTGGAATTATACACAGTGGTAGTTGTTAAACAAAAGATAATAAACTATAGACATGACTAACTGATATACAAAGACATAAGGCTGTGAGCCTGCTCAGTATAAACAGACCAAGGAAGGTTACAACCAGTATTCCTAATGTAACCACAAGTGCAATACATAATGTACAATAGTTTTTATGTATTACTAGTCTTGGTTAGTAGAAATAACATAAAATACCATCTGATACACTTTAGTTTAATAACAATGTGCAAGATATATAAAGTAGTACCTGTATTTTAACAACCCTGAAGAAGAGAAAATAAATATTCTTGAAATACTGGCATAGACTGAAATGTTTACACCAAATTGTTGCCAAAATGCAAGGCTTTACTTTGCACAATATTTTGACATGTTATGTCCCTAGAAATGTTAGTATGGTTTATTATAAGGAAGGCGTTAGTGCTAATACACATAACGAGTGTTTTATTTAGTTCGGTTTGGTCTTATGTGCCAAATAAAATTGTTGACTCCCGCTATAATTTTTAGCGTATAACGCCTTTATACTTCGGTATACGACAAAAGTGTATATAACAAAAGTTACTCCAAATAATAAAAAAAACAACTTTTTTTATGTGCATAATTGCCGAAAATGCATTAGGAAACGAAATATTGCTATTTTTAATTTCAGCCCTCCCTTATAACCCCCACTCCCGTTCGTCTCAGAGAACATTAATATAGCATAAAGTCTAAGTTGGGTTAGTAGTAATATACATACCAAGTTTCATAAAATTGGGTGTGGAAAGGTAACAAACAAACAAATAAACAAACAGACATCAAAGAAACAAAATGCTGTTATGGTATATATGACATGTGAAACGAAAAGTTATCGTGAAATTTCGCGAAAAAATCAATGTACAGACAGAGGTTACAATTTTATATATATATAAGGTGTTCTTGTTGTTTCTTGGAGTTTTGGGAAATATTGATGAAAAAACATTTTAGTTTATCAACGGAAGGATCAAAAAGGTCAAACACCTCCACTCTTAATATTTCTTTATTACAGGCAAAGTACTTTCGGGGCGAACCGTCCCATCATCAGTGCTCTGTGACACAACATTTATAGTTTCAAAAACATGTAATATATATATGAATAAATAAATAAATAAATATATATATAAAAGTCAACAAAGGTAGTCGAATATTAAAAAACAAACAAATATATATATAAAACGCAATGCTACACTTATGACTAGAACGTTACAAATAAATATTAAAAGCAATAAACAACAAAATAACTAGGAGATGGAGAGGAACTGACCTAGAGTTGGTTCCTATTGAGCCGACATCTCCGGCGAGACTGGGAGCCTACTCGGGCCAGGGCGGCTACTGCAGAGGACGGAACATGCCTGAGCACGCCCCCCTCCCCCCTAATATTAATATTTTTATCTTCTAGCATGTCCATCCTTCATATATATATTACATGTTTTTGAAACTATAAATGTTGTGTCACAGAGCACTGATGATGGGACGGTTTGCCCCGAAAGTACTTTGCCTGTAATAAAGAAATATTAAGAGTGGAGGTGTTTGACCTTTTTGATCCTTCCGTTGATGATGGACCTCCACCAGCCAGCCCAAATCCCGAGTGATGAAGCACGCCAAGCTACAGCTGGTGTCCACTACTGGCACAACTCGTCACGTAAGAAAATCATGTTAATTAAAAATATGGAGATCACGGATTTGAAAAAGTTGTACCGGAAGTTATATCTGAAACAAAAACTGGCGTGTAAAAATGTGTTCTTTAACCAGAGCTGTCGTAGAGGTGGTGTTTTCCCTGTTTATGTGAATAACTGTTTGAAGAATACTGTAGTTCCATATAAAGTGTTATGTAAATTCAAGAAGTTGTTATTAGATTATGAATTAAAAAAATGGTATAAAATTCGTGATAATTTATTATTTTATATGAATTTAATTAAAAGTATTGTTGAGCCGATGGTTGGTAGATGTGACTGGGATGAGTACGTAAAATATGTTGTTAATTTGCATGCTCGTAAAATAGCTGAAAAAGAAGCGAATATTAATAAGAAATTGAAATCATTGCAGAATAGTACATCTAATCCCAGGCGCCGCTATACTCCTAGAGGCGTTAATCCTATTAGCTCTAATTCTGCTAGCATTGATAACGCTACTAATGACAATTCCCATTGTATTGACACTAGTACTACTGGCCCTTTAAATTGTAATACGAGCTCTCCTAGACTTTTAAATTGCGAGGAGTTGAAAAATAAAGACCTGGATGTTGGTACTGTAAATTGCATTCAACAACCCAGAGTAATTAATTTAAGTAATGTCAATTTGGAGACCGAGGAATTAAACATTTTAAATAAAGGGTTACAGTATTGTTTAAGAAAACCTCCTTCTAAAAAGGATATTGTGAGCCTTATGGCAGCTGTTGAGTCCATATCTGTTGACAGCCCGGTGGTTCGGGAAGTGGGGATTGAAATAGAGAAGTTTATAGCAAATCAAATTCCGGGAAAACATAAATCGAGTTCTGAATTAAAAGTTCTTAACAGATTAAATATGAAATTGAAAGAAAACAACCTAATAGTTACAAAAGCAGATAAGGGTAAATCAAGTGTAGTTATGCCAAGACTAATGTATGTTGAAAAATCATCTGCCCTCTTGGAGGATTTAGGTTGTAAGCAGTTAAATCAGGACCCCACTGAACAGTATAACAATACGGTCAGGCAATCCCTTAAGAACATATCTCATATTTTCCAACCGTATGAAATAAACCAGCTAATTCAAATGAACCCCCTGCCCCCGCTTCTCTATTGTCTACCAAAAACACATAAAGACAATATTCCCATGCGACCTATCGTGTCGTTTGCCGCATCCCCCACGGAAAAGATAGCCAAAAAACTAGTGTACACAGTTCAAACCCTGGGAGATTTCAAACCCAGTTTTATCTTTGAAAAACACTTCAGACTTGATTAAGAAAATCAATAATCCGAACAGCAAATATCCCTCCAACCGGTTTTTGGCATCATTGGACGCACAGAACATGTTTTCTAACATTCCCCCCAAGGACGTGGTGAGGGTTTTTGATTTGTTTTTCAAAATTAAGAAACTGAACCCAGTAATAGCCAAAGAGTTCCTAGATCTTCTTCAGGTATGTTTAGGCCAAAATTTTTTCAAATTTCAGGGACGTTTTTATGCCCTGGAAAACGGCCTTGTGATGGGATCTGCGATTAGCCCACTAGCTGCGGAGTTGTTTATGGATTATTTGGAATGCAAATATTTGATGTCTAATCGCAACCCATACCGAAATCATATCAATTTCTGGGGGCGTTATGTTGATGACATCATCATAAGTTATTCGGGGGCTGAGAATGATATGAGGGGTCTTATGGACTATGTCAACAGTTGCCATAGGCAGCTAAAGTTTTACTTTGGAGATGGAGAATGAGGGGAAGTTGAGTTTCCTAGACTTGGTTATTTCAAGGAAAGGGCCGTCTCACTCCTTCAACATTTATAGGAAGCCTACCGCCACTGCCATCATGATCCCTGCTGATTCGTACCACCATCCTCAATATAAAGCTTCAGGCATCACGTACTTGATAAACCGACTCCTGAGTATCCCGTTGGCAGAAGCAAAGCGAGTTTAAGTACATAAAACAAATCGCATCAGCCAATGGGTACGATGAGAGAATGGTGGATAAAGTCATGGAGCGCCGATTTGCAAAGATGGTCCAAGATGAATTTAAAGAAGGCGAGAGAGAGACTCGTAATCCTGTGGGCCAACTCAGCATCCCATACCTAGGTAAATTTTCTGAGAAGATAGGACGCATGCTGGAAAAGGTTGGCCTTCGTACTGCCTATCGAAGTCTAAGCTCCATAAAACATATGCTCCCAAGGATTAAGGATGCGGTCGATCCACTGGATAGATCTGGTGTGTATCGGGTTGCTTGCCTGACTTGCGGAAGCTCATATGTGGGGCAAAGTGGAAGGAAGCTAAGAAGCAGATTAAAAGAGCACCTTTCCACCAAGACTTCGGAGGTACGTAAACACATGATAAATGAAGGCCATGAAGCAAATGCCGTTGAGTTCGAGGTGCTCGACCACCTTGGCAAAGGGAAGACAATGGATCTAGTAGAACAGTTATGGATCAGGATGGACATGCTAGAAGATAAAAATATTAATATTAGGGGGGAGGGGGGCGTGCTCAGGCATGTTCCGTCCTCTGCAGTAGCCGCCCTGGCCCGAGTAGGCTCCCAGTCTCGCCGGAGATGTCGGCTCAATAGGAACCAACTCTAGGTCAGTTCCTCTCCATCTCCTAGTTATTTTGTTGTTTATTGCTTTTAATATTTATTTGTAACGTTCTAGTCATAAGTGTAGCATTGCGTTTTATATATATATTTGTTTGTTTTTTAATATTCGACTACCTTTGTTGACTTTTATATATATATTTATTTATTTATTTATTCATATATATATTACATGTTTTTGAAACTATAAATGTTGTGTCACAGAGCACTGATGATGGGACGGTTCGCCCCGAAAGTACTTTGCCTGTAATAAAGAAATATTAAGAGTGGAGGTGTTTGACCTTTTTGATCCTTCCGTTGATGATGGACCTCCACCAGCCAGCACAAATCCAGAGTGATTTTAGTTTATGTATATATATATATATTTACCTTTGCACATTACCCATGCTCAAGGGGCGTTTATTTACTACATGTACCATACTATTACAGTATATAACATGTATCTTCATAATATATCGTGTTTTGTATACAAGAAATGTAGTTCAGAAATATGTTCTTGAAATTAAAAAAATAAAAAAATAAATAAAAGAAAATGGAAAAAAAAGAAAAAAAAGAAAGAAATTACGAAAGAAAATAATAAACATAATGAAAGAACAAACAATCTAAGTGATGAAAATTAGTACGCATAATAAGGAAAAATCTAAACAATGCAATAACATGTTAATTTAACTTCATTAAGAAAGTTACGCCACTCATTCTATTGCATTATTCTTGTTGTAGGTGTTAAAATATTATTCTAAAAGTAAAGTGTTTAAAACGTCCGCTGTTTCTATTAAGGTTTTAGAAAAATGCTCAAATAATAATGGCTATTTTTTAAACACTCTTTATATCTATTAGCCACTGGTCTTTGTTATTGAGAAGTGCTTGTTGGAGTGTGTTCCATAACTGTGTAGTCAGTGTGCAAGTATAGATGAGGTGTTCTATAGTCTGTTCACTCGTTCTGTCACAGGGGCAGTTTTTGTCATTTAGTATTTTGAAATATATATGTATGTATGTATGTGTATAGTTTTGAACGGACCTAATTTTATTCATCTCTAGGTTAGGATCGATTGACATTTGACGAAATTGTTCAATAATCGCCTTACTCTTGTGTGGAGTGGGGGAAGTGGACATAGTATTGTCAGAGGGACCTATTGACGGGGAGTCGTTCGTCCGGACTAGTTCTCGGGAAGAACGAGTTCTTTTATTGAGCCTTATCAAACATGGATGTTTCTACCTCTCGAGGAATTTCTATCCGAAGCTTTTGTACTGGCAATCCAATGAACCGAATCAACCGCCGGCTCCCTTTTCAACCTGCACATCCCCGCTTTATCAATCCCAATGCACCGCTTATTGAATCTTATTCGAGTACGCTCTTCAGCAGACCCGTTCTTCCTTGGTTGAATCGTTCCAGCCAGAAGGTCAGCTGTCTATTGTACAACATCTGATTGAACTTGGACAAAGCGAGTCCCTCCTTCACACGCCTAGACGTTGTTAACACAATTCCCTTTTGGGAAATGAAAAATATCGCCGGTTTTTATAAGACAAAATGAAAACTTCTATATAACCGTCCTTTTTTCCCCATTTCTTTCACCTCATAGTAAACATATGAGGACTTATTTATTTGAATAAATAAATTTGAAAGTTCCATTGCCACATGACATATTACATGTATGATTATAATAAATCATCAAATGTATTTTAATATAATACATTTTTGTTTTACAATTTATATAAGTAATATTAGACATAAAATTAATAAATGATATAAAGAAAAATAAATTAAAATAAAAACAAAAAAGGTACATATTGTTACGTTTTATTACCAAAACCATTAATAAACGTTATTAATAAGAGTTCTTTTGGATTGCAAAATTAAATACTCGCAAGTTTCACAGTTTTTATCACTGCACAATTTATTTCACAATGCACAATACACTTGGTAATTATTCTTAATTACTACTCACAGTATACACTGATAGCGTCACTGTTCTTCAGATTACACAGTCCAATAATTCACTCACGGTCACTGAAGTACACCAAAAGACGGCACTGCACTGTCCTTTACTTCGCGGCACTGCACTGTCTTAAACACGGCACTAAACTGTTACAGTCACGGCACAACACTGTTCTTCTTATAAAAACACTTTACCGCACTGCACTAAGTCGCACTGTAGCACCGAACGCACATATGAGCACTTGAGAAGAAAACTGACTCACTCGTGGCTGGCCGGTTCTTTATATAGGTCGTCGGCATACATCAAAGGGGAATTGGCTGGGCCCTTCGACGTCTGGACTGGAAGGGTCTAGTAGGAGCTAGACCCTCTGTCGGCTTCTTTGATCTATATCGCACTTCCCAAATACGCGACTCTCTCTCTGAAGGATTATTCATCTATTTAATTTTCGCAAGAATATATGGAATTATAATTCCAATTCCTCACAATCAACTTTACATTCTAATGTATTTTTGCTAAATCCATATCTATACTTTTGATAAACTTTTTAACTTATCTATTATAATTGTTAAATATAATATGAGGTGGTTCTGGCATATTACCTCCTTTTAAAATTTTGTATATAACCTTATATAGACGATTATCTCATTTTAGCAGATTACCCTCAGGAAAATTACAGGATCTGAAAATATTACATCCTTTATATGTTGTTATTTATGTTTTAGATTTTCCTTGAGTTCAGCAATTCAGGTCGTAATCATGACAGGATTTTCAAAAACTTTCTTCAAATGTCCATCAATCCTACCCAGGAGATGACGAAAATGAGGTACGTTCAAAATTATTTATCTATACATATATATATATATATATATATATATTTGTCTGTTTTTGTTTGATCGTTACCAAACTCGATATTTTGATCGTTGTATGCAAAAAAGTCCGTCACGCAGGGGCTGCGTAAACGAAGCAGATTTCCCACGTGAAGTTTTACAATAGAGAAATCTGCCTAATAACAACTGTAGTAGTAAGAAACCTCTAAACCTAAAACATTAGTTAGGGCGTAATAACCCAGTAGTTTCTAGCCCCAAAAAACAGTTAACCTAACCTCTAAACCTATTCACGAGGGACGAATGGTTATGGAAACGGCCGCCAGAGCTCTCGGGGGAAAGTCCGAACATAGCCTACTGGTGACCACACGCAGAATACAAATGCAAATATCTCCGTTAATATTCAAGATACAGAAAAAATGTATAAAACAATATTTATAGTAAATTTAATTTACAATAAGATTTATTCTGTACAATGTTTCGATCCGACGCATAATAACGGAGATATTTTGAATTTTCAAAAATCCCCCCTCTAAACCCCCCCTCCCACTGGTCCGATTTCAGCCATTAACGAACTTGATCTTCCTTTTTACATAAAACGATTAAATTCCGAGTTTGGTAACGATCAAACAAAAATTGCGACCGCTAGAGCGTTAACAGATATATATATATATATATATATATATATATCCATTGCCACATGGCATATTACATGTATGATTATAATAAATCATCAAATGTATTTTAATATAATACATTTTTGTTTTACAATTTATATAAGTAATATTAGAAATAAAATTAATAAATGATATAAAGAAAAATAAATTAAAATAAAAACAAAAAAGGTAAATATTGTTACGTTTTATTATTAAGAGTTCTTTTTGCAGATTTCCCCTAAGGGAAATCAGCTATTGAGGTTGTACTCATGACGGAATTTTCGAGATTTTTCTTCAAATGTCCATCGATCCTACCTAGTATATATAATTTTGAACGGACCTCATTTTCGTCATCTCCTGGGTAGGATCGATGGACATATGAAGAAATTTTTCGAAACTCGAATCATGAGTTCGACCTCAGTAGCTGATTTCCTGCGAAATCTGCTAAAAGAAAGATCAAGGTCATTAATGACTAAAATCGGACAAGTGGGAGTTAGGGGTTAAAGATGGGGGGATTTTCGAAAATTCGAAATATCTCCGTTATTATACGTCGGAGAGAAAACTTTTATAAAAACAATCTCATAGCAAATTAAATGTACTATAAATATTATAATATACATTTATACTCTGTCTTGAATATTAACCGAGATATTGTCAATTTTCGGCTATTGTCGGTTCTATTCTCGTGGTTCCGCTGAAAGTTAATTCGGCCGTTTCCGTATCTGTTCGGATCTCTTGAAATTGGTGTAGATACGTTCTGTTGACCCCCCCCCCTCTTCTTTAGTTCATGGACTACTAAAATTTGAGTGATTGAGTTAAAAACTATTCTGCATCATTATAAATTACCATACTAGATGTAACAGATAGTTTTCAATAAAATTAATATGTTATATTCAAATATATTTCAGTAATTGTTTTTCTTTCCAGTGAAGAACATTTCTATCTACTGTTCAGCTCTGAGTGGATGGCTGACCCATTTGCTTCCAATTCAGAGCTGTCCGCATAGAGGTAATTAAAATTGACTGAATTATTTCTCATTACCGTTTGTATTTATTCAGTTAGTATCCACGGGTGGTGTTAATTGTTACCAGTATGTAGATTTATCTACTGTTAAATTTCCAGAGGGAAATCTGCTTAGTTTGCTCAGCCCCTGCGTTATCGACTTTTTTTCATTATGCTGATTATTAAATATGAGATATTTGCATATATTAACAATAAGCTATTATATTATGAATCACATTATTCGAAGCCTAAACACCAAAAAAGAGGGCCATGATATGTCCACCATAAAATATCAATTGCTGTATGAGGAGGAGAAGGGCAAAAGATTAAATTCGGCTGAGGGGCTGCATATAAGGCTGGACAGGCAGGCGAATGGAGATAGGAATATTAATAAGAAGGAGGAGGCGGTAAGGCTGCGACATGTCGGTGACGGGGCCCTGTCTTCTCTACGGGGGCAGAGGTTTAGTCGCCCGGCGGTCGTGGTCCAGGCAACGCAGCTTTAATCAGGTACCTCCTTCATCTTCTCTCTATTATTAGTATGGGGTTTTTGTTTATTTTTTAGATGTCTCTTACAGTTCCTCTGGGTGGTTTTTTCAGAGGTTCCCACCCACTGTGATATGTTTTCCATATACATCTGTAATTTGTGTAGGTTTTTTAATTTTATTTATAGTTTTTAGTTTTGACATATGCTTATCGTTGTTTGTTTCTTTAACTTTTATTAGTTGACTTGTTATTTGATTTTTTATGGCTTTAATTTTTAGTAGTTGACTAGTTATTAGATTTTCTATTTTTATTAGTTGACTAGTTTTAAGATTTTCCATTGTTTTTACTCTTTATTTTGTGTTTGTTTTTATGACTGTTGTTTATTTTGCTTTTGTGCCATGCTGTGAATGTTAAAAACTCGAGGTTGTGTTTGTCAGCAGGCACTGAGGATGGAGCGTTGACTCCGAAAGTGCAATCTGCATTATATTAAAAAACAGTAGAGGACTTGGCCTTCTTATTGATCCTCAAAAATTGTTCTCATTGAAGTTTTACGTTTTGAGATAAATGCAAATACGCACATGGGAAATCTGCTTAGTTTACGAAGCTCCTGCGTGACGGCCTTTCTTCAAAAGACCTCAGGCCATTTCTCATTCAACGAAAATTAAACTGAGGTCACATGTTGACAAATATGTAATGATAATGTTTATTCATCTTACTACCGCTTTATAAAACAAGTATACGAATTTATATTTTTTCATGTTATTTCCTCATTAAGGTCTTTATTGGGCTTAGAATTTCTTTATATTTTATACAAAAGCTATGTATAATGAGAGCAAAATATTTATAGCGAGATCATTAACCACGTTCCTATCGGAGAAATATAAGTTACTTTTAAGTCCTCACCTCCTTTATTCCTGGAACTTTTCATAGAAAATTTCCTTTCTCATTCATCGTCCCACAGTATGTGACAGGAATAATAGAAATTTTAATACTTTATCAGGGTCATTCCATCTCAAATCACCCAAAAAAAAAATGATTTCGACACCCATGATTTCAGATTTTGTTGAATTTTATTTTGGGGGTTCTATTCATTGATTTAAGAAACCATACCAAATATTTTTGATATATCTTTAACGGTTTGGATTTTATGGATTCTTAAAGGTTTGTGATTTTAGTGTTTTCTATCGATTAGGAACTGTAAAGTTAATTTGTTTTCATTTCAAAAATAATTTGTAACTTTCTTATTTACGAACCAATTTTGATGGTTTTTTTTTGTGTGTATTCATAAATATATTTAAAAACAATAAAAAAATAAACTAAGGTACCAAGTAAGTATTTGTGGACAGAAAAAAATTGCAAAGTGTCAATTTGAGCTTTTCAGAAAGCAAATATATAGTTTCACGTAAAATTGAATATCTCCAAAAGGGAAAAGGATAATCATGGAAATCAAACAAACAATTAATGGTTATTTGACCACTTCATTGTTTATTCCAAGTTTAAAAATAAATATATAGAAAAATTTAGAAATTTGAATGAATTAAAATAAAATATTAAATAAAGGTAACTAAAAATATAGTTTACATAGGTTTATTGTACAACAAATACAGTTTACATTATTGTTTACCCCAGTTAAGTGTACTTTAATATATACAATTCTTATGGTTGTTTTGGTCAATGTTCTTTACAATTTTAAAGTATCGTTTAATTTTGCTTCAACACTTGACATACATTGTTGAGAAAACTGGTACTTTCTTCCTTTCATTGTTTTTGGAGATTCCACAGTCGTAATAATATGAAGAATGGGTACAGCACATATATCCTCCTTTTTAGGCCAAGAAAATGATGCTGAAGGTCCATGGGGATGAAGGAACTGTACTGTGACATCTTGTTCTTTGGTGTTCACCTCACTCACCATGCCAAAGTACCACAATTTGTCATATACACAAGCAATGAAACATCCTGGGCTTAAATCTTTCAATGTTACTTGACTCTTTGGTCGATCAACTAAATTAAAAGTGAGAGCTGGTTTTTCGTCCATGCTAATTCTTCGAGCCTCAGTGGTTCCGGTTTCATCTATTGGCTTAAAGTTGTGAAATGATCTTGTCCCTGGAAAAGTTTGAACATCTTTGAAGCGACCTTCCAAAGCAGGACGAGTTATTTCAACTATTTCTTTAGATATGAAGAAAAAACTGACATTTTCTATTCTGGTTTAGCAAAAGTCAAACAATTGAGCCCCTGATATTATTTGGTTTTCTAAGGGTCTTTGCAAACTTTCCTTCCGAGCTAATCGTTTCACTGTACCTCCAATTCCATCACATTCTGTTTTACCAAGACTAGTAGCAAAAAAAGACCATTGGACCCGAATTTCAAAATCATTCTCATGTAGGCACAGATTTATGAAATTGTATTTATTTTTGTACTGAGCAGCACACCCATCACTGAAGTAATGAACTATTTTGATATGTGGGCGGTTTTCTTTCAAAACTTCAATCACATATTTTTGGATTTCATACACCATACTTACATTGTGTTTGAGGTCATCAGAAATAATGCAAAGGGGTAGGACAATATTTTTCTCAGTTGCATCTTTGCAGTGTATGATGACAGGATGTATAGTGCAAGAATTTGAGGTCCAGTGGTATCCTTGGGCTTCGTCTTGTAATGTGAATGAATAATTTTCACTAAAGTCCATTGAGATAATAGCTGTGTCAAAAGGAGATGTTTCCTTCAATTTTTTAAAAGTTGTTGATTGTGATTTAGCTATGTAAGAATGAGGTATCAGTTTGTGAAGTTTTTCAACTAACGTTTCAATGAATTCTTCAACAGTGCTGGAACACTGTATCATTTCTGTTCTACCTGTGGACACCACATTTTTTGGCATAATGTAACAAATGACAGTCACTTTGAGTAGTTTCCCCCACACTGCATTTCTCTTCCATTTAGAAAAAAAATACTTTTCAAGAATTATTTGAAAATATTCACTAAATAATTGTTTAACCACATAAAACAACAACACTGATATACTGAATTTAAAGATATTATAATAAAATGCTAAATATAATACAGTAAAAAGAATTTTATATATAGCTTAATAAAATAATGCACCTTTCATTCACAGTATACTGGTACAGAAAAATGAAATTTTCATGCCTGAACAAGCCAGTGAGCCTGTTGAGGAAGAGATTTTTCTTGTTACAACTTGATTAGTTTCTTTATATTGTACAGCTGCAGTTTTATGAATTAAGATAACTTAAATGCCACAGTTTTAAAATTAACTTTAAGTATATACCATTAACTATTTTACTTCTGAGCTCTAAGTTACATTTATTTATCATTTCCTTTTAATTCATACACTAAATTCATATTCATTTCATATTCTAAATTTTTCTATATATTTATTTTTAAACTTGGAATAAACAATGAAGAGGTCAAATAACCATTAATTTTATTGTTTTAGGTGGTAGGTCATATGTCTTAGAACATAAAAAAAAAAGATTTCCATGATTATCCTTTTCCCTTTTGGAGATATTCAATTTTACGTGAAACTATATATTTGCTTTCTGAAAAGCTCAAATTGACACTTTGCAATTTTTTTCTGTCCACAAATACTTACTTGGTACCTTAGTTTATTTTTTTATTGTTTTTAAATATATTTATGAATACACACAAAAAAACCCATTAAAATTGGTTCGTAAATAAGAAAGTTACAAATTATTTTTGAAATGAAAACAAATTAACTTTACAGTTCCTAATCGACAGAAAACACTAAAATCACAAAACTTTAAGAATCCATAAAATCCAAACCGTTAAAGATATATCAAAAATATTTGGTATGGTTTCTTAAATCAATGAATAGAACCCCCAAAATAAAATTCAACAAAATCTGAAATCATGGGTGTCATGGTGTGGTTGAATTGATGTGGAATGACCCACCAATTAAAGGTGGAAGGTCAATCAATTCGTCAAGCAGGGCTTGTGTAAACTAAGCAGATTTTCCACGTGCTGCTATTTCATACTTGTGACCTCATCTCACAGCATATTACCAGATTTCCCTGAAGAGGTAATATATATATATATATATATATATATATATATATATATATATATAAAATTGTAACCTCTGTCCGCACATTGATTTTTTCCTCGAAATTTCACGATAATTTTTCGTTTGACATGTCATAGACACGGTATCTACAATTTCTTTCTTTGGTGTTTGTTTGTTTGATACCTTCCACGCATAAACGGTATAACCGAACTTTACAATTTTTAGTATGTATATTACTACTAACCTAACATTAATGTTCTCTGAGACGAACAGGTGTGGGAGTTATAAAGGAGGCTTGAAATTAAAAATAGCGATATTTCGTTTCGTATTGCTTTTTCGCAAATATGCACATAACAAAAATTGTTTATTCTGTTATTTAGTGAAACGTTTATTTTACCTTCGTCGTATACTGAAGTATAAATGCGTTATACAACCATAGTTTATAAAATAATAGCGGGAGTAAACAATTTTATTTGGTACCTAAGACTCAACGGAACTAAACAAAACTTGGTATGTGAATTAGCACTAACTCCTTCATGATAATAAGCTGTACCAACATTTCTAGGGACGAGCAGAAATGAGGGTTGTAATGGGAGACCTGAAATAAAAATTCGCGATAATTCAGCTTCTATTTGTTTTTTTCGGCAAACGTGCACATATCAAAAGTTTTTTTTTCGTATACCGAAGTACGAAAGAGATGTACGTTAAAACTTATAGCGGAAGTCAACAATTTTATTGGGCGCTAAAGACTATCGAATTAAATAAAATTCGGTATGTGAATTAGCATCCACTCCTCCATGAAAATAAGCTATATTAACATTTTTACGGACAAAAAGGGTGGGAGGGTGCTATCAGGGAAGCCTGTTATCTAATGGGGCTCAGGTTAGGAAGTTAGCAATTAAACGTTAATGGTAATGTCATTATTATAAAAGGCAAAACGCGTAATTGTATACATTGAAGCCTTGCTATAAAAACACGCTCAATATTCAGTGTCTAATGATTTCCCGAGCGAAGCCGGGTACCTTAGCTAGTATATATATATGCATATTTGACTGTTAACGCTCTAGCGGTCGAAATTTTCGTTTGATCGGTAATGAACTCGATATTTAATGTTCTTATGCAAAAAGAAAGATCAAGTTCGTTAATAACCGAAATCAGACCCGTGAGAGGGGACTTTCGAAAATTCGAAAAATCTCTGTTACTTGGATTGGAAAGTTGTATAAACCCAATCTTATTGCAAATCACATTTACTACAAATATTGTTATATACATTTATTCTCTATCTTCATTATTATTCCAGATATTTGCATTTTCAGTCGTCAGTCTTCAGTAAACCCCCACTTCTCCTCATGTCATTTTAATAATAAGGTGTTATTTCTTGAACTACTTCATACCAAAGTTAACTACCAAATACTGTTTTCATTGAACTTCGTATTTGTGAGATATAAGAAAATAAATTCTGTTGACTCCCCATCCCTCTTTTTCTTATTTTTAGGAGTCGTTTTATGTAAAAAGAATGATCAAGACAACGGCTGAGATTGGACTGGGGGTTTAGAGGAGGAGAATTTTCCGCCTTCAGCAATCCTCCACTTCTACTAGTGGTACATAAACAATTCTCTGTTATACAATAAAGCACTTTATTCGATGCTTAAAAGTCAAATATTGTTTTCAAGAAAAAATTATTATACGAGATACACGCAAATATGTTCTGGTGACCCGCCCCTCTCCCATCTGTATTCTTGGACTACTAAAATTTGACTGATTGCGATAACAATTATTCTGATCTATTATAAATTACAGTACTAGCTATAGTAAATAGTTTCCAATAAAATTAATATGTTATATTCTGATGTATTTCAGTAATTGTTTTTCTTTCCGGCGAGAAGCTGGCACAACTGTTTGTTTATGTTTCAGACGCTTCCCTTCTGGAGGTTTCTTATTATCGTTTGTATTTATTCACTTTATATTGACGGTGCTGTTGTGTTACCGTTATATAGATTTATTTATTGTTAAACTACTTAGTTCACGCAGCCCCTGCGTTACGGACCTTTTAGCAGATTTCCCTTAAGGGAAATCAGCTATGTAGGTTGTACTCATGAGGGAATTTTTGAAATTTTTCTTCAAATGTCCATCGATCCTACCTAGTAGATGACTGTATATATATATATATATATATATATATATATATATATATTTGTCTGTTACCGCTAAGCAGTCGCAATTTTTACCAAACTCGATATTTGGTCGTTTCATGTAAAAAGAAAGATCAAGTTCGTTAACGGCTGAAATCGTACACGTGGAAGGGGGGGGGGGTTAGAGGGGAGGATTTTTGAAATATCTCCATTACTATATGTCGGATCGAAACATTTTACAGAATCAATCTTATTGCAAATTAAATTTACTATAAATATTGTTATACACATTTATTCTCTATCTTGAATATTAACCGAGATATTTGAATTTTCATTAAATCTCGGCGGCTAACGGACGAGAGTTAATTTCCCGCCAAAAGCTAGTTCGGACGTTTCCTTGACTGGCATGGCTCTCGTAAAATTTCTCTATTGTATAACTTCACGTGGGAAATCTGCTTAGTTTTCGCAGCCCCTGCGTGACGGACTTTTAGTATTAGGCTTCAGTAAACCTCTAGTCCTACTCATTTCATATTAACATTAAACTGTTATATTTTGAAGTGTATTATTTGAAGCCTAAATAATATTGTTGTCATTGAACTTATATTTCTCCACCCAACGATGATATGTTATAATAAAGTTTATACATATTACTGAATAAAACAAATGTATTGATTTATTTCATATATTTTCTCCTTATTTCCTCATTAAGGTCTCATTATAATTTATCTTCATTTTATATTAAAGTTATGTTTAATGAGAGGAAAATAATTATTGCGAGATCATTTGAAACGTCTCTATAGGGAAAATACAAGTTACTTTTAAGCTCCCTCCCCCTATTATTCCTGGAAGTTTTCAAAGGAAATTTTCTATACTATCCATCCTCCCACAATTGGCTCCAGGAATATTAACAATAATAATACTTTACCAATTAAAGGTGGAAGGTCAATCAAAATAATCTAGGAAGCAGGGGTTGCGTAAACTAAGCAGATTTCCCACGTGAAGTTTTACAATGGAGAAATTTCACGACAGCCGAGCACTTAATGAAACGGGCGTACTAGCTTTTGGCGGGAAAGCCACTTCGTCCGATAGCCGCCCAGATTTGATAAAAATGGAAATATCTAGATTTATATGCAAGATAGAGAATAAATGTATATAACAAAATGTATAGTAAATTTAATTTGCAATAAGATTGAATCTGTACTAGTTTTTGATCCGACGTATAGTAACGGAGATATTTCGAATTTTCGAAAATCCTTCCCTCTAAACCCTCCCCCCCCCTCCCACTGGTCCGATTTCAGCCGTTAACGAACTTGATCTTTCTTTTTACATAAAACGACTAAATATCGAGTTTGGTAACGATCAAACAAAAACTGTGACCGCTAGAGCGGTAACAGACAAATATATATATATATATATATATATATCTATCTATATATATATATATATATATATACACAGTTATGAACGGACCTCATTTTCGTCATCTACCAGGTAGGATCGATGGACATTTGAAGAAAAATGTCGAAAATTCCGTCATGAGTACAACCTCAATAGCTGATTTCCTTTAAGGGAAATCTGCTAAAACAATGAGTAGAAGATTGGGGCGAGGGGGATTTTTTTCCGGTTTATCTATCTATGAAGTTTGATTAAACCTGCGTTTGAAGTTATGTTTGTCCGCAACGCTGCCATGCTTTGCGGTATTACAGATAAACGCGCCTGAAAATGTCATTTCAGAAAGAACAAACAATTTTCAAGCATCCGAAACTGGTGGAAATGTTTATTAAATATATTTGATTGTGGGACACTTGTTAACGTCCATACACTGAGCTTTTTGAGGGTGGTTTTGAAAAAAAAAAAATGCTATTCCAGGGATTCAGAAAAAGGTAATAAGAAGACAAATCCTTTGCCAAACGATGGCGGTAGGCCTGATCAAAAAGTCCGTCACGCAGACGCTACGCAAACTAAGCAGATTTCCCATGTGAAGTTTTACAATAGAGAAATTTAACGAGAGCCGAACAGTTACGGAAACTGCCGAGCTAGCTTTTGGCAGAAACTCACGGCTAGAGCCGAAGTTACCTAATCTCATTTTGTCCGTTATCCGCACACACTTAATCCTCCCAATACCACGGGTCCGGACCATCACAGACTACCACGGGGGTCCTTGGGAGACCCCACTCTTTTTTACGACGTTTTTCATATAAAAACATACTTTATTTGGATTTATTAGTTAGGAATATGAAAAATGACTACAATTAATAAAAACTTGCGACCGCTAGATTTTCGTCATCTCCTAGGTAGGATCGATGGACATTTGAAGAAAAAAATCGAAAATTCCATCACGAGTACAACCTCAATATCTGATTTCCCTTAAGGGAAATCTGCTAAAATGCAAATATCCTATTAATATTCTATCTATATATTTGTCTGTTACAGCCACAGTGGTCCCAACTATTGTTCAATCGTCACCAAACTCGATATTTAGTCGTTTCATGTAAAAAGAAAGATCAAGTTCGTTAACGGCTGAGATCGGACCAGTGGTTTAGAGAGGGGGATTTTCGAAAATTCGAAATATCTCCGTTACCATACGTCGGATCAAAACAATACACGACTAAATCTTATTGCTTATTAAATTTACTAAAAATATTGTTATATACATTTATTCTCTATCTTGAATATTAACCGAGTTGTTTGCATTTTTAAGTGTTAAGCCTTCACTAAACCCCCACTTCTACTCGTGTTACATAAACAATACTGTTATATAATAGACCACACTATTCGAGGCTTAAATACCAAATATTGTTTTCCAGAGACCTTTATTATACGAGATACAAGCAAATATGTTCTTGCGAACCCCTCCCTCCGTTATAAATTCTTGGACTACTAAAAACTGATTGATTGAGATAAAAATTCTTCTGATTCATTATAAACTACAATACTTGGTTTAGTAAATAGTTTTCAATAAAATGAATATGTCATATTCTGATATGTTTCAGTTATTGATTTACCGTGAGACGTTGGCAGACACGTTTGTTTACATTTCAGAAGATTCCCGCCGGAAAGACAGGGGAAATATTTCTTATTGCCGTTGGTATTTATTCACTTAATATTCACTGTGTTGTTGTGTTAGGAGTATTTAGGTTTATCTATTATTAAACTTCGCGAGGGAAATCTGCATAGACGGACTTTTTACATACTGGGTTCATACTGCTGCTGGAAAATTAAAGAACTGATGGGGAGATGAGATCATCATCATCATATTATAGTGAGTAGGAAATCTGCTTAAATCAGGCAGGGCCTGTGTTAGGCACTTTCTTCTTAATGGTTGACTATCATTTACTAAATACAGTTGAAACATTGCTCTACCATTATTTGTCTGAAAACAAGATGGAGGTAAAGAAATCTCGAGATAGGAAGGAAATGATCCGGTTCCTTTAATGACTGGTTCTTGATCTCATTTAATGACTCGCAGGTCATTAATCCATTCTTTCTTCTAACTCGTTCCATTAGCAGAAGGCTGAGAGAAGAAACTGAACCGTTCCTTTGAACGAATCCAGGAAGGGAGTTTAGAGTCATTGAAAATTACTTCTGATAAAGGCAATCTTTGTTGTTTCAGCAGATTTTTCTTAATGTAAATCAGCTATTGAGGTACGACGCGAGCGGTCGCGAATTTTGTTTGATCGTTACCAAACTCGATATTTAATCGTCTTAATGACTGAAATCGGGCCAGAGGGAGGGGAGTTTAGAATGGGGAATTTTCGAAAATTCGGCATATCTTCGTTACTATACGTTGCATCGAAAAAGTATATAGAACGAATCTCATTGAAAATTAAGTGTGCTATAAATATTGTTATATACACTTCTACTATATCTTGAATATTAAACGAGATGTTTGCGTTATTATTAACCCTTCACAGGCAAGGCTGGGTCGCCGGTGACCCAGAGGTTGGTAAAAATAATATTCTGAGTAAACTAAGGAAAGGAGGGGAGGGGGAGTGCACGGTACCCCTCCCCTCCTTCCGAGAGTTGATGAAAAAGAAATTGAGAATCAGCCTGGACCCAGCACTTCAAGACGTCGGTGTGCTTTTTGTGAAAAATCAAGAGATCGTAAGGGTACATCAAACTGCGCTCATTGTAATCGCAGCCTATGTGCTGAGCATAGGCTAAGTATTTGTTCTCGATGAATTACCAGAGTCTCACCTGAAGAAGATGAAGAAATAGAAGATTGTTAGATTGTTCTGAGTTTGAAGTATTAGTGAACTTTCATTACTAAGAGTTTATTCCCTTTTTTTGATTTTTTATCCCTCATATTTTCTTATTCTTTTTTCCGTAGAGTATTTTTTTATATATATTTTTTCTGTAAGAGTTTAAACTATTTATTTTGATCTGGAAAGTTTTTGACTGTTCAGAGTAGGAAAAATTATTGCTGGACTGCCGGATGAAATGGAAGACTGATAACTTACTGAAAATTATTTAATCACTAAGATTTTATTAAATTTTCTCGTCTTTTATAGCTGGAAATTTCTTATTTTTTCCCTTCTAGGAGTTTACTCGTTTAATTTTTATCTTTTATCCTATACGGATACCAAAGGTCTGGAACTCTACGTTCCTACTAATGTAAGTTTTTGTATTTTTATCATATTATGTATATTGCTAAATAAAATAAATTTTTCAAACTATACTTTCTTTTTTTATATAAAAAAAACAACAACTGGAATATTTTTGTTAAAATGAAAAAAATGTGCTATAAATATGACTGGGTCACCCGTGACCCAGCTTGCCTGCAATGTAATTTTCATATTCCTTGTCTGTGAAGGGTTAAGTGTGTGTAGATAACGCACGAGATGAAATCGGGTATTGTATTAAGTTTCTGGATTAGTTCGGCCGTTTTGTCTGTTCGGCTCTCGTGCTTTTACTGTCTGAGATTTATGCAAATACGTACTGTTCATCCCCCCCTCTCCTTCTTTGGCTCTTGGACTACTAAAATTTAAGTTATTAAAATATAAATTATTCTGATTCATTATAAATTGCAGTATATATATATATATATATCAGTAATTGTTTTTATTTCAGGTGAAAAATATGTCAATCTATCTGTTCAGCTCTGGGTGGTTGGCAGGCCTATTTGATTACAATTCAGAAGCTGTTTCCGTTGGGAGCTTATTAAAATTAACTGAAAGATTCCTCATTACCGTTTACACGGTCGTGTTAAATGTTAGCAGTAGTCAGATTTCTCTATTGTGTCTATCTTCCCGGGTGAAATCTGCTTAGTTTGCGCAGCCCCTGCGTGACGGACTTTTTTTAATTTTCAGTCAATAGTCCAGCCCTTTAGTCATCACACCTTAAAATAAGCCAATTTATCGTGATAAGTGTCAATTAAAGCATTCTTAACCGATCATTGTGATGTGAGATTCAAATCAATACGTTGTGTGGTGACATTGTGGTGAGTTTCAGGGCCGATGACCCAAAGGTGAGGACATCAATTCAACGAAGCGTATAGAGAATTAACTACCTAAAAGCGTTTATTTAAGCTAATGTACATATATTTGCATCTCGCTCATGCCTCACAAACTTCTGACCTCTGCTATTGAATTATTTCCACTTATGCCCGTCGATCCTACCTTGCAGATGACGAAAATGAGCCCCGTTCAAAATTACATATATATATTTGTAACCTCTGTCTGTACATTGACTTTTTCGCGAAATTTCACGATAACTTTTCGTTTCACATGTCATAGACACCATAACTGCATGTTGTTTCTTTCGTGTGTGTTTGTTTGTTTTTTATCTTTTCACGCATAAACGGCTGAACCGAATTTTATGAAACTTGGTATGTATATTACTACTAACCCAACTTAGACTTTAGGCTATATTAATATCCTCTGAGATGAACAGGAGTGGGGGTTATAGGGAAAGCCAGAAATTAAAAATAGCGATATTTCGTTTGCTATTGGTTTTTTGGCAAATATGAACATAACAAAAGTTGTTTATTTTGTTATTTAGAGTAACTTTTGTTATATACACTTTTTTCATATACCAAATTATAAACGAGATATACTTACGCTAAAACCTATAGAGGAAGTGAACAATTTTATTTGGGGCAAAAGACCCAACCGAAATAAATAAAACTCGGTATGTGTATTAGTACTAACGCTTTCATTATAATAAGCCATACCAACTTTTCTAGGGACGGGCAGAAGTCGGGGTTGTAAGGAAGGCCTGAATTTGAAATAGCGGTATTTCGTTTTCTATTCGTTTTTCGGCAAATATGAACATAACAAAAGTTGTTTATTTCGTTATTTAGAGTAACTTTTGTAATGTTTATTTTTGTCTTTTAACAGTATATAAACGAGATATACACTATAAACTAAAGCGGGAGTCAACTATTTTATTGGGCGCTAACGATTGAACCGAACTTAACAAAACTAGGTAGGTCAATTAGCATTAATTCTTCCATGATTATAAGCTATATTAAAATGTTTAGGTTAGAACGGGAGTGGGGGTTATAAGGGTGGCCTGAAATAAAAATTCGCGAAATTTCATTGTCTATTTGTTGTCTATTTAGATTAACTTTTTTTTTTATATATTTCTCCAGGAACAATGTGTGGAGCAAGTAATTTGCATAGAAATATTGATATGCTCAACAATCCATACCTATTTGAACTATGAGGTACCTCACCTGGAAAAATTAATTCAAATCTATGTAAATATTTTGACCTTAATAGCTGAAATCGATGCATAATGCACAGGAGACGGGAAATATGACAATATGGAGGACAGTGAAGACTTACATAAAAAATTAATTTTATTATTACCAAATGCCAACAACGGGTAGTAACCCTAAACACTGGGACGGGTAAATGTCAAAATATTGTGCAAAGTAAAGCCTTGCCAAAAAAATACCATCACCATTCAGCCTCATATCAATTCCCTGTATCTGAGCTAGTATATATATATATATATATATATATATATATATATATATATATATATATATATATATGTCTGTTACCGCTCTAGCGGTCGCTACTTTTGTTTATCGTTACCAAACTTGATAATTAAAAGTTTTAAGTTAAATTCATGATGAAGTTTGTTAATGGCTGAAATAGGACCAGCGAGAAGAGGTCCCACAACAAGCGTCCCACAATCAAATATATTTAACCCTCCGTCGGCCGCGTGATTCTCAAATACACAGTTTCTAGAGAAATATTTGCTACTCCTCCTAGCAGAGAGTGGTGATGTAGTGCTTCGAGTTATGTTCTTTATAGGTCCCCCTGAAGGTATGTAGTGTCGCTGCGTTTAACGGAGTCGTGTGTTTCACCTGTCATTCAGTTTTATCTCCTAGATACCAAGCGCCCGATCTCGGAAGTATTTCTGTATTTCATAAATATATACATCAATTAAGTTTCTCTTTATTAAATGGAATCATATAAACCTATTTTTCTATTATATTGCTCATACATGAGCTTTCAAAAGAACTTGTACAATAAAATATTGTACGACGCAGTGACAACTGTAGACGTTTACCAACCGATCTAAGGACGAAACTTGAAGAGTACAGAGACTCTTTGGAACATACATTGAACTCAAGTACAAAAACAGCATAAAAAAAGTCATTCCGCTACAATGAACAAAAGAATATGATGTGAACCAAGCAAAACTGAAAAGAAATGTAGGTTTACTAATTACTCTTGTGAGATTTACAAAAACAAAATTTGTTTACAACATAGTTCCATGCTTTGTCCTAATTGTAATGCAGCTCTGCAAAAGAAATTATAATTAAACTGCTATTTTTAAATGGCTTGGTGCATTAAAATTTAGATGATTTTTAATAAGTCTTATCTAAAAGTGATTTCGTGCTACTTATTTTTGAATGAAGTTATATTTAGATAATTTGTTTATATTGTTCACAAACTGAAATGAATTATGTATAATTAAGACATGTGCATTTAAACAATTTCTTTTGATATTTTTATTTTTTAATTATATTTTAAAAATCATCATCCACGGTTTCAATAATAATGAATCTATAACCAACTTGATTATTTTATCTACCAAGATTCTTTGACTATAATACTTGTCAGTTTTGAAAATTATTTACTTCTTTAAAACAAATACTTTCTCTGTTATGGTTTCTAACATTCGAACATTTTAGTGCAAAATATATATTAAAAAACTGTATTTCCGTAAAAACGGTTGAGGTTGTATCTCTGAGATACACGCGCCTGAAGACGGAATATTCTTGACGCGCCCGACCGAGGGTTAATAAACATTTCCACCACTTTCGGATGCTTGAAAATTGTTTGTTCTTTCTGAAATAATATTTTCAGGCGCGTTTATCTGCAATACCGCAAAGCAGGGCAGCGTTGCGGACAAACATAACTTCAAATGCAGGCTTAATCAAACTTGATAGATAGACCTGAAAGACAAACAATTAATGAAATATATCTGAGTATAACATTAATTTTATTGAAAACAATTTACTAAAGCTAGTGCTGATATTTGCAAAGGATCAGAATCAGTTTTATCTCAATCACATAGATTTTATTAATCCAAAAACAAAAAAGGTGGTCAACAGAAAGTATTTACATATATCTCATAAAATAAAAGTTCAATGAAGACAATATTTGGTATTTAGCCTTGTAATGAAATGTTTCATGATATAACAGCTTATTATTAATATGACACTAGTAGGAGTGGGGGTTTACTGAAAGCGGAAAACTAAATAATCCACATATCTCGGTTAATACTCATTATACGGAAAAAAGTCCGTCACGCAGGGGCTGCGTAAACTAAGCAGATTTCCCACGTGAAGCTATACAATAGAGAAATCTCCATACGAGAGCCGAACAGTTACGGCAAAGGGTCGAACTAGCTTTTGGCGGGAAATTCAAAAATCCGTTATCATCCCGAATTTAATAAAAATGCAAATATCTCGGTTAATATTCAAGATAGGGAATAAATGTATATAACAATATTTATAGTAAATTTAATTTGCAATAAGATTGATTCTGTACAATTGTTCGATGCGACATATAGTAACGGAGATATTTCGAATTTTCAAAAATCCTCTCCTCTAAACCCTCCCTCCCACTGGTTCGATTTTAGCTGTTAACGAACTAGATCTTTCTTTTTACATAAAACGACTAAATATTGAGTTTGGTAACGTTAAACAATAATTGCGAGCGCTAGAGCGGTATATGTATATATAGTTTTGAACGGACCTCATTGTCGTCATCTCCTAGGTAGGTTCAATGGTCATTTGAAGAAAAATTTCAAAAATCTCGTCATGAGTACGACCTCAATAGCTTATTTCCCTTAATGGAAATCTGCTAAAACGTCCGTCGTGCAGGGTCTGCGTTAACTAAGCAGATTTCCCCCGTTCGTCACGTTTTTGCATTTATCTCAAAAATTAAAAGTTCAATGAGAACAATATTTGGTATTTAAGCATGAAATCAAGTGCTTCATAACACAATAGAATATTGTTAACATGAGATGAGTAGGAGTGGGAGTTTACTTTTTTTTGGGCGAGCCTGCACATAGTAAAAGATGTTCAATTTGATATTTATAGTAACTTCTGTTATGTACATCTTTATCGTAATTTATAAAGCGAGTAATTTTCATAGACGTTTTGTTATTGTCACCAATGGGTATCCATGCATGAATGTATTCAACTTAGTACCTATGGATTAATACACTTTCATTACACTTACAGCCCATATCAGGTTCAATGTAGATCAAAGTATATATATTGTTATGCCCTCCCCCCCTTTCCCGAACATTAATTAATCAGAAATGTCAGTTTCTCCTTAAAAGTATTTAATGCTTTATTTAATTAAAATAGGGAAATTAATTCAACAAAACTTTTTTATTTTGAAGAAAATGTAATAAGAATTATTAACATAATTTAATGCAAACAGAACTGATATCTTAAAAAGGAGGAATGTTTGTTGGCAACAGTGAGTGAGGGAGGAGAGGTGGGAGACTTCCTATCTGTCTTCTCACTCATAACATTATATTTCAGTGAGTTGTTTAAGCTATTAGCTTTTCCTGATGATTAAGATTACTTCATTATTATGAGTATGTGTATAAAACACATGGATTTTAATATAGGAATTGAAGTAACATATCCCCAGAACTGAATCTTCAAAATACCAGTTAAGAATCGGACGTTTCTTTCTCTTTAAGTAGACAATATTCTTCACTTCCAACAACACTATTGTAAGTATATATATATATATATATATATATATATAAACGTTTTAGCTATTTCAAACGGCTAAATTTGAAAAATATGGTTGAATAGTTGAACTTTTTTTATCGTACCCTCACGCACGCACTCACGCGCGCACACACACACGCGCACAACATTCATTTACAAGGATGATACAAAAAAATGCTCATCTGATTTTTTAATAGGGAGGTTCACTAAGAAATAATGAACGCTGTGTTTGAAAACCATTAAGAATAAAAAAAAAAATGTTGGTCCTTGTGTCCTGGACATTTACTCCAGTGCTCTACTCCATGTGAGCTAATGTCACTCCAGCAAGTCGTACGAGGAACCTTTCTATTCGATCTTTTCAAATGTGAAACCCTGGGTCGGTAAATTGGCGAGAGGTGTAATTGTCAATTAACGTCTTAAAATACAATAGTCATACTGTAAACTCTACTAGCTAACAATTAACAACTTAATTTTTTTTTCATTCTTTTTTTAACTGCTTCCAGTGAGTTCTTTGGGTTTTCTATGTACTCAGGTGGACTGACAAAAAAGTGAAGAAACTTCATTTTCTTTTGATTGCCTTATATATATATATACATATATATATATATATATATATATATATATATATATATATATATATATATAAAGAATTAACAATAACAACGTAAAATTAAAGTAAAAACATATAAAGAGAAGATTATTAGTTTTCAAAAGAAAAAGAGAAAAGAAATAATGAAAGTCTATAAATATTTTAAGTATTGTAGTTGTATCAGCTATAATAAGTATTCAACCGATTAATTGTATTAAAAGAATGTTCTGTGAATATTTTAAACGCATTATTATATTTTAAAAATAGCTTGTCTTCTTCTATTGGAAATTTGCCTTTTTTTTGTTGTGTCTTGTTTTAGTTTTTGTCGTTCGTTAGTCAGTAAGTAGTCTGCAATCGTATATTAAGTGTTGACTTGTTTGTGGAGTTGAGTAATCACAGGGGCAAGTATTGTTGTCTTTTATGTTAAATCGGTGGTAGTATGAATTTAGTGAACCATGTCCTGTTACTAATTGTGTAATGTAAAGGTCTGTCTGTATGTTTTTGCTGTAGAAATATGTGTTAATGTTTGGAATGAAAAGTTTTAAGTGTTGTCCTTTATTAGTTACCGTCCATTGTTGTTGCCCCTTTCAGTTAGATGAGCTTTTAACATATATTTTACCTGGGCTGTGGAGATTTTATTGTAACATTCCGGTAATTGGGAATCTTTTGAAGCAGACTTAGCAGCTCTATCGGCCAATTCATTTCCAAAATTATCAGAATGTGCTTTAAATATATATAGATATATATATATATATTATATATATATATATATATATAAAATCATAATTTCATTTTGATTAACACTGCTTTTGACGCTGCTCAGCTTTGCGGTATTGGAGTTAACACGCCTGAAAATATTTCAGAAAGAACAGACAATTTTCAAGCAACCTAAAGTGATTAAAATATTCATTATGTATATTTGTTTATGGGGCACTTGTGAATATTAAGTGAATAAATACAAACGGTAATAAGAAACCTCCCTATGAGAACGTCTGAAAAGTAAACATAAAATTCAACCTTTCACAGAAAAGAAAAGCAATTGATGAACTACGTCAGAATATAACGTTTTAATTTTATTGAAAACTATATACTATATCTAGTACTGTTATTTATAATGAATCAGAATAGTTTTTATTCCAATCAATCAAATGTTAGTAGTTCAAGAACTTATGAAGGGGGGGGGGCGATCTCCAGAACATATTTGCATTTATCTCGTATAACTCGGGAGTGGACACATTGTGTCAATCTGACCCAGCAACATCTTTGGAGTTATCTAGAAATAATATTCCTTTAGTTCTGAACTTGTCCACCAGTCTACCTTCAAACTAAGTTCTGTTGGTCAGCAGGCAATATTTAGTTGGTTTTTATTACAGGAATGTGGTGTGTTATTATCTCCCAAAATTGTTCGTGAGTCATTCTGACCCAACGTTCCTACTAACGTTACATTTTTTAAACATGGCCACCACTTCTGAACAGTATTATAATATTAATGGTCAGAAAGATGTTGAATTAATACTCGTGATTTTAGAAGAAAATGATTGTTTATCAATTGATGATGAAGTTGGAGATGCTTCTATTGCATTTCACGACTACTAGCACAAACATTGGCCAAGTACGAGCCTCGCCAAAGAGGCAGACCGGACCCCGAAAAGATGGCGCTGCATTCACTGCATGAGTCAAAGCATTTTTGTAAGAATTGCTTCAACTACATTTGTCCAAATCATGCAGACATATATTGTAAATATTGTACTGAGTAGACGGAATTTATATTTTTTTCATTTTCCATGTTACGTCTATTCATTTTTAGCAGATTTCCCTTAAGGGAAATCAGCTATTAAGGTCGTACTCATGGTGCGAGTTTCGAAAAATTTCTTCAAATGTTCATCGATCCTACCCAGGAGATGACGAAAATGAGGTCCGTTCAAAATTATATATATATATATATATATATATATATATATTTGTCTGTTAACGCTCTAGCGGTCGCAATTTTTGTTTGATCGTTACCAAACTCGATATTTAAACCTTTTATGTAAAAATACAGATCATGTTTGTTAATAGCTGAAATCGGACCAGTGGGAGGGAGGGGGTTTAGAGGGGAGGATTTTCGAAAATTCAAAATATCTCCGTTACTATACATCGGATCGTAAAATTATATAAAATCAATCTTTTTGCAAATTAAATGTACTATAAATAGTGTTATATATATATTTATTCTATATCTTGAATATTAACCGAGATATTGGCATTTCTCTGTTTTCAGCTTCTGAGACGAGATCGGCTAACTTCGGGTCTACTCATGAGTTTCCGTCAATAGCTAGTTCGGGTCGTTCGCGTAACTGCACGGCTCTCTATTCTGAAATTTCTCTATTGTAAAACTTCACATGGGAAATCTGCTTAGTTTACGCAGCCCCTGCGTGGCGGGCTTTTTCAGTTTTTGAACATTAATACCAAATAAGATTGGCATTTATTATGTAATTTATATTTCAATATTAACTGAGTGATACATTTAATTAATGAAAATAAAATAATGTGAATTAAGTGTACTTTAAATCGCCCTTAATGACTAGTGGGTCAATTTGACCCAAGGTATCACTAATGTGTGATTCATGCTGCCGGAATCATAAAGATCTCTTGAACAAATATTTTGCATTTAAGCCTCGAATAACGTGGTTTATTGTATAACAGAGTATTGTTTATGTAACATGAGTAGAACTAGGGGTTTGTTGAAGGCTGGAAACAGAAAAATGCAAATATCTCGGTTAATATTCAAGATAGGTAATAAATGTATATAACAATATTTATAGTACATTTAATTTTCTCTTAGATTGATTCTTTACCTTTTTTCGATCTGACTTATAGTAAGGAGGATTTTTCGAATTTTCAAATTTCTTATCCTCTAAACCTCTTCCAAGGAAAAATTTCGAAAATCGAGCAATGAATACTACGAATAATTGTATAAAACCTATCTTATTGCAAATGTAATGACCATAAATGTTGTTATGTACGTTTTTGCTCAATCGTGATTATTACCCGAGATATTTGCTTTCTTTAGTTTTCGGTCAGTGAACCGCCACTTCCACTCATGTCATATTGACATTAAGGTGTTACATTATGAAGCACATTATTTGAAGCATAAATACCAAATATTGTTCTCATTGAACTTTCACGTTTTTATTTAAATGCAAATACTTGGTGTACGTGGGAAATATGCTTAGTTAACGCAGCCCATGCGTGACGGACTTTATTATTGTAGTTTTGACTGTTTTATACACTGTTGCCCACGCTATGACTGTTTTTTTTTAGTGGCCTTTTGTTAGGTCAGGAGGCACTGATGATGGAGCTTGATCTCTGAAAGTACACTTAGCATATTAAAGAACTTGGTGAGGACAAGCCTTTTAGCAGATTTCCTTTAAGGGAAATCAGCTATTGAGGTCGCCCTCATGACGCGATTTTCGAAACATTTCTTCAAATGTCCATCGATCCTACCCAGGAGACGACGAAAATGAAGTAATATATATATATATATATATATATATATATATACACATATTCGTCTGAACGCTCTAGTGGTCGCAACTTATCTTTGATCGTTAACAAACTTGATATTTAATCATTTTATGTAAAAAGAAAGATCAAATTCGTTAATGACTGAAATCGGATAAGTGGGGAGGGTGGAGGTTAGAGATAAATTTTTAAAATTCAAAATATCTCCGTTAATATACGTCAAAGAAAAAAATGGTATAAAACAAATCTTATTGCAAATTAAATTTACTATAAATATTGTCATATGCATTTATCCTCTATCTTAAATATTAACCAAGATATTTGCATTTGCATTTTTCAGCCTTCAGCAAACCCCCACTTCTACTCGTGTTACATAAACAATACTCTGGTGTGTAATAAACCACATTATTCGAAGCTTAAATACCTGATATGGATTTCTAGAGACATTATTATACGAGATTCATGCAAATATGATCTGGACTACTAAGTTATTGGACTACTTAAATATGAATGATTGTGATATAAATTGTTCTGATTCATTATAAATTACAGTGCTAGATATAGAAAGTAGTTTTTAATAAAAATGTTGTAAAAATGTTATATTCTGATATATTTCAGTAATTGTTTTTCTTTACTGTGAAAGGTTGGCAGGCCTATTTTTTTACATTTCTCTCGGGAGGTTTCTTATTATCGTTAGTAATTATTCTTTTAATATTTACGGTGCTTTTGTGGTACCAATATGTAGATTTATCTATTAGCAGATTTCCCTGAAGGGAAATCAGCTATTGAGGTTGTACTCATGACGCGATTTTCGATATTTTTCTTCAAATGTCCATCGATCCTACCCAGGAGATGACGAAAATGAGGTCCGTTTAAAGCTGTATATATGTATATATATATATATATATATATATATATATATATATATATATATATATTTGTCTGTTACCGCTCTAGCGGTCGCAATTTTTGTTTGATCGTTACCAAACTTCATATTTAATCGTTTTATGTAAAAAGAAAGATCAAGTTGGTTAATGGCTGAAATCGGACCATTGAAAGGGGGGGGATTTTTGAAATTTCAAAATATCTCAGTTAATATACGTTGGATCAAAAAATTGTATAGAATCAATCTTATTGCAAATTAAATTTACTATAAATATTGTCTTATACATTTATTCTGTATCTTGAATATTAACCGAGATATTTGCATTTGTATTGTGTGTGTGGTCGGCAGGAGTCGGCTATGCGAGAGCTCTGGCGGCCGTGGCCGTAACTATGTGTCCCTCGTGTGTTGGTTTAGAGATTCCTCACTACTGCCGTTGTTATTAGGCAGGTTTCTCTATTGTAATACTTTGTGTGGGAAATCTGCTTAGTTTATGCAGCCCATGCGTGACGGACTTTTTTGATATGTTTGTCTTGCTCTACTTCTCCATTA